>BSBK01004321.1:1277500-1615000 GCA_027943335.1 Chamaecyparis obtusa | reverse complement strand
GTTCAACTCCAAATCAAAAATGACTCGTAAGACAACTCCTAATCCAACTCCAACTCCAAAATTGAAAATAAATTCTAATTAATTAATTAAAATATCTTTTAAATGCACAACCCAACTTTGACTTTTGAAAACTAGTTGTTATCTTTTTGAAAACAAATCCCTTTCAATTTTGCACATGTTATCATTTAAATTCATTATTAAATAAATTAAATACTTAATGCATCCTAGAACATGCAATTAAATATTTAATTATTTAATAATACTCACAAACATAATAAAATCTAATTATCAATAAAATAATCAATTAAATCCATATAATCAATTATTTTATTTTAATTGAATTTCATCAAAATAATCTTAGGACATAATGAATATTAATTTCTATATGCTCAAATAATTAACTTTAATTTAGTTTCCTCAATTAATCATAGGAGCATATTTAATCATTAAATTCAACTATGCACCTAACATTGATATAAACATAAAATAACCTTTATAAACATAATTCAACTATAATGAATAAATTAATAGTCACCCACATAACCACAAATCAACTTAAACCAAATGACATAAAACCAAACAACCACAGGAGAAGGGATCCATGAACTCATGCCAACCAGATGAATTCGGGTAGGGTAGTCAAACTGACACTTGTCCAATCCTAGGACAATTAGGCTTAGGTTAGGGTTTTGGTCTATATATTACCATTGAGATGAATTTTTGTGGGCATTCTCACTCCTGCCAATTCAGGGAAGATGATGCCCTGTACCTATGAACCTGTCACCACAAGACAAAGCATGTACATACAATAATATATAAAAAAAATGATAGGGTATGGTGGATCATGTGGATCTTGACTATGTGAGTAACTATGCCTCCGTCCTCTACCAAATAAACACGTCAAACAAATCCAAACACAAGATAACCATACACATGCCAGTATGGGATCAGTACCATAAATCGATATAAAACATAAACATATTATCAAAAGATATCAACATCTAATCTATTCAATAACCTGATACACATTCAATGAACATAAATCCATAATCATCATTTATTAACATAATAATCGATCACATCAAAAGTGACCTAAAATTATTTGGTCAAACACTGAAACAGAAAGAAACCTAAAAGCGAACTATGGGTGGGGTACTACAGTGAGGTTATAGACAAGAAAGAAGAGGCTAATGTTATTGATTGATAAGTCTAAGCAGAAGGCTGAAGGTGAAGTTGTGAAGGAGCTTAATAGAGTTGTGATTGTTTGAAGAGAATTTTGAGCAGATCAAAGATGGAGATGGAAATGAAGGTCAGACAGTAAATCAGCATATGTGAGAACTAGATCTATATTTACAAAGTGAGTTGTATATTTTTAGATCAGAACCTATTGTTACTTTCTAACCATTGTATCAGTCTAAATCCTCTAATCAAGGTTGACCTAACAGTCATTTTTTATAAATCCTTTAATCAAGGTTACATTCTGATGGAAATGTTCTTAAGCACTCTAACAAGGCCACTCTTAACAGGGTGATTATTTCCTTTAAATAGGTCACATTTAACAATGTGTATTGTAAGCCTTTAATCGGATTGGCTTTTCACAAAGCTCACTTCAAAAGAGTGAAAATCAGTAGCATGTTACAATTCATTTTTCCCAAATTGGGTTTCCACTATAAATCCTAGTGTTATACTTGTGTGAATGTTATTTTGATGTGGGTGATGTTGAAATTTTTATATTCTACAAGTTATTTACTTTAGGACAATGGACTGCAAGTTTTCTATTATTGTTATATTCTATAAAAATCGAGTTAAAAGCTGATTAGATCTAAGATTGTTGAAGAGCTAGAAATTTCAATTTTTACATTTGGACTTGAGAATAACTGATTCACCCCCCTCTCAATTTTTTTAAATTAATTCTAACAATTGGTATCAGAGCTATTGGTGCTTTTAGAGAAAAAATTTAAAGTTAGTTGAAGCTAATGATCAAGATGTACAAAAAGAAGGTACCAAAGTTGAACAAGGAGAACTTCCATGCATGGCAGAGTTTGATGAAATTGTATCTAGTTGGTATTGGTGATTCGACGAAATAATATGTAGAAAATGAGTATGTAATACTTGTTGCACATTTGACTAGAACAAGAACACAAGCAGGAAATATTGGAGATTGCATCTTCCCTAAGCTATCCTTAATTCGAATACATAAAGGACTGTACTAATGCAAAGAAAATATAGGACTCTCTAGCAGCTATCTATGGTGGGGACACAAATGTACAAAGAGAAAAATGATACTTTATTAGTTTAACATGAAACATGTGGTATTTCTCCTTGTGCAGTTCAGTGTAGGGAAATTGGATCTTACGTGGTTGGGGATTTGTTCTTGGGTCATGCATGGACCTAAATGTAATGACGCATCATGTTTTGTTATTTCTTTCTTTAGTTTGGTTTCTCCTCCTAAGTAGACCTATAATGTAATTAAATGCCTGGTAGGTTGACTTGTGGCTTTGTTGGCTATATATTTGGAGCTTGGATTGATGTAGGAAGTCATTTCTAGTTAGAGGATAGTAGAAGAGAAGATAATATGCAAGCTGAGACTCTGAATTCATAATTCTCTTTGTATAAGGTCAAAACCTAGAAGGCCTCACAGCTGGGCATGTTGAAAGATTTAATATAATTGCACTAGTGTTGTTACTAGTTTCTTGTCTCATATACATTGTGTTTTCACTTCTTTCATGTGGTTTTCATATTGCTTCCGTGTGCAACTCCTTGCAGGGCATATTAGTAGGTTTACCTAGTCTCAATTAACCCTGATTCTTCCTTCACCTTCCCTGCCCTTGCATCAAGTGGTATCAAAGAGAGTTATTTCTTGTGTATTGGATCATGGAGAACCTTATTAGATTGGTTGTAAGGTGGCAAACCTGAGATCTAACCTATAACTTATAGAAGGTTATGATCTTGCTGGAACCTGATTGTCAAGATGGTTCGTGGTAGAGGAAATGATAATGCTATCATGGATATGTTGAGGTAGATTGCAACTTGGCTTGAAGTTGTAGAGATGGCCCAGAGAAGAGGCACACATCTTGAAGATGTTAGTGATGAAGAAGCAGCACCTAATCCTAGACCTGAAGTTGAACAAGATGAGGAAAGACTCTTGAGAGTTTTGTCTAAGGCTAACTCTAGAGCTACAATTGAATTTTATTGCTATGATGGAAAACTTGAGACCGATACACTTTTGGATTGGATCTCTGAGATGGATAAACACTTTGAGTATGAAGGTAATCCTAATAATAAGAAGGTTAAGATAGCACTCACAAAGTTGAAAGGTTGTGCATCTCTTTGGTGGGATCATTTACAAACTAAGAGACAAAAGAGAGGAAAAGAAAAGATCAAGATATGGATGACGATGCTTGGAAAGATAAAGAAGAAGTTTCTTCTAGCTAACTAGCAAGTTAGTTTGATGAGAAAAATGCAAAATTTGAGATAAAAGGACATGAGTGTGAAATAATATACTTAAGAATTTTACAAATTGGATATCAGATCTGGACATGTGGATGATGAAGTTGAGAAGGTGGCTAGATACCTAAATGGCCTAAGGACATCGATTCAAGATGATATCAGTTATGTTAAAATAGATAGTGTCGAAGAAGCATACCAATTTTCTTTGAAGGAAGAAGAGCAATTGACAAAGAGACATGAACAAAGACAAAAAGGAAGAGGTGGTAGATTTTAGAGAAGTAGAGGGAGATCTTATGGAGAAAGTAGCATATGTAACAATGCATTACAAGATAAAGGATGGAAAGATGAACCTATTGGTAGAAGAGGTAATTACTCTAGAGGTAGCTATACTGGTTACTCTAGGAATAACAATAATGGGAAAAGAGAAGAGAAATCTTGGTTTAAAGGTACTTGTTACAAATGTGGTGAAGGACATAGAGCTTTTGAATATGCTAACTCTAGAAAGAAGATTGGAGTTAATGGCAGAAATAATTTGGCTTGTGAAGAAGTTGAGGAAATGTCTAATCAACCTGAACATGGTGAAAACTTGATGCTAAGAAGGATCTTATGGAATGAAGAACCTGATGAGGAGCCTATTTCGAGGAAATTTTTTTTCTGAACCAGATGTAAGATCATTGATAAATGTTGCAAGGTAATCATTGATAGTGGAAGTTCTGATAATTTGGCATTCAAATAGCTGGTTAACAAATTGCAGTTGAAGAGATTGAGACATCCTAAGCCTTACCATATTTGTTGGATCCAAAAGGAGCATAAACTACTTGTAAGTGAACAATGCCTTGTTAAATTCAATATTGGGAATTATCATGATGAATTCTTGTGTGATATTATGCCTATGGATTTTTGTCATATTTTTTTGGGTAGACCTTAGTAGTATGATAGGAAAGCTTTGCATGATGGTAGATTTAATCAATATACTATTTGGATGGATGGGAAGAAATAGGTATTATTACCTTTATTAGAGAATTTTTATGAAGGTCACTGTACCACAGTCAGAGTATTCTTGGTTGATGGTAAAAAGTTTGCAAGAGAAATAAAAGAACAAAATATTTGTTTTTCTTTAATTCCAAGGAAAATTGAGAAACAAGATGAGTAAGAACATGCACTTGAGGTTAAACCTTTGTTGACTGAATTTCATGACATCATTTCTAATAATGTACCTGATGGTTTACCACCTATGAGAAGTATAAGTCACTGTATGGATTTGATACCCGAAGCTAGTTTGCCTAACAAAGCACCACATAGGTTAACACCTAATGAAAAGACTGAGTTGAGTAGGCAAGTGCAAGAATCACTTGAGAGAGGTTTGATTAGGGAAAGTGCAGTACCCATTTTTTTAGCACCAAAAAAGAATGGAGAATGGATAATTTGCATTGATTCTAGAGCTATAAACAAGATAGCAGTAAAGCATAGATTTCCTTTGCCTAGGATGGATGACATAATAGATAGTTTAAGTGGAGAAAATTATTTCACAAAGATTGATTTGAAAAGTGGTTATCATGAAATTAGAATTAGAGAAGGGGATGAATGGAAAACTGCTTTTAAGACTCATGAAGGTCTGTATGAATGGTTGGTTATGCCTTTTGGTTTGACTAATGCATCTAGTACTTTCATGAGGCTAATGAATAAAGTTCTGAAAAGATTCTTGGGTAAGTTTGTGATTGTATATCTTGATGAAATTTTGGTATTCAGTAAGAGTAAGGAAGAACATATTGAGCATATCAGACAAGTGTTGCAAAGATTAAAGGAAGAAAAGTTGCTGATTAATTTGAAGAAATGTTCATTTATGAAAGAGGAGATTGTGTACCTTGGTTTTGTAATTTCAGCTGATGGATTGAAGATGGACCCTAAGAAAGTTAGAGCTATAATTGATTGACATACACCAGAGAATGTTGGAGAGGTAAGATCATTTCATTGATTGGAAATTTTTTATAGGAAGTTTATCAGAAATTTCAGTTCTATTTGTAATGCTATGACTGAAACCATGAGAGGAGATAAAAGGGATTTTAAATGGACACATGGAGCACAAAAGAGTTTTGAAACATTGAAAAAAATAATTGTAGAATTACCTACACTTGCTTTGCCTGGTTTTTCAAGTTGAATGTGATGCAAGTGGAAGAGCAATTAGAGCTATTTTGAGTCAAGAAGGAAGTCCTGTAGCTTTTTTTAGTGAGAAGTTGAATGATGCTAAGAGAAAATACTTAGTTTATGACTATGAATTCTATTCTATTGTTCAAGATTTGAAGAAATGGAGACATTATTTGATGCCTAAAGATTTTGTGTTGTATACTGACCATAAAGCTTTGCAGTATTTGGGAAGTCAGAATAAATTGAATGAGAGACATATGAAGTGGGCTGATTTATTGCATAATTTTAATTTTCTTTGAAACATAAGTGTGGACAATCAAACAAATTTTTTGATGCTTTGAGCCGAAGAAGAAGTTTGATGATAGAAATGAGAGTTGAGGTACTTGGTTTTGATGATTTGAAGTGTTTGTATGAAACTGGCCTTGATTTTGGAGAGCCTTGTAAAGCTTCTAAGGAACAAATAGTGAGTGATAAGTGGAATGATTATTTCATTCAAGAATACATGTTGTTTAAAGGAATTCAATTGTGCATACCCAGAGGATCTATGACAGAGAACATAATGAAGGAGAAGCATAGTGGTAGACTTGATGGACATTTTGGGATTGATAAGATTGTGAAATTGATTTCAGAAATATACTTTTGGCTACAGATTTATAGAGATGTACATAGAATGGTAAGAAGTTGCAGGGTTTGTCAAGTAGAAAAAGGAACTAGTTAGAATGTGGGATTATATATACATTTTCCTATACCTGATAGACCTTGGGAAGATGTGAGTATGGACTTTGTTCTTGGATTGCCTAAAACTCAGAGAGGTAATGATTCTATTTTGGTAGTGGTTGACATATTTTCAAAGATGGGTCATTTCATACCTTGTAAGAAGACATATGATGCATTACATGTAGCTGAATTATTTTTCAAGGAAGTGGTAAGATTTCATGGTTTGCCTAAATCTATTGTTTCAAACAGAGATACTAAGTTTACTGGTTACTTTTGGAGAATACTTTGGAAGAAGATGAATATAGACTTGAAATTTAGTTCTAGATTTCACCCTTAGCCAAATGGATAGACTGAAGTTGTGAACATAAGTTTGGGAAACTTGTTGAGATGTTTAGTTGGAGATAAGCCTGTTAATTGGGATTTAGTCTTGGCACAAGTAGAGTTTGCATATAATATTTCTATGAATATAAGTACTAAGAGGACACCATTTGAGATTATTACAAGATTTCATTCTAAGGGAACCACAGAGTTGAGAGATTTGCCTACTAAAACTAGAAGACGTGCTGAAGATGAGGATTTTGCAGTCTTCATGAGAAATTTTCATGATGAAGATAAAAGGAATTTGGAAGACAGTAACCTAAAATATAAATAGAGAGCAGATAAGAGAAGAAGACATAAATCTTTTAAAGTTGGAGATGAAGTTATGATTCATTTAAAAAAGAATAGATTTCAAGTTGGTACCTACAACAAGCTGAAAATGAAGAAGTTTGGACCTTGTAAGATTTTGAAGAAGTTTGACAGTGGAAATTCTTATGAAGTGGAATTACTAGAGGACATGGATATATCACATATATTCAACATTGTTGATATCTTTGAGTACTTTGAATCAACTGATGAGATGGGAGATGATTTGGATTATCCTAAGAAGAATAGAGATAGCATTGAGAATATCTTGAATAGTAGAGTAAGCAGTATTACAAGGGGAAAAGACTACATGGAATACCTAGTTCAATGGAAAGACAAGCCAGTTGAAGATAGTTCATGGATTACACAAGCTGAATTGGATCTTTATGATTTAGTTCAGAATATGAGTAGTTCTTGATGTGGACATTAGTTCTTTTTCTACCCCAGCTGTCTGATGTAGGACCATATTAGGTCTTGAGCAATCTTGCATCACCAAAAACATTTTTTGTTTCCTATACCTATTTGGTGTTCATTTTGTAGCTATTGTTGGGGTTGGTTTCTTTCCTTGTCTAGTTAATGCTATGTCATGGACCTATTTTGGGACCTTCTCCTATGGGCGCACGTCCTAATTCATTCAGACCTAAAAGTTATTATCATTTCCCTCGAATATCAATTTGCCGTTAGTTTCACATGAAACATGTGGTATTTCTCCTTGAGCAGTTCAGTGTGAGGAAATTGGATCTTGCACGGTTGTGGATTTATTCTTGGGTCATGTATGGAGCTAAATGTAACAATGCATCATGTTTTGTTATTTCTTTCTTTAGTTTGGTTTCTCCTCCTAAGTGGACCTATAATGGAATTAAGTGCTTGACTAGCTAACTTGTGGCTTTGCTGGATATATATTTGGAGCTTGGATTGATGTAGGAAGTCAATTCTAGTTAGAGGATAGTAGAAGAGAAGATAATATGCAAGCTAAGACTCTGAATTCATAATTCTCTTTGTATAAGGCCAAAACATGGAAGGCCTCACAATCGGGCTGTTGAAATATTTAATATAATTTCACCATTGTTGTTACCAGTTGCTTGTCTCATATCCATTGTGTTTTCACTACTTTCATGTGGTTTTCATATTGCTTCCATGTGTAAATATTTGTAGGGCATGTTAGTAGGTTTAAGTAGTCTCAATTAACCCTGATTCTACCTTCACCTTCCCTGCCCTTGCGTCAATGCCTTAGGAGTACAATCTCAAAAATTGCTAGAGTATATAATCTCAGTAAAAGGAATAGAGGTAGACCCCAAAAAAATTAAAGTAATAATGGAAATGGGGGCACCTAGAAATATGAGTCACATGAGATCACTCCAAAGGAGAATTAAGTCAATCAGAAGGTTCATATCACAATTAGCAGAAAAAGACCATTATTTTACTCAACTAATTCATAAGGACACAATATTTAGATAGGATGATAAGTGTGAAAAAGCTTTCACGTTACTCAAAAATTACCTAATGAATCCACAAATTTTTATGCCACCAATAAGTGGAAAGCCTTTGATATTATACATTTTAGTGATAGAACATTCTTTAGGGGCACTCTTGGCTCAAGAAGATGAAAATGGGAAAGAAAAATCTATTTAGTACATAAGCAGAACCTTGGTGAAATATGAGTTAAATTGCAGTTTCATAGAAAGAGCATTTTTGGTGGTAGTTTTTTATTCTCAAAAGATATGACATTATTTGTTATCTAATAAGATCAAACTCATAGAAAAAATTGATCCATTAAAGTATCTTCAAAGAAAAACAACTTTAATAGGAAGGTTGGCCATATGGGTCATGGTGTTGAGAGAATTTGATATAGAATATGTGGATAGAAAGGAAATCAAAGGCCAAGTCATAGCAGGTCAACTAGCAGAGGCACCATTAGAAGATGAACATCCTATTCAGGTGGTGTTTCCAGATTCAGAAATATACAATGTTGAAGCAAAAACATGGAAATTATACTTTGATGGTTCTTATACTCAACATAGCCCAGGAGAGAATATATTATTGATTACATCCAAAGGATAAAAAATTTACCTAAGTTATATAAGATATTATTTCCATGCACCAATAATATAGATAAATATGAAGCATTAGTCATTGGCATCAAATTGGCCCTAGAATGGAAGGTGACAAAATTGCAAGTATATGGAGACTCTCAACTAGTCATTAATCAGATAAATGATGAATATCAAATAAAAGATGACAATTTGACACCTTATAAGAATATAATAGCAGATATCAAGAAATACTATACTTTGATCCCATTTGAGAAAGTTATTAGAGAAAAGAATAAATCAGCAGATGTCGTTGCGACATTGGCTTCACTCCTACAAATGTGGGACCAAAGTGCAAGATACAAATTCTTTGTGGAAGAAATGGAATAACCCATATTTTACCCTTCCAATTACCACATCATTTTCCTATTAGTGGGACATGACTCACCCTGGCATCGATCCATCTATACTTATTTTAAAGACCAAACGCTACCCTTGGACCAAACTCAAAACTAAAAGAGGAACTTCATAATACAAGCTTCTCATTACACCCTTGTATTTGACATATTGTATCGCAAGAGTCTTGATGGAATTCTTTTAACATGTATAAAGAAGGAGGACTCAAAATTATCCTTACAAGAAATCCACGAAGGAATCTGAGGATCACATTCGAATAGGTTAACCTTAGTGAAGAAAATTCTAGGGATAGGGTATTATTGGCCTTCAATGGAGAAAGATGCATTCCATTTTGCAAAAACTTGTCAAAAATACCAATATCATGGAAACCTAATGCATGTACTAGCTCAGGAACTACATTTGATGACTACACCTTGGCCCTTCTATCAAGGAGGGTTGGATTTAATAAGGATGATTTACCCACCATCATCCAATGGCCATAAGTTCATTATAAATACAACTAAATACTTCACCAAATAGGTCAAAGTTGTGCCATTGTCTACCGCAATAGGAAAAAAAATCTCCATGTTTATACCGAACCATATAATTTGCAGGTATGACATCCCTCAAACCATCATAATAGACAATGCTAAACACATCAATAAGAAAGATCTAAAAGGATTGTGTACAAAGTTCCATATGATACATCATTCATCTTCAATATATTGCCCACAAGGGAATGGACAAACGAAAGCCACTAATAAAAACATCTTGAAAATATTCAAGAGGACAGTTGACAATTCAGGGAAATATTGGTATATTTAGATAAATCCTACTTTATGGGCATATAGAACAAGTGTGAGGATGCCAATAGGAGCTACACCATTTTTATTGGTATATGGATCTAAAGTGGTACTACCATTAGAGGTTGAAATTCCATCTCTAAGAGTTTCATTACATGGGTTGCTAATTGAGGAAGACTATAGAGTTACTAGACTACATGAGTTCAAAATTCTTGATGAGAGGCAACAACAAGCCTTTGATCATGTCAAAGTGTATCAGAACATAATGTTAAGAAATTACAATAAACACATGAAACCAAGAACATTTCAAATAGGTGATTTGGTATTAAGAGAAAACCCTAAGAATCAGTCAGAAAGATAGAAGAAAGGAAAATGGGAAGACAATTGGTTAGGTCCTTTTGTTATGACTTCTTCTTTTGGAATGGGTACATACAAGTTAGCTGATTGTGATGGAGACGAATTACAAGAACTCATCAACAAGATACACCTAGAAAGGTTTTACACCTAAAGTAGATGAAACAGTATAAGTGAAAGAGTGTCAGAATATTAGATAAGGAAGCATCCTATTTATTTTGTATAATCAAAAGTGATCCTGATAAAATTCAAAAACATTGAAAAATAGAAAAGAAAAAAAACTAGAAAAGTAAAAAAACAACAAAAAGTGATCCTGAAAAAATAAAAAATAGTGGAAAATTGAGAATGAAGAAATTCAAAAACATTCAAAAATGATCCTAAAGAAATGTTGACTTGGTGAAAACCTAGAAAATATGCACCTTGATGATAAAACAAAAAAAATTGAAAAAAGAGAAAAATATACAAAAAAAATATACAAAAAGAGAAAAAAGAGAAAAAAATTTAAAAAAATTAAAAAAAGAAAAGAAAGTGCCTTGATGAAAACCTAGCAAATAGGCACCTTGGTAAACAAAAAAGAAAATAAAAGAGAAAAAGAGAAAATAATTAAATCAGTGAAAACCTGGTAAACAGGCGCCATTAAAAGTCAAGTCAAGTCTCATGCCTTGCCATCTTTGTAGCTCTTGCATTCACGAGCATTTATAAAAATTGTATTATATAATCCCAGAGTTGCATTTGTAAAATACCTAAAGCTTTCATCATAGATCTAAAAAGTGTCCAAGTAAAACAACGCAATGAAATCAAAGTGGGGGAAAATCTATCCTATAAGTATTCATCAAACACATTCAATTGACACAAATCAATGCATCCAATCATGAGCATAACAGCTAGATGATTGATTCAAATGCCAGTTCAAATGATGATTCGACAACGAAAAACTTTTGAACCTTGATCTCACTATGACCTTACCTTTATCAGGATTAAAATGAACAATTAAATATGAAATGGATGAAACTCTACTTGAAATATGTATTTGAAAAATAGTGCAAATTTTTTTTAAGTGATTACTTGATTGGTGAAATCATGTCTTTTTAGCGAATTAGTGAAGTCCTGGACCAGATAAGCGATAATAAGAGCATTATATTTTATTGGTTTCTGCATAAGTGTTCTAAGATCAAGGTTTTAAGATATGTATCATTTGTCTAATGACATGATCATCAAAGAATCATCGAGGACATGTATATATCATGAAACTAAGATCTATGTTTGTTTGCAACATGATACCTTGTACATTTTGATTTTCAATATCATAATGCTAAAATCCACTTGCAATATTGAATCTGACAAAAGTGATATTCAAAATATTGTGGTTGAATCCAACTAGTGACATTTGTACTAGCTTTAGGCACGTAACTCAAAAGGAAAATGGTATGCATATCATCATGGTTGAACAAGTGAGGATTCTACCAATTTTGGGTCACAAAATGCTCGATGATGAAATAAGCATCCTAATTCTGAATAGTGACATTTAGCTACATCCATACTAGATTAAATGCATTTAGTTTGAATGGATTCATTTCTCAAAACTGGCTATTAAAGATAAAAGGGGGTGGAGTTAAACTAAAATTGAAAAATTCATCATTACTTTATGTGATCGAATATGTTGGAAGTCAAAAAATCAAAATCAAACTTGTAGCATAGATTAAAAGGTATTACACTAAATTACATTATATATGGCATAATGGATTAAGTGCACCTTACTTGCATTAGATTGCATTAACCATCATTTTTAATCATTTAGGTTACATTAATTAAGTTCATATGATTAGGTTGCATTAACCATCACTTTTAATTTTTAGATTGCATTAACCATCATTTATATCATTTGGTTACATTCATTATAGTTCATTGCATTAGGTTGCATAGATTAAGGTTTGTTGCATTAATCATTAAATTGCATTAATTAAAATAGGTGCATTACATTGATCATTAATCATTAAGTTTCATTAGGTTAATTCATTAAATTAGTTTTCATCCATTAGATTTATTGCATAAGTATGATACATTAATCATTAAATCACATTAAATATCATCTATTATTTACTAGATCTGCATTCATCCTCATGTTAGCCCATACATTAATCATTAATTCATTAAAATCATCATATAATTGCATTAAGTCCATCACTAAGCATTATTCATTATCATTTAAAGCTAGTGATCATATAAATGCATTACATACATCTCATTAGTAACCATTATCCATTAAGCATTAAAGCATTAAATCCATCCAGTCATTACATTTCATATCATTAAGAAGTAAATCATTAAATTATTAGAGAATTAATCATTAAACTATGTAATAAACGCATACATCTAATCTATGTCATAAATACTTGACATCCATCCAAATTAAGATTGTATAACATGTGCATTCATATCAATTTTACATATGAAAAGCATAAAAATAAAGCATATAGAAGTAGAATCATGTAAGATTGCATATCATAATCATCAAAAAATTAAATCCAATACATGATGACATCATATAATTTAAAATCCATAAAGGTCAACTAAAGTCCATATAAATCACAATCCATCAGATAAGTATCCATCAATGAAAAGAATAATTTATCAAAAGAATATGTGAATGTACAAAATCTCGATCAAAAATCATACATACAAGATATATCAATCAAAAGGTGCATATCATATGGATCAATTACCACCTAAACCTACAACTACACTACCCCCAACACCATCTGTACCTGGACCATCATGACCTATATCCGGACCTCTATTGAAGATTGCATGTAAACCATGTTGAGCCATAGCAACCTTAAATGTCTGCATCATAGGACTAAGTTGAGTCATCTTCTATCTCATCTATGATAAATCATCCTGTAGAGATCTGACATCACAAGCCAACCTGTCAGGACTCAGTAAAGTTGGTGTTGCATGTGATAGGGGTGCTAGTGGGACTGAAGGACCTGGTGGAATCTATGGATCAACCTATGTAGCATCTTGTGCACCAATCTTTGCAGTAGTTTGTGGGGAAACCTATCTAAAAACTTGAGCCCTGTGTTAACCCCAACCACCCACTCTAACCTGATGTAATGCTTGAAATGGTTTACCTCTCACTCATGCTCTACCACCCTGCATACGCACACTGCCTCTAGTAGGAGTAGAGGAAATAACTATGGTAATCACTACTCTCCCACCCCATCTAGATCTCCCATCATGTCTAATCATCCCTCCTCCTCTACCACCATTTTTTTCATGGTCATCATCATCAAATCTATCATCAATCCAAGGAACAGGCTCTACTAGATCGGTGAATCTAGGAAATGGGTTCTGAATGAACTACTGTGCATATCATTGGTCATATCGACATCTACAATGTGCTCATGCATGTCACAGGCTAAATGTGGAAGGCCTAGGTTCTCATAAAGGGTTGAGTGATAATCAATCTAAGGACCCCAGAGGGACCTCTCAACTTGTACTCATGCATATAAAGCTAATCCCTTTGGTATAACCTGTATATGGTCATATTTTTAGAAAACTCAATAGAAGTAGAAGCGCTCAATGATCAAGGGAGTACGCCCCTATCATCCATCATGGAATGCACATTAACAAAAGCTTTGTGGCATCCTCAGCCCAGGGCTCACAACCAAGATAAGGTATCCAAGTGACATGATCCAAATAATCTATAATATGGCCCAATAACCAAGTTTTTGAGACTAGAAAACTATACCCTCGTAAATATATGTGAACGGCCAACTAGGATCTTGTCATCGCACTGCTACTAGATGAGTAATCGGGAGATGCTCCCAGGTCCAAAATTGAAGGACTCTACCAGCAAAAAGTGCAGTACCACACCTATATACAACATCATGCAACTCATGATATAAATGTTTCAAGACACATGATCCCCAATAAAATCAGCTAGGATGACTAATCATATCCTCCAAGATATAGCCCCAACCGATAGTAAAACTGTGACCTCATTGGTCAAGAAGTAGGAAACCAACAATCAGTACACCAAGAACAGTAGGAAGAATAGGAAAAGAGGCAAATTGCACCCATAGAATACGATCATCATCGATAGTAGGGTCTTTACATAAACATATACACATGGTGCCATCATAAACTTGATTGTAATAGACAACCTCTCCATGTGTAGGAATGTGGAGAAGGTGATACACATCCTCGGGAGTGATAGTCATCGCCCCTAATGGAAAGTGGAAAGTATTATGATTGGAGTGCCATTGTCCTACCATAGTAGTCAGAAATCCTTGGTTCACATAGAATTTAGGTATATCTAGTAAGAAGGATAGGCCACAACATCCAATCAATCGACACTCATGCTCATTCAGGTCCTCTACCATCTCAAGTGGCTACGAATATAACCCTTAGATGGCTAACTTCTGAAGGGGATCCTATGGAATCAAGTTAACATTGCATTAGTAATTAAATCATCAAATGTTGAATCATCACAAGTCAGTCAACATCCTAAACCTTCCAAACCACTATCAATTTTCCTAATATTATTCAGAGAGGATGGAAAATTCATCATCATAATCAAACCACAACAATAAATATTGACAATCAAACATTCATCATCACATGATCAAAGCTGACAACAAACAACTTGTCTCATGATAGGAATCATCATTCAGGCTAAGTGACAGATTGAGGAAATCATTCAAATAGGACGATTGGCTAAAACTGCTAGATTACTTTAAGAAAAGGGTGTAGGTGCTATTTCAAGGCATTTATGTGCTAAAATGAAAATTTATTGTTTAATTGATAGAATGCACTATAGAAATGTTCAAATGCACTAAAACAACCTATACATGCTATTAAAACTAGTATGTGCTACATAATTTATGTGTACATACTACAGAAATGCTAATTTGCACTAGACCTATTGTACATGCTACATAATACCTTGATGGTGAAAACCTCACCTAGGGTTTGCACTTGTACATGCTATTAAACTCTTAGTACGTGTTATTTCACATCATGGATGTGCAGAAATAGAGTTGTACATGCTACTCAAATGATAGTACACGCTATTTGAAAAAAATTTGGGAAAAAAAATTTATCTTAAAAATCTAGATTTTTTGAATTTAAATGACATAAATTGACAAAAAGGGTTTCCAAGAGTACTCACCGGAGGTCTGTAGTCTAGTGGACACTAATATCTATGACTGCGCTCAAATTTTTTCTCTTTATAAGTGACTGCCATCATCGGAACTCAGAAAATTTAGAAGGTAAAAGTCAAAGAGGAGGTGAAAATAAATAGTAAAATTGACTTGTTACCACTATATATAGCCATTTGACCTAAAAAGGGGCCTTTTTAGCAGAAAATTCACCCAAGGTTGAATTCAATCACCAAATTACCCAAATTAGGGTCATTTGTTTTTAGTTCATCATTAAAACATTTTTGTAAATTAAATTAAAATCAACACAAAATAGAAAATATTGAACGAAAGTGTTCAAAAATACAATATTTTTCACCAATAACACATTTCATTTCATTTATGAGGGGGCATACCCTTAGATCATTATCAATTTAATCAAAATCAATTGCATGATCATTCAAGGTAAAAAATTTTGAATTCATCAGTGGGGCATCGAAATCGGTGAATTAGTTCAAATCAGGCATCATATCAAAGATCCATCATCATAACAACTATCGAGAACATCAATCAACTAGGGTTTCATTAGGGAATCTATATTAGTCATCAGAATAACATAAGACATCATGTACTCAAGAATCTACATCAAGACATCAGACATTCTTTGAACTAATGAACTTCGCACATTGCTTCGAAGAGGGGCATTTGTAGACACCTAAAAATTGTCAAGATCAAACCAAGTGAGCAATCAAGTCAAGATCAAGACATTAATTATAATCAAGCCAAAATCCAATATTAATTGAAATTCAAAGCCAAAACAATTAAATAAATCAAAATAATTAATTAATTATTTAATTAATCTAACTAATTATATAGTTCAATTAAAATTAAAATTAATCCATTCAAGGGGTACACAAGGCTAAAGAAATTAATTAAATTTAATTAATTAATTCCTAATTTCTCTCACCCACCACATAGGAGGAATTACCTCAACCAATAGGAATTAAGGATTGGACTTGCATGGATCAAAGCCACGTTGAATCTCAATCACTCATAAGGAGAAAGCATCTTGACCACTCATTTTGTCTCATTGTCCCCATATTTGAAACCATAGACTTCACCTTAACTCAATTGTGATCAAAATAAATCCACGCCCTATTAGTACCCTGCAAAAAATTTCATGGCTCTAGCAATTTTCCTTTAATCTCTGCAGTCATTTTTGTGTCTCTGGCCTTGAAACCCTTGCAAAAATTAAAAAATGTAGCCGTTGGGTCTAAAAAATTAAAAAATACCCTGGCCCTATTCTAATGTTGCATTACCTATATAGGGTGACTTAAAACCTTATAATCTACATGTGCTAATTAAAATGACCAGCTTCAGGTTCACAGTTAGGTTTCATGTGTTGGCGGGGTCCCCTTTAATACTTCCTAAGTCATCGAGTTTAATCTTTCCCAAGTTCCCAGCGCCTAGTGATTTAATTTTTCCTAAGTCCAACTGCTTAATACTTCCTAATGTTTTAACTTTGTATTTTCTTGGGCCCGACTCTCAGACACCATCTCCATTTGACGGTGGGCGTATCTTCTCATGAGATGTGTCAGAGGCTTGCAAACTTAAGATGGCCATTGATTCATTTCCATGACGTAACCCTTTCAATGTAGGTAGGTCCACTTCCAGGTAGGCTCACGTGGCAGTCTATCATTTGTCAAAATATCCTATAAAGCACGGCGGGCCCAGTATCTCAATAAGATGATTCTTGATCGACGGTTGGTGTGTAAGCGCATAGACTCTTTTGAGCCTTTCAAATCTTGTGCCAGCCATCCGATCTTCCAGATGGCTTAATGTTCTTAGTGGGATTGTTTTCCAGGTATATCCGAATTGTTTAATTTCTATTGGTTGACATGGATGATGTGGTAGAGTGGGGTCAAGTTGTCAGTCACCTGATGATCTGGTGGTTGTTGCATGATCGCAAGGAATATTCTTCCCCTTTGCGATCATGCGACAGCTGTCGATTTGGAATCTAGCGTCAGGTTGTCAGTGGGACCTAGTTTCTGGATGCGTCAGAGGGTCTTGACATCTGTAGAAGATCGACGATGGGCATAAGTTCTCATGTTTTTTTGTCAGAGGCTTAAAATCTTATGCTGGCCATCAATCTTACTTTCCTCAAAAGTGATAAAGTGACGTGGGTCCACTGCCATGTTGGCATAGTTGGTGTTCTCTCATTGGTCAGTGTGTTGCTGAGAAGGATCTTGTCAGTGGAGTCATTGAGAAGGCTTTTCAATCTACAGTCAGTGCATGATCTCAAGGAATATTCCTACCCCATGAGATCATGCACCATTCATTGATCTCGCATCTTGCTTGGATGTGTCAGTGGGTCCTATGTCAGGGGTGACTGAGCATAAGCCGCGAATGACATAATGACATGTGGCACAAGTGGGCCCAGGTGGGGTCAAGGGGTCTGGTGGTCCTGATAAATGTGTTTAGCGGCTGAAAAATTTATAAAGGCCTCGCTCATTCATGAAGAAAGATGGTAATTCTCTAAATGTTTTAGCGGTTCAGCAAACAAGCATTTGCGTAATCGCTAAACTATCTGGCAGAGATGTAAAGTATCCGGCGACTTGGCGGAGGCCTTTGTCGCCAGTTCGCTAAATTTGACTGAGGCTTTCTTTTATGAGATAAGTCATAAAGACCATGAAAAGGAGAGATCTAATAGTCAGGTTATAAAGTTGATCTGAGTTCAAATTTTGACCGTTGCTTTATTGCAAACTTCATGAAGTGACCATTGAAATTCAAATTTGAATTTCCTGAGACATTTCTTGTGACAGAAAGGACTGGTTTTAATTTTTTTTGAAGCTAGATTTAATTTTTTTGGTAGCGCCGGTGGTTGCAGTGTGGTTTAGGGTGTTGAGTGATCATTTGTAGGGTTTGTACTATGCGGTTGTGTGCTCGAGGTGTGTTGCAGGGTTGACATTTAGGCATTGTTCATGATTCTCAGTACCTTCTCAGAGTTTTTTTTTCATGATTGAGGATCATTTCAAGATTTTCTTTCTCCTGGTTGCCTAGGTTTCCACCCTTGTAATAATTTGTGACCATTTCCAGTTGGTTGAGTGGTTGAAACCCTAACCCTAGCTATCCGAAGCTTGTTGCATCCTAGCTTGTTTAGGATTCCAAGGCAGCTAGTGGTATAAGTAGTGAAATGCTTTATTTTGTAAGGGTTCCTTCTTCTATAATTTTGAGGAGAACTGGTTCCATGAAGGGTCCTTTTCCTTTAGATTTTCTCTACTTCTCTGCTTATAGGGTGCTCTTTTCTCCTTGGTTGGCTCAGAGAATATGATATGTATTGTAACAGGTTTGTCTTATGTATGAGGATTCAATATATTCTTACTGTTACTAAGCTATCTCCGTTTGAATTCTAAATTCATTAATCATACATCAAGGGTGTTTGATTTTTTTTTTTGCATTGCCTATGTGTTTGCAAGTGGATTTGTCTTCACAGAGATAACTGGTTTAGGGTTAGTGTTCATGTATGTATGAGATGAGGTATCAAAGATATGTCATGCTTGTCTTCCAGTGGATGCTGGTTAATGTATCATCTATTTATAGGTCTCTCCTAAGGTGAGGGTTAAAATCCTTTGAATGGGTAATAACATACTTGGATACACAGGTGGGTTGTTAAAGTGAGGTTTGGTCATGGTGTGTGATTGATGTTATGCATCAAGACATTCAGTACATTGTCTTCTTGTTTCATAGTTGTTTATTACAATAGGGTATTTGACTCTGTGGCCCATTGGACAAGGCACTAGTCTATCAGGGACTTAGGACATCTTAGGGTTCCTTCAACTCATTTTCAAATCATTTGCTTTCAGTTCCACCCTTTTCCTTTCATGTTGTTATTATAGGTCTCTAGTTTTCATACCCATTCTATGCAAGTAGGGCTATTGCATTAAGAATTTCTTTCATTGGGGTACAGGATACCTAAAGGGGTTTGGAGACTATTCCACAATAATCTATCTGTAGGCCTACTATTTGTCATGAGGTGTCTTGAGTGTGCAGATAAGGCAATACCCGCCTGAGTGATGTGGAGCTCAAAGAAGGAGGATGTTCTTTATCCTCATCAATTGGTTCTATTTTCTTGTCAAACTTGAGTGCCTAATTTGAGGATCAAGCCCACCTTTTGATTCAAGTTTGGTTCTGCAAGGAAAAGATACCAACACACCCTATGCTTTCTAAAACTATAAATAGAGGGATAAAATCAATAGAAAAGGATCCACACACATTTGAGAATTACGTCATTATTTGATTTAAATATTGATAAACTAATCCTATAAAGGTGCTTTTTGTACATAGTAACCCTTGAACTATAGATGGAAAAAATTGAAATCATGTTTAATCGAAAGTACTAGTAGACATGATATGATTATTCTTTAAAGGGTACTAGCTCAATGGAAGAGAACCTAATTTACAAGTAGGAGGATAGTGGTTCGATTCCATCGTACCTTAATATGACTAAATATATGATTAAATAAATGACTAAATGAATGACTAAATTAAGGACTAAATATATCACTAAAAAATGACTAAATAAATGACTAAATAAATTACCAAATCAATGACCAAATAAATGACCAAATAAATGAATAAATGAATGACCAAATAAATGATTAATAAATGACCAAATCAATGAATAAAATAATTTAGTCATAAATTTGGTCGCAATATAAATGACCGACATAAACTACTAATGATCACGTAATCAAAATTAGTCATTTATCTACAATTTTTAGTAGTTTATTTAGTAATATATTGTTGTTTTTGTGATAGTGTAGCAAATGCATCATCAAAGTACTCATAAAAGAAATCATACACTTGAAAGTAAAATAGGCTATTTATAATGAAATGAAATGCAGTCAAAGTAAGATTTTTTTTAAAAATTTATGTTTATAAATATAATGCATGTAAAACAAAGATCTAACTACCAAGATCAAACAAGGAAGGTTCACGTTGGGTTCACCAAAATGTTTGGGGGGAAAATGGTATCAATGGTTTTAACAATGTACACTAGGTGTACTAGGTTTAACACTTTCTCCCTAAGCCATTCAATATAAGAGAAAGAGGGGCTTCCAAGCATAACTCTATTGGAAATTTGGCTAAATAGGATATCATGATGTTATCATTATGGAAACATATATTCAATATTAAGATATCATGATCCAAGAAGGAAGTTCTCGATGAGAACTTAAGAAAATTGTCTAAGCATAACATTGTTTATCTGTCTACACAGAGACTATTTTGATCAATGAAGTTCACATAAGTATTTTCAGTGCATACGCACTTGAGAATAGATTATATGATGTATGTTGAAGCTACATCTAAGGGTGCAAGACTATATGACATGTACAGACTAAGATATTAATGTTTTACAAAAATAATGTTGAGCTGACCAAAACAGGGAAGCGATTAGTAAATAATTGTTTTGAGTTAAGGGATTATTTTGTTTATCAAAATAATGACTTAACTAACTAGGGACAACATCCTAGATGTTAACCCTAAGGCAACAAGAGATAATATTATGTTTTGATAACATGGAAGTCGATTGGTAAGCTATATTTGAGATATCTGGTATAAAGGAAAGTATTATGTAATGCGAATTTGAAAGAGACTAATGAGAAGTTGTAAAAAGAATTTGTATTGATGTATTGATGTATTAATGTTGTATTATGAAAAATTTGATATATGATCAGACAATGTGAACCGGTAGAAATTTTTGTGAAGAGCCTACAAGCTAGATCAGAATATTGAATATATTCAACAACAGTAAAAGGTTTTTGTATTCTATCTTTTGTACTAAAGATTATTATTATATATTACATGTTTGGGAAGTGGGCTCATCTTGCATAAATTTACATTTTTTAATACCAACTCCTAATAGGGTTGAAGGATTCTAACAAGGCCTAAATTACTCTAACAAGGACCAAGACCCTATACGAATGTAATAGATTCCTAACGGGGTCAATATCTTTAACCAGATACTTTTGATTACTAGATCATTTGTGGGTATCACCCCCACTAGGGTTTTCCCTTGGCCAAGGCTTCCTTGAGAAAAAACATGGTGTTATGAGTCCCTTTATTTTATGTTTTTGTTTATTATTCAGTTTATTCAATTTAGTTTCTTATGCAAGTTACAAGGTAATTACATATATCGATAAGTGGGTAAAAGTAAAATTTTGTGGGATACTTATTCACCCCTCTCTTTGTATTTTATATTTCTAACAATTGGTATCAGAGCTCAGTTACTCGAAGAAGGCCTAACAACTTAAGTAAGATCTCTATGGATATGGATCAATTGCAGAAAAACCTAGAAGAAGCTCTTGAGAAGATTGATATTCTTATTGAAGAAAGAGATACTCTTAAGAAAAAATATGAAAGTGAAAAAGACTACATTGAGAAACTAAAAGACAAGATAGAAGATCTTAAACCAAAGAAAGAACATATAAATCAAATCAAGGATAGTGATGAAGTTTCAAAACTAAATAGGAAAATGAGGTTCTAAAGCATGAACTAAAGATTGTAGATCTAAAGTTAAGCTTGAAAGATGATAACATCAAAGTCCAAATAGATTTGAAGTCTAAAAATGAAGATCTGAGGTCTAAACTTAGCAAAGTAACATCTGAGTTTGAGACTACAAAGTTGCAGTATGTTGAACTTGAAAAGTACAATACAATTGTGAAAGGAGAACTAACTCAATTCAATCAACATCTTGAAAAACTGTATTCCAGTAGTGAAATGATTGATGAGAAGATCTCTTATCAGAAACCTTCTTATGATAAAATTGGTCTTGGATATTTCAAAGAAAATTCTCAAAGAAGATTGAAGAATGTAAAGAACCAGATCTAGAAATTCAACAACCCGAGGACAAAGAAGAAGAAAAACTAAACAAATTTGAGTCTAAGCAATCTGAAGATGTACCTAAAAAACCTAAGAAATATGGATCACCTAAAACTATGCAAAAATGAATTCAAATGTAGATGTTTTACATGTAATTCATTTTGACATAGGAAAATAGATTCTAGAGGTAAGCAATTCAAACCTATCTCTGGTTATTGTTATAATTGTCATGGTTTTAGTCATAGATCTATTGATTGTAAGTGTATTGTCATAAAAAGGAAGCACTTCCATTTAGGACTATTTTAACCCCTTGAGTAAGTGGTCTTGGGTCATTTCAAATGCCTTGAATGGGTCTTTGACTGGGATATGGATTTTTCCCCATGTTCTGCTTCTCTCTCCACCTATTTCCATCTTGTTTTTGGCACATGGTCCTAAGAAATAGAGATTCTTAACCTCAGGGTCAAGGTCAACCTCAACCCTGACCCTAGGTCCATATTTCAAGTTCCAGAGGTTTTGGGATGACGAGATTCAGAAATTTTATTTTCATACTTTTGGGCTGACTGTTTTGAATTTCAGAATGGTAAACCCTTAAATTATTTTTAATATAGGTCCATTTCTAGGGGTTAAGGTTTAAATGGGAATTTAATTCTCCTACGTCATCCTCTCTAGAAGTTTATTCCCTAGATTGGTATAAAAGGAAGCCTTCCTCTCTCATTTTACTCCATCTATTATCAAGCATCTTTGGCAATCTTTTATCTTCAATCTCTCAAGAGCAATCAATAAAGAAATAAATAAGGAGATGGAAAGAATTCAAGCATTCATTCATCCTCAATCATTCAATCATTCAAGCATTTAATTCATCAAGGAGATCCATTGATAGCCATTAAAGGATTCAATCTCTTTGGAGCCCTCTTGTTGAATATTCCTCCATCCATTTCCATTCAAGATTGGTGTTTAAGATCTAGTGCAATTGATTTGAGATATCCTACATACAATTCTACATTCATTTGGAGCATCCATACTTGTGGATTCAAGGATTTGAATCCTCCATAAGGATTTCAACATAAGAAAGTTGAATAGTTCCATTTACTTTATTTATTTTCTAAAATTTCAATTACATTTCAAGGTTGATTCCAAACTGGGTTTTGACCAAGGAAAACCCCTCATACAAACAAAAAAACCCTTTTTCTTGTAGGTATAGATGCGGAACAACAAATTGTAGAGCAGATCTAAGTAACCTTTTCAGAGAACTTCTGAGATCTACAAACAGAATTTCCATCGGAATAGTGTAGGTCAAGGTCAACTTTTTGGGGTAAGATTGTGCCATGGGGTAAGATCTTACCCCTTCTTTTGGTGAAGGTCAACCTTTCTCAGAAAGATGGAAGGTTTCTAGGTTTACCCAGGCCAGATCCGGTTGTAGAATTTCTTGAAACTGAACACAGACACCAAAAAATAGTATTTTCCAGATTTGTCATATTTTGAGATTAGTACTTATCATCAATTCAATTAAGATTCCTATACATACTTTCTATAATGGAATATATGTGTTTCTCATTTCTTCATATTCTTTATCGATTGATTTATTTGTGCATTAACCATTTCCTTTTGGTTGATCAATTTGGATCTTTCTGTTGGGAATTTGAGGTTAAGAAGAAGATCCTACTTTTCCCATGCACTATATCCAAACCATATTTTATATCCATTACATCATCATCATTTCCTTATATTACATATTGTATATATCATTTTCTATACATTACATTTTCATGATCCTACGATAGACAACACTTTCTTTTATGGTGTTAGATCTTGCATTTACATTTCATATAAAGAAAAAATACAAAAACATTTATTTGTTCATGCTTTTTATTTTCCTAGTTTAGTTCATTTTGCATTTTCATTGGTATATGAGCTTTACTACCTCTAGTCCTACACATAATATTCTGATTAGACAAAGTTGTAGACTTATGGGTGCCTTTGATCCTGAGTCTTCCTCTCCTTTCCTTAGGATTCTGAATGACAATTTGATTATTCATGATTCTAATCCTATTATGGAGCATAACTCTTCTCACTCATCTCATGATTAGGATGATGCTTTAAGAGTTCCTCCTGAACAAGTCCAAAAACTTTCAACCGAACTTGATAAAATGGGAAATTGGCTTACTCAAGAAAAAAATAATCAAGATTTTATTCAAACTATAGATGCTCTTAAGAAGGTCCTCCATGATAGTGATCAAGGTGTTGATCTCTTGCATGGTATTACTCATCTTGTGGATTTAAATTTTAAACCTTTAGCTCAAGAAGCTAAAGATTTAGGATTCACTCCTCCTATTACTAGTGTGGAATCTTCTTCCATTCCTTTACCTATTATTCCTACTTATACTCCTCCTTTGGTGACTATGTCAGTTCCCTCTCTTCCTATGAGTGTTCCTCCTGTGTCCCTCCCTACCTCAGAACCTTCTTATCATAATGTTCCTTTTACTTATTCCAATCCTCTTCCAACTGTGGTTCCAAGAGTTCCTCTAGTTGTGTCTTCCATTCCTACCACTTCATACACTTTACCCAATGTTTCTAGTGTGTCTATACCTCCTATTTCATCTAATGATTCAACAATCATCAGTTTGGATCAAACTATGTCATCTTTACAACAACAACTTGCATCTTTAACACAATCTAAATTTACCATTCCTACATGTGACATGGGAAGTCCTTTATCCCTTGACATCATTCGTGCTCCTGTTCCTCAACAAGTTGATATGCCTCATCTTGAGAATTACAATGGTAAGGGAGACCCTATTCCTCATGTTAAAATATTTCAAATCCTTTTTAGTGATTATGCTTAGGACGATAAGATTTTAGCCAAGTTGTTTGCTAGAACCTTTCATGGTAAGGCCTTGCTATGGTATTGTTCCTTGCCTCCTTATTCTATTGATTCTTTTCCAAAACTTTCCAATGCCTTTATTCAACAATTTCAAAATAATATTGGTCTGCAAGTGTCCTTAACTGATTTGATGTATTGTAAATAGAATATTAAAGAAAAATTGACTGAATTTATTCATAGATTTAAGTATTTGTATGCTCAAATTTCTTATCCTATTCCTGATATTGAAATTTAGTGTATTTTTATTTCAAATTTAGAAAAGGATATTAGAGATAAGATTCTGCTTACTAAATTTACCTCTTTTCAACAACTTTGTGTAGTGCTTCATCATTATCAATTACAAGTGAGTTAATTTGAGAGCAACACTCGAATGCCTCTTATCCTAGTTGATAAGAGTGATGCTACTCCTAATCCAAACAAGTTTCAAAAACCTAACAACTATGTCAAGATAAATAAACAAGCGAATGTAGTTGCTGATCAAGTTGTTGTTACATCCAATAATGCTACTTCTGCATCCACTACTTTCCATCTGAATCGTACATTTACTCCTCTTTCTAAATCTTTGCATTCCATTATGAATAAATTGTTGACTACTAATATGAATACTCTACCTCCTATTTGACCTCTTTTACCTGCTACGATGGCATCTAAATCCTTTGATTCCAAATCTTTTTGTCAATACCATCATCAGAATGGCCATGATATTGAGAAGTGTTATTCTTTAAAGCATAAGGTTCAAGACTTAATTGATTCTAATGCCTTATCTGTTGATAATTTTGATGGTAGTGGTAAAAAATGTGTCTCTCCTCCTAATCAAAATCTCCAAATTTATACGAATCCTTTTCCTGCACATGATACTAATACCATTGTTTAGCCATCTTTTGTGGATATTGTTTATGATTCAAAGATGGATGATCTTAATCACATTATTAACCATGTGGAGCATGTTGTGTTGTCTCAATCTATATCTCCATCCCAGTTTCAATCTCAACTTCAAGTTCAAACTCAACCTAAGCCTAAACTAAAATCTCAACCAAAACCCTAAAAAAAACCTAAGAATAAAAGACATTGGGAACTCTTGATTACCTTTGATAATTTTGAGACTATTAAAGCTCCTAATGGTCCCCTCTACATTTATGCTAGGATTTTTCAGATACCTACGCACAATTGTCTTGATGATCCTACATCCTTAGTCAATGTTATTTCTGAAGAAAATCTTTTTATGAAGAGCTTGCAATGTGATTCTTATGATACATCTTATGTGTGGTTTCAAACTTGCAATAGTTTCCTTTATCCATCATTTGGTTCTATTAAGTTGCCTCTTGAACTTTGTGGTAAAATTGTAAACACTACCTTCCTTGTTGTTCTTACTTCTGATTAGTTTCAAGTTAAGTTTGGTTTTCCTTGGTTGAATGCCATGCATGTTGTTTCTTTTCCAATCCATAAGTGTCTTAAGTTCATTCATGATGAAGAAGTGAAGATAATTAATCATAGTTTATATCAACCTTTTAGGCCCAGATATTGTGTGGCACTTGACTTATTTTGGTGTTCATTACCTAATTTAGGTCCTTCTCAACTTGATAATCTTTTTCAATCATATCAAGCCTATAAGCATCATAAGATTCTTAAGTTAAGAATTCCTTAGATGGATCTTAATCATGTTCTTTTGCATACGCCTTCCATACCTCCTTTATCCATTTCTTCTAGTTCTGTTAATCAAGCTCCTAGTGTTGCTTGTCAGCCTACTAAGAATCCTACTAATCCTCCTATAGAACCTATGAAGGAATTGATGGTTGATCCTCCTAGTTCTCAACATATTTTAAATAAGACAAAATGTAACTGATCTTCCAATGAACATCGTAAGAAGCATCGAGCTCAAGCTAAGGCTCATGCCTCTGTTATTTAAAGTTACTTACCTTATTTTGATCAGCCTATGCATGATGTCTTAGAAGAAGTTAATGATGTCAAGATGAATGATTATGATAATTCTATTCATATCTTAGATCCTATTTTGATTAATCTAGATGAAGAAGATACTCTTGATGATACTAATCATGTTAATGATGAATATAGAACTATTGAAATTGATATTGATTTGCCAAATATTCTTTCATCACAATTGACAATTACACCTAGTATCGAACATTATGATTCTCAAGAGGATCCTTGTTTGGAATTGGCTATCATTCCTACTGTGTTGGATATAGTCCCTCTTGCGAGTTTCCCAACTTCTTGAAATGAAATAGAATGAGATGGGGAGAGTAGGCGGTGTGCTTTATTGGCTTGTCCTTCATGGTAGTCTTTTGTGTGTTTTCCTATTGTATTGTGCTTCTCACGTAATGTGTTTGCTAAATTTTTGTTAGATTCTTTTATATGACCCTTATTATTTTTTAGGTGTAAGGTGATAAATGAATCGAACCTATTGTAAAATTCCTCTATATGTATCTTTACTCCTATATATGTTGTTTTCATGTTATGTTATACATGTTCTATTGTTCGTAAATGTTTCCTTGTATAGTCTACTTGGATTTACGATTTGGTAGCACTGAATCTTTTTGGTCTCCATGTTGTGGTCCAAAAGAACTCTTCTTCGTAACTCTTATGTGTTCTTTCCTTTATTGTGATTGTAGTTCTACTTTCTCTGGGGAATGATGTCAATTCATTTGAAATAATCATTAGGAATGAATGCTGAATATATTCTATGGGGGAGTATTAGCAGCCATTCTATAGAAGTTT
The DNA here is from genome assembly GCA_027943335.1 of Chamaecyparis obtusa. Lineage (NCBI taxonomy): Eukaryota > Viridiplantae > Streptophyta > Pinopsida > Cupressales > Cupressaceae > Chamaecyparis > Chamaecyparis obtusa. The sequence goes on along the minus strand of BSBK01004321.1, from coordinate 1,586,781 downwards.
TTGTTGCATTCATGACTGTGATTGTCATTGATGTCAACACAGTGATCTACTGAAGATTAGCAGAGAAGCAGATAATGTTTGAGTTAGTGCACTTGGGATATTGAATATGAAGCTATGTAGAGTTGCGGAATAACTCTATGATGTGTTATAAGATTGTGGTTAAGAGCATAGATAATAATTCATTTATTCATGGAAGTTATGAGGAAATCAGTGGAAGCAGTATTCAGACAGTGTTCCTGAGTAGAAGTTTGTGGAAATAAGATGATATCTCCTAATCAGGATGGAATCTAGTTATGGGTAGTTAGAGAGAAGTTGGAGACATGTTTATAGTGACGTGGATGATAGCACAAGATTTGAGGTCACATGAGTGAAGAATTATATTGATTGGAAGCTGATAGTTTTGTGTAATTTTGATGTAACCTATGTAAAATTTTTGTAATTTGTATGCCGACTCATTTGTAATTACTTGTGTGGTATAAAGTAAGGAATGTATTCCTTGTTGTAATATGAAATGTAATGAATGTAAGTGTATTGTGAAAGAAAATTTTTTGAAAGAGGATATGCGAAGTACTGAGATCTGTTATTGATATTTGAAGAAGGAGTTGGTGCAGTTTGGCACAATCAGAGAAGGAGTATTCAATTGTTGAGTTCAGTAATATTTTGGTATTATTTTGTTGAGTAATACAAAGATCAGTTGGACAGTGAGTCCAATGATCTTACCTTGAAGTTGGTTGGGCAATGGGTCCTTCTGTCTTCCATAACTCCTAACAGCATTAGAATATTTTAACAAGGATTCAAAATCTCCTAATAGGGATCCATATGTACTAAATGTATTTCATAAGACTCCTAATAGAGTCCATCCTTTCATAAGGAATATTCATATTAGTGCATCTTTTGTGGGCATCATTTACACTGGGGTTTACTCTCTAATCAAGAGGTTCCCTAGTCAACATATCTTGTGTCATTATGTTATTGTGCATGTATATCTTTCTATGGTTGTTGATTACATTATTTACATGGTTAAAATCTATTAACGTTGAAAAAAGTTGTATTTATTTGATAACTGATTCACCGCCCCCTCTTAGTTATCTTGATGGACTTTACTTTCTAACAATTGGTATCAAAGCAGCGGGTCCTTGAAAGAAAAGTTTAACAGCTTAAGGAGATCCATTGAAATTTTTTGGAAAGAAAGCCCTAAGTTTGATGGAGTAAATTTTGATAGTTGGAAAGAAAAAATGAAGACACATATACTGTGTTCAAGACTAGGTCATTGTTTGATTACAAAGAATGAGAAGACTATCATTGATGATGATAACATTGAAACATGTACTAATGAGGAAAGAGATCTATTCATGTGTAACATACTTGCTAGAGAAACACTCTTTTCAGCCCTTCCATAAAATGAGTACAGTCAGGTAAAATATTTGAAAACATCTCATAAAATTTGGTTGGATTTACACTCTACTTTTGAAGGTGAACACGCAAAGAAAGTTAGATTACATAATTGGATATGTGCATTTCAAGATATAAGAATGATGAAAGATGAATCTGTTAGAAGCTATATTGGTAGAATGTTAGAGATTGTTGTAGTTATAAAATCTTGTGATGGAACAAAGATAGAGAATAAAGTGATATGGAAAATTTTGAGGACATTGACTCCTACATTTAAGCAAACAACACAGAGGATTGAACAAGTTGTTGGAGATTTGCTAGCAAGCCAGTACTCAATGTATGTTTGTCATTAATGAAAACATATGGAAAGTAGCATGCGTGTAAGTCTTATGCAGTAAGCTTTCAATATATGTATCATGGACATGATATCAGCATGATATCATGGGCACAGAGGTTAACTATTAGTACAAATAGTTATATAGCAGTTGGTGTCAGCAATGTTACTAATAGAGTAACAAATAATGTTCTATGTATGGTTGTCCATACAGTTATCATGGATCCTTGACTGCTTGGATATATGTTGAAGACATGTTAGTGATGTTAATTTTATGGACGCATGGTCTGATGATGAACACAAGTAAATTTATGCAGTCGTTATTCACCAATAGCAATTTCCTATGTTTGTTCAGAAGAGCCGACGGAGATTTTATTAGTTCTTTAGTTGCGCCTATCTTAAGGGTATGCACCCTTGGAGTTAAGCTTGGAGAAGTGTTATTGATGTTTGGTTAAGAGTGCATAATTTAATTAAGCTTATAGAGAAAGTTCCAATTTTTTTGCTAGAGCCGACAGTGTGTAGTGTGCGTCTACAATTATTTTATTAGACATGTCCCAAAATGAGTTGCATGCATAGTAGAGCCAACAGAATGTTTATTGAAGTTTGTTATGGTTTCTCTAATATGATTTCAAGATGGTTCTAATAGGCCGACTTGATTATATCATTTGGAGGAAAGATATTTATAGGCAGTTATTTGTGATTGCTTGAGTGTGGTTCATGGTTGATTAAGCAGAATAGAGCAGAGTGTGTGAAGTGTTGAGCCATCAAAAGACGGTTTATGTGACTAAGTAAAGTACTTGTGCTATTCATTGGAACTGATCCAAATAGCAGGTCAAAGCACAGTTCACCAAGATCCAAATATAGTGTGTATCTATTATTCAGAAGGTTGTAGCCTTCGCCCATTTGAGTAGTAAGCTCTTAGACAGTGCATCCTCTCCCCTAACAAGGACAATTGTAAAAGACTCCTAACAAGGTCTGACCCTTGACCAAGTCTATTGTACTTAATATATTGTAAAGCTACTCCTAACAGGGTAAATGATCTTCTAACAAGGATCATTATACACTAGTACAAAATATTAGTAGGTATATAGTCCCACAAAGGTTTTTACCTATTTGGGTTTCCCCATAACCAAAATATTGGTGTTGTGTTCAAGTGTTCTTTTATTATGTTTATGCTTTATGTTTAAGTATACTTAATTGGATAAATATTTGAATCTTGTAGATAACTGATTCACCCCCCTCCCTCTCGGTTATCTCTTGGGAATATTCCTAACAATTGGTATCAAAGCCAAGTGCCTCAGAAGGGAATTTTAACAGCTTGAGGTTCATCAGATAGCGTACTTCAAGAAAGAAAGTCCTAAGTTCAATGGAGAGGATTATCTTGATTGGAAGAAAAAGATGGTGACTCCTTTGCAGTGCATTGCTTTTGAAGTTTTTGATGTGACTATCAAAGTAGCTAAGATACCTATCCTAGAAGACCTTGCACAAGAAGATACTATTAAAAGGAAAAAAGAATTGTTTCATCATAATGCCATTTCTAAAGAAGCCCTTATCAATGCCCTATCTAATGGAGATTTTTTAGAAATAAAAAAGGTGGATACAACCCACAAAATATGGAAGCACCTAGAAGACATATTTGAAGGAGACAAACAAGAAAATGATGCATGTAGAAAGACATGGAAGAAAAGATACAATACATTAGAGATGCTGCCTAAAGAAAATATTAGAGCTTACAATTAGAGGATTAATGAAGCAGTTGTTGGAATCCGGAACAATGGTGGAGAGATTTCAGAGGATGACATTATGGACAAGTTGATGACTACTCTTACTCCAAAATATGAAAGAAAGATCAACATCCCTCATGAGACCATGCAGCTTACATCTAATTTCAAGAGAAAGACCTTGATCAGTAAGATCTCAGCTTTTGAGATTTCAAGATTAAAGACAAAACCAAAGAGTGAGACAACTTTCAAAGCAACAGTTCATGGTAAGAAATCTATAAACACTTCTGGTAATTTTGATGATGATGATGATGAAGAGAAAACATTAGATGATTTTATTGCTATGATTTCCAAAAGAGAAAAGAAAGGAAAAGGAAAATATGAAGGTCAGTTACCATTTAAGTGCTTTTCATGTAATAAGATTGGTCACTTTGCATCTAAGTGTCCCACTAGAGCTAGAAAGTTCAAAGAGGATTACAAGCGTAAGTATTCTAAGGAATGCTACTATGTTGGAGATGGAGTTTCAGATGAAGAATCTGGTGAAGAATAAATTGGATTCATTGCTATTGTAGACAAAATGAATAACAAGACAATTCATGTAGACAAGAAAGAGAATCAAGAGCTAGCATTGATTTCACAAGCAAACATAAGGAAAAACTAGATTATAGACAGTGGTTGTTCACATCAAATGATAGGTGATAAAGGAAAGTTTGTTCATTTGGACAAATACAATGGAGGTATGGTCAGATTTGGAGACAACACCCCTAAACCTATAGTTGGTAGAGGAGCCATCACTTTGGATGGAAAGAATAGTACTGATGATGCTCTTTATGTTGATGGTTTGAAACACAACCTTCTCAGTGTTGGATAGTTACTTGGAAAAGGATATCAGTTGGAATTCAAAGATGCCAAATGCATCATTAACAACAAAGATGGTGTTATGATTGCATCAGGAACAAAGACAAGAGGTAATGTTTTTCAACTAAATTTAGAAGCAATTTCTTTTGTTGCTAAAGTTGATGACAATTGATTTTGGCATAAAAGATTGTCATATCAATTTTGATAACATAGTAAAGATAAGCAATGTTAAGGTAGTAAGAGATCTCCCTAGTGTAGGAAAGCCAATTGATACTATATGTAGGGAATGTGTGAAGGGGAAGCATGTGAGAAATTCATTCAGGAGCAAGAAGAATTCTGAAGACAACAAGTTGGATCTAATTCATACAGACCTATGTGGTCCAACTCAAACAAGATCATACTATGGTGAAAGGTATTTCATTTTGTTTGTAGATGGTTATACTAGGATGATGTGGGTTGCATTCTTAAAAGATAAGCCAGAAGCTTTTGAGAAGTTCAAATTATTCAAAGCTAAGGTTGAGAATGAATTTGGACTAAAGATAAAATGTTTGAGATCAGATAGAGGAGGAGAAGTCACCTCTGATAGATTTTATGAGTACTACAAAGAACATGGCATAAAGAGATCGTTAAGTGCACCTAGAACCCCTCAGTGGAATGGAATTGTAGAAAGAAGGAATGAGATCATTCTTGATACAGTGTGCACCATTATGATAGAAGGAAAAGTTGCACATACCTATTGGAGAGATGTGGTCAATACAATAGTCTATACCATCAATAGAATTCAATTAAGTCCTAGAGCTGAAAAAACACCTTATGAGCTATGGTTTGGTAATGTTCCCACAGTAAAATACTTCAGAATATTTGGAAGCAAGTGCTACATCAAGAGGGATGAAGCAAAAGGAAAGTTTGATGCAAGAAGTGATGAAGGTATTTTTCTTGGTTACTCTACTAAAAGTAAAGCTTATAGATGTTTAAATTTAAGATTGAAAAATATCATTGAAAGTTATCATGTAAAGATTGATGAAAAGTTTATGATTCAAGAAAGATATCATGATTACTCACCCATGATTGAAGAAGAACCTAGACCATCTACTAGTGAGACCGTTATTGAAGAAATGTTTGACAGTATTGATGTGTTATTCAATGACCCTGAGACAAGTGAAGAAAATAATCCTAAGGTTGATGAATCAGCATCACCTAAAGTTCCAAAGTTTACATCAAGAAATCATTCCAAGAAAAACATCATTGGATATCATAGCGCCAAAGTCCTAACAACATCCCAAGCAAAGAACTCAGCTAGCAATGAAGTGGTATGTTTACTATCTCAGATTGAACCTTTAAGTGTTGAAGATGTATGTAATAATTTAGATTGGCATGATGTTATGAAAGAAGAACCTGATTAGATAGTTAAGAATGACACTTAGGAACTGGTCCCAAGACCTAGTGATAAGAATGTGATTGGAACAAAGTGGATATTTAGAAACAAGATGAATGAAGATGGTACAATAGTAAGAAACAAAGCAAGATTAGTATGTAAGGGATATATGTAAAGAGAAGGAATTGACTATTCAGATACATTTGCACCTATGAGTATATTAGTGTTGGAAATATTCAAGACTATCTAGGTTATTGAGAGGGGAGGGGTGAATCAGTAACTTCAAAACTTTTAACAGATTCAGATCTTAATAATATTAGATTGATAATCTGACTGCATGCATGAGTAACAAAAAGAGTAAAACATTCATAACACTTTGAACACAGAGATTTGGTGACCCAGAAACCTTCCAAGTAGAAAGTAAAACTGGGGTGGGGATGATACCCACAAAACTTCAATACTGCAGTATAAAGTTTGCCGGTTAAGGCTTACAATGATCACTCATAATGATCTACCCTGCTAGGAGCAATAAGGACTGCTAGGTCCACCTTGTTAGAGGATTTACAAACATACAATGAAGTATGCACTCGGTTAAGAGATTTTACAAAGATTGTTAAGTCTACCTGGTTAAAGGATTTCAAGCTGATTCACTTGTTAGGATGAAACAGTAGATCTCTTACTTACAACTGTACTTGCTGATTGAGATTCTCTGATGTACTGATCACCTTCTGTGATGGATAGATCTTTGCTGCTTCTTATACTGCTGTAGCCCTTTGTAATTTTCTTATCTCTACCTTTCTCTCTTTTTCATACTTCTCTATTTTTCTTCACTTTGGATATGATATAAAACATTATTTATATATCAATCTAAAACAATTACAACATAATTACAAAGTCGGCTCTTAAACAAGCTAACACAAATATTACTGAGTCGGCCCAAGTATAGTGACTCAGTTACTGCAAACTAACTTAGTGACTTTTTGATACTTGACATCCACTGTGTTACTCAGCATCATCATGCACTCGGTAGAAGTGGAGGCATGGTCCATACTAACCACTTAGTTGTAGTTTCAAACACGGTATATACTGGAGAATCGGTAGATATAGTGTCACTCGGTAAACACTGTCTTGCTCAGTAAGCACTGTTCTACTCGGTAAACACTGTTCTACTCGGTAAGCACTGTTCTTCTCGGTAAGCACTGTTCTGCTTAGTAAGCACTATTCTACTTGGTAAGCACTGTCCTGATCGGTAAACACTATTCTACTCAGTAAACACTATTCTTCTCGGTAAGCACTGTTCTGCTTGGTAAGCACTATTTTGCTCGGTAAACACTGTTCTTCTCAGTAAGCACTCAGAGTCTGAATAAGTGTTGTCACTAATGATAATCATACTTAATACCAACAATCTCCCCCTTTGGCATTAGTGATGAAATACTTATTGCCCAAAACTTATATACACAATCATGCTGACACTGGTTTTGTATATACATTTCATGTCTCCCTTATACAGTATATATACAAATATCTTATTTCACCTCATACTCATATTTTCTATTTATATTTTCTCCCCCTTTCATATCTCATATAATTTCTCCCCCTTTTTGACAATAATGCCAAAGGTGTATATACAAATATTTTACACGGAGATACCAAAATGTGAGAGAAAATCAGAATGCACCTTTCCAATTAGTGCTAGAGTTCTATCCCAATTCTCTTGTAGAATCTTGCATGTATGGAGTGCAACTTGGACTTCTACAGAGAGTTCAATCATGTGATCTGCAATTGAAAATTGATTGTCGTGGATCAATGTTTTTGAGTATGCAATATGCTTCTGCATTGTATCCATGATGGGAAGGATCATGTACTGAATATCTATTAATGTTGATCTGATCCTTGCATCTTCTTTCAATAACTCTGACTACTTATCAGATAGGAATCTGACTGTCATATGATGTGCAGAACTTGAACTAGGTTCAAGTTGCAACTTTTGTGCACTAATCTTCAGATCCTCATTAATCTTATTTATTTTGTCTTTAATTTCCTTTGAGAACTCGGCAACATTACAGATTTTGACAAAAAGAGATGTTACCTTGGAATAGGAGGACTCAATGCTAGTCAAAACTGAAGATAACCCTACCTGATTGATAGCTATTTGTTGAGCAATGTGCTCAAGCACTTCATTTTCAAACTTCTTCTCAGCCTTTTCAAGCAACTTGTATGTTCTAGAGGAATCATCATTAAACCTATTAATTACTTCTGCCAACTGCAACAAAATGTGTTGAGAGGAATCAACTTTAACACCTATAGCTTCTGTCAAAATGTTCTTGGCATCCTCAATGATCTTATATTCCTTATCTCTTTCTTCTTTTAGTTTCTTCTACTTTTCTTTCTTCTGGAGGAGTTCACCAACTATTTGCATTTGATCTGCAGTGAGGTTTGCAAAATCTAGCTGGGGAATTTGTATCTCCTCATCTAGATCTATACCTTCTACTACACTCTTACTTAGAAATTTTGTACTCGGTTGAGTCTTTATACTTATTGCCTTTGTAGTAGAAATTATTGTAGACACAGTAGGACTAGTAGTGAAAACTGATAAACTTCCGACTGATGGGATGCTAACTGGAATACTTGATAAATAAAAAACTGAAGTATTTACAACTGTAGAATCTGAAGTACTTACTGGTTGAAAAAATCAAATTTGAAGAAGGTACAGAGGACTACAACTCAGTGGAAGAAGGAGGCTAAAGCTCAATAGATGAAGTGGTAGCCACTTTTGTCATTGATACATTGAGCTGTGCTAGTGATGATTGGACATTTGATGTATCTGAGGGAGTTGTTACAATCACACTTGAAGTTTTCTCTAAGCTAGATGTAGCAATTTTTACTGGAGAGTGGGGAAGTGAGGCAATTACCTCTACAGCTATCCAAACTAGATCATCTTCCTCAAAATTCTCCTCAGCTTCCTCGGTAGCTTCTGTCCCTGCTTCCTCTATCACAACATTATCAATCTAAACTGTTTCTTCTTCTTCTTCTTCATCACTATCATCTTCAATATCTTTGATTATCACAGATTCAGTACTCAGTTTGTGAAGATGATAGATGTTTTTCCAAGTAGAATTTGCACTCTTCACAACTAACTCTATATCTTTGATCAAAATTAAACAACTGTTGAATTTTAGTGTCATCTTGCGCTCATTTTCTATCAATACCTTATTTATTTCATCATCTTTCAAACTTGGCATTAACTGTCTTAAGGTTTGAGCATATATGTCCTTGATAGTTTGTCTTGCATTGGACCATCTCATCTTTACTTTATCCAATAGATCACCTAGAATTTGAGAAGCCATATCATCAGGTGAGCACTTCCATTTTCCCATTTTCTCAATGACAGCATCTTCTATTTCTTACTGCTTTGCCTTTGATTTAATTTCATATTTGAGAGATTTGAAATTTGCAATTCCAGATCCATCTCTTAAATCCTTAATCTTTTGTTCAAATGAGGGAGGAGGCCTTTTGAGTACTATATCATCATTGATTTTACCTGCCTTGCCCCTTGATCTTTTCCTTATGAATACTACAGTGGGTTCCTTGGTGATAGTTACCTTTCCTTTCTTCTTTACAGGAACTTGTTCTTTTTTATTCTCATCCTTTTCTTCTTCTTCTACAATATCTTCTCTTATGCCCTCAATTAACATTAGAGGTGTGCTAGATTGCATCTTGGCCATCCTTTTTCTGCCTTTGTTAACCACCTATGGAAGTTTTATGCTTAGCTCAATTCTTATCTTAGCTTCATTATATGTTCCAAAGTATGGAGCCTTTGGATCAACAGGTTGATTTACTAGGGCTTCGATTATATCCTTTGTTTCATCAATGTTTACCTCATAAGGAAGAGGTTTCACCCATACAATCCTGGGCCTTACTGCTTGAATGTATACTCTATCACAATCAACCATGAAACAAATATCATCTTTATAATCTTCCACCAGTTTTAGTGGAATTCAGAATCTGTTATCCATTATGCTTGTAAAATTCTCACCCATTTCTACAATATACTCATTTATCTGATAAAGAATAGGTACATCCTTTCTCCATTTTACTGTGCCTTTTGATGGGAAAAACTTTTGAGCATAGAAAAATAAACAAACCAACAGTGAGCCAAACTTACATGGATTGTTCTTTGAGGTTTGGATGCTCTCCATGTTCTTGTTGAACTGTTTCAACAAAAGATCTACTAGGTCAAATGACAAATTGTTCTTCACAATTTTATAGGCTAGGTCAACTGCTTCACATGGAACACTATTCTACCGACTTGAACTGTATATCTTGTGAGCTATTACATATGTGCCAAATTTTAGTTCTACATCAGTAATACTGTTAATTTTCATACCTCTACCATCCCATTCAGCTAGGGTTTTCTTTTCCAGCTCTACCCGACCTAGGGTTTTTGTAGATTTAGCCTAAGCAAGCATGGGAAGACCAGTGATTTGGTGAATCATCTTCTTTGTTATTTCCACTGGTTGCTCAAGCCAAATTTTACCTTCATGTACTCAGCTCAGAATATATCTTATCCATTTTATCTGGAAACCCCGAGGCAAGTGGGTGATATGTGTTAAACCTTTTTCTTCCAAATGTTTATGTCCCAGTTTGAGAACACCATCAACACATAGTTCATCACGAGCAACATCTATCTCTAGGGTTCCAAGTTCTTGAATTTTACCTTTAAAATGACTGTGAATGTCATTTACAAGAAGTACCTTTGGAGGAATTTGAGACTGAGCTCCACTCGGATCTAGGGTTTCTGCAACCATGGGCACGAGTTTGAAATCTGACACTTTCCATTCTCCATGAACTAACATTTCCAAACCTTTCTTTACTTTGGTTCTGGATGAAGCCATGATAGCATGGTAGAAAAATTTCTACTTTAAAATTTTGCTTTGAATCGCTGGATCGCACTAGAAATTTTTCTACTCAAAATGCTAATATTCACGGTGAAGAATGAACTTGATTTCATGCTTTTTGTTAAAAATTTGTCATTAATGCTCCATAGGAATTAGGGTATTAAATTCTACAGACTGTCATGTACTATGCATTAAATGCTCGGTGAAGATTCCGCAACTCAGAGAACATACGAATTCATACTTCTCTGACCTTACTCAATAATCAAATGAAGTTAGGTTACTCCCAACCTTGCTCAGTGGTAATTGATACTGACCTTCTTGTGATCCTGCTGTATCTCACATACTGATTTGGATCTATCTTCCTTTCAGTTCAGGAACTGTTTTGGAATATTTCTATGAAGATACAGTTCCCGTTCTTTCTTGGAGACTAGTTAGAGTTCATAGAGCCACTCCCTTCATGAGTGACTACATTACTTGGACTGGTTTGCTCGGTAGGTTTAGGAATCAACTACTATCTCATCTGCTTCCTAATGCTATTTGCTTTTGCTTTCTTTTCATCTTCAACTTTTCCTAAATTCATGCAGTTTTTAGCTATGTGACCAAGCTTAGTGCAATTATAACATCTTATGGTAGAATCCCTTTTTCTCAAGTGATACCTTACACAATTCATGCCAATGTGTCCATATTCTCCACAGTAATGACATCTACACCAAGTGTTGTAATCCCAACCAAACATTGCTTTAATAATTTGTTCCACTGGATTGGGTGTTTTAGTTCTGCATTCTAACCCCTTATGACCTTGTTTGCTACATTTGTGACATTTTCCTTCAAATCTTGGTTTCTCCTTGCATTCATTTGCTTTATGACCAAGCTGGTTGCAATTGTAGCATTTTCATTGAATTTTGCTTTTCCATTGCTCCGACATTTGTTTGAAGTATGACCAATTTTTCCACAGTGATTACAAGTAGGTTTCTGATTCTTTTGAGTACCTTGATTGGAGGATTCACCTTCCTCTTTGTATCCAAGTCTTTCTTTTCCTTTTTGCCTATGAAAGTTTCATTCATACACCTGATTCATATCTTCTTGAGATTTCAACATTCTCTCATTGATTTGCCTTTCAGCATCTAGGTCACTCATCACTCTTAAATTGATTTGCTTTTCAGATCTCAGCTCCTCTCTTATATTTTTATTTTCTGATCACAAAGTCAAGATTTCTTCATTTGCATTGGAGATTTGATCAATAAGATTTTCTAGTTGAAGGGTTTTATTTTGGATTTCATTGTTCTTTCCATCTATTTCATCTTTCATCTTGTTTCTTTGTTCCAAGATTTCACAGAATCTTGTTGACTGAATTTCCTGTTCTCTTTTCAATTTTCTCACTTCTTCTTGCAGAGATCTACTCTTTTCTAGAAGTTCTTTGATTGCATTGTTTGCTTCATCTAAGCTGCTTAAAGGGAAAAAGCCTTCAATCTTTTCTTCAACATGCTGGTGGTCATTGATCTGATTTGCAAGTTCCTTCCTTCTTTTTAGGGAAAGGGAAAGATGCTCTCTTGCTTCTTTGAGTTGAGTTATGGCCATTTCCAGATCTATCTTTTCATTCTCAATTACTTTGTTAAGTCTGAGTATTTCCATTGTCCTCAATCTTTTCTCAAGCTGTCAAACTTTATTCTGAGAACCATGGAGCTCTGATACCAATTGTTGGAAATATTCAAGACTATCTAGGTTACTGAGAGGGGAGGGGTGAATTGGTAACTTCAAAACTTTTAATAGATTCAGATCTTAATAATATTAGATTGATAATTTGACTACATGCATGAGTAACAAAAAGAATAAAACATTCATAACACTTTGAACACAGAGATTTGGTGACCCAGAAACCTTCCAAGTAGAAAGTAAAACTGGGGTGGGGATGATACCCACAAAACTTCAATACTGTAGTATAAAGTTTTCCGTTTAAGGCTTACAATGATCACTTCTAATGATTTGCCCTATTAGGAGCAATAAGGACTGCTAGGTCCACCTTGTTAGAGGATTTACAAACATACAATGAAGTATGCACTCAGTTAAGAGATTTTACAAAGACTGTTAAGTCTACCTGGTTAAAGGATTTCAAGCTGATTCACTTGTTAGGATGAAATAGTAGATCTCTTATTCACAACTGTACTTGTTCATTGAGATTCTCTGATGTACTAATCACCTTCTGTGATGGATAGATCTTTACTGCTTCTTATACTGCTGTAGCCCTTTGTAATTCGCTTATCTTTGCCTTTCTCTCTTTTTCATACTTTGCTATTTTTCTTCACTTTGGATATGATATAAAACATTGTTTATATATCAATCTAAAACAATTACAACATAATTACAAAGTTGGCTCTTAAACAAGCTAACACAAATATTACTGAGTCGGCCCAAGTATAGTGACTCGGTTACTGCAAACTAACTCAGTGACTTTTTGATACTCGACATCCACTACGTTACTCAGCATCATCATGCACTTGGTAGAAGTGGAGGCACAGTCCATACTAACCACTCAGTTGTAGTTTCAAACACGGTATATACTGGAGACTCGGTAGATATAGTGTCACTTGGTAAACACTGTCTTGCTCAGTAAGCACTATTCTACTTAGTAAACACTATTCTACTTGGTAAGCACTATTCTGCTCAGTAAGCACTGTTCTTCTCGGTAAGCACTATTCTGCTTGGTAAGCACTGTCCTGCTCGGTAAGCACTATTCTACTCGGTAAACACTATTCTACTTGGTAAGCACTGTTCTGCTTGGTAAGTATTGTTCTGCTCAGTAAACACTATTCTGCTCGGTAAGCACTCAGAGTCTGAATAAGTGTTGTCATTGATGACAATCATACTTAATGCCAACAATTAGAACCTATTAAGTTGTTTTTAGCTTATGCTATAGTTAAAAACTTCAAATTTTATCAGATGGATGTCAAGTTAGCATTCTTGAATGGAGACTTAAAAGAAGAAGTATACATTGAGCAGCCAGAAGGATTCACCTTATCAGATAGACCTGATATGGTATGCAGATTGAAGAAGGCACTCTATGGACTTAAGAAAGTTGCTAGAGCATGGTATGAGAGACTAGATGGATACTTAACAAAGATTGGATTCAAGAAAGGAGCAGCAGATTGTAATCTATTCATTAGAGAGACATCTGAAGGTTTATTACTTGTAGCTTTATTTGTTGATGACATTATCTTTTGAGGTAATGACAAACTCAGTGCTGAATTTGCCAAAGAAATGCAGAATGAGTTTGAGATGAGTATGATTGGTCTGATCAAGTACATTTTGGGACTAAATGTGCACCAAACAAAAAAAGGAATTTTCATAAATCAATCAAAGTATGTGAAAGAAATACTGAAGAAATTCAAGATGGATAATTACAAGCCAGTAGGAATCCCTATGATCACTAGAGGCAAGCTTATAAAAGAAGATGACTCACTAGTAGTAGATATAACATTGTATAAGTCTATGATTGGTCAACTCAAATATCTTACTCAGACCAAACCTGATATTTCCAATGTAGCTTGCATAGTTGGAAGATTTGCAGCAGAGCCTAAACAAAGTCACCTCATGGCAATAGAAAGAATATTTAGATACTTGCATGGCACTATAGACTATGGTCTATGGTATCCTAATATAGAAAATGTTGAGATTCATGTGTACACTGATGTAGATTGGGCAGGATGCATTGATGAAAGAAAGAGTACTTCAGGTGGAGAAGTGTTTCTTGGTGATAGACTTGTCACTTGGACAAGCAAGAAACAAAATTGTATTTTTCAATCAACAGCAGAAACAGAGTATGTTGTAGCAGCCTTGAATTATTCCACAATTTGTTTGGATCAAGCAAATGATAAAAGATTTTGGAATTCAGATTGATTATCCTATTGTTATTCACTATGATAACATTACCACTATTAATATGTCAAAGAACCCTATGATGCATGCAAAGACAAAGCACATTGAGATCAAGTATCACTTCCTAAGAGAAAAAGTGGTAGAGAAAGAAGCTAAGTTGGACTATGTGAGTATTAAAGATTAGTTGGTAGATATATTCACAAAGCCCTTACCAAAGAATACTTTTGAGTATCTTGGGGATAAGTTGGGAGTCATTCCTTTCCCTGATTCTGCTTAGAAGAAAGAAGGAAAAGCATCAGTCCTCAGGGGCTGATGGAAGGTTGACTACTTTACCTCAGGAGTAGTACCTGTGCTTAAAATGAATGGCACCCTTTACCATTGATGTCAAAGGGGGAGTATATATATAGAGTCATGAAAAATAGAAACAAAAAGAGGAGTAATATACTGAGGGGAAGCAGCATTCAGTTATGACAGCAGTACAGTTCAGGAAAGGGAGAATATTAGAAAATATTGCAGCAGATAGAGGATTCATCTTTGGGGGAGTTTTGAAGAGGAAATGGAGAATGTTATATATTAAATGTTCATTTGGGTTGGTGGTGGTTTTTTATTCCACATTTTTCCATCAATGCCAAAGGGGGAGATTGTTGGAGATTTGCCAGCAGGCTAGTACTGACTGTATGTTTGTCATTGATGACAAAAAGTGGAAAGTAGCATGCGTGGAAGTCTTACATAGTAAGATTTTAGTATATGTAGCATGAAAATGATATCAGTGTGATATCATGGGCATAGAGGTTAACTGTTAGTACATACAGTTACATAGTAGCTGGTGTCAGCAGTGTTCCCAACAGAGTAACAGATAGTGTTCTATGTATGGTTGTCCATACAATTATCATGGAGCCTTGCACGCTTGGATATATGTTGAAGACATGTTAGTCATGTTAAGTTCATGGACCCATGGTCTGATGATGAACACAAGTAAATTTATGTAGTCGTTATTCCCCAATAGCAGTTTCTTGTGTTTATTCAGAAGAGCTGATAGAGATTTTATTGGTTCTTGAGTTGCGCCTATCTTAAGGGTATGTGCCCTTGGAGTTAAGCTTGGAGAAGTTTTATTGATGTTTGGTTAAGAGTGCATAAGTTAATTTAACTTATAGAGAAAGTTCCAGATGTTTTGGTAGAGCTAACAGTGTGTAGCATGTTTCTACAATTATTTTATTAGACAGATCCCAGAATGAGTTGCGCGCATAGTAGAGCTGACATAATGTTTATTGAAGTTTTTTATGGTTTCTCTAATATGATTTCAAGATGGTTCTAACAGACTGACTTGATTATATCATTTGGAGGAAAGATATTTATAGGCAGTCATTTGTGATTGCTTGAGTGTGGTTCATGGTTGAGTAAGCAGAGAAGAGCAGATTGTGTGAAGTGTTGAGCTATCAGAAGAAGGTCTATGTGACCAAGTAAAGTACTTGTTCTATTCATTAGAACTAATCTAGATAGCAAGTCAAAGCATAGTTCACCAAGATCCAGATATAGTGTGTATCTATTATTCAGAAGGTTGTAGCCTTTGTCCATTTGAGCAGTGAGCTCTTGGACAGTGCGTCCTCTCCCCTAATAGGGAAAATTGTAAAAGACTCCTAATAGGGTTCGACCCTTGACTAGGTCTACTGTACTTAATATATTGTAAAGCTACTCCTAGTAGGGTAAAGGATCTTCTAACAAGGATCATTATACACAAGTATAGAATATTAGTGGGTATCTAGTCCCACCAGGGTTTTTACCTATTTGGGTTTCCCCGTAACCAAAATATTGGTGTTGTGTTGAAGTGTTCTTTTATTGTGTTTATGCTTTATGTTTAAGTATACTAGAATTGAATCTAGTAGATAACTGATTCACCCCCCCCCACTCTCAGTTATCTCTTGGGACTAATTCAAAGTAGCAAAAATGAACCTAAGGTTATCAAGAGACCTACCTAGAATGGAGATAGCATTCAATGCTCTTAGTGTTTGCGCTACTTTGTCAAGAAGCATCAATGTGAGTGGATATTATGCTAGCAACAACAAATCTAGAAATGAAGAAGACAGGAAGATTGAAAAAGGTATTGCCTTGCTTGTGAAGAGAGAACTAGACGGTAAGAAAAATTTTAAATGTTGGACTTGTCAAAAATTTTGTCATTTTGCATCTAAATGTCCTAAGAGAGTTAAGAAGTATAGGAAGAACTTTAATCCTAGAAGATGTAAAGAATGTTACTATGCAAATGATGAAGAACATGAAGCTATTTTGGAGTAATCTTTGAGTGAAAGTGATACAAAGAATAATGATGATATAGGATTTGTAGTAATTAAAGAAGAAAATCCTAAAACTGAAATTAAGGAAGAAAAGGCTTTAGTTTCTCAAGTAGAAAAGAAAGCTGATTGGATTATAGATAGTGATTGTTCACATCATATGACTGGAGACATGAAAAAGTTCATGAAGTTTAACAATTATGATGGAGGAGTTGTTAGAGTTGGAAACAATGCAACTTGTTTGATTAAAGGTATAAGATCTATTACTCTTGATGGAAAGACTAATACTCATGATGTTTACTTTGTGGATGGTTTGAAAAATAATCTTTTGAGTGTTGGATAGTTAGTTGATAAGAGATATCAAGTTTGGTTTACTGAGAAAATTTGTGTGATTAAAGACAAAGATGGAAATTTGATTGGTACTAGATCTAGAACCAGAGGTAATGTATTTCAATTGAATCCTCCTAAGATGACATGCATGATTACTAAGACTGGTGATAGTTGGTTATGGCACAAAATATTTTTTCATATAAACTTTGATAACATTGTGAAAGTGAGAACTACACTTGCAGTAAGAGATTTGTCTAAAATTATGAAGCCTACTAACATGATTTGCAAGGAATGTGTGTTGGCTAAACAGAAGAGAAGCTCATTTCCTAGCAAGAAGTTTACAATAGCAGAGAAGTTGGAGATTGTTCATACAAACTTGAGCGGTCCTACAAGGACTAGAGGATTCTATGGAGAAAGGTATTTTATGATTCTTGTTGATGACTTTACAAGAATGATGTGGATTTCATTTCTGAAAGAAAAATCTGAAGCATTTGATAGGTTTAAGATCATTAAGAATAAAGTTGAGAATGAATTTGGAATTAAGATTAAATGTTTGGGATCAGATAGAGGTGGCTAATTTACTTCTAAAGAATTTAACATATTTTGTAAAGTGAATGGTATTAAGAGATAGTTTTCAGCCCCTAGGACACTTGAACAAAATGGTATTGCAGAAATGAGAAACAGATCAGTGACTGAAGTAGCAAGAGCTTTGTTATTTGAGAATGACTTAGCAAAGATATTATGGAGAGAAGTAGTGAACACAACAATGTATACAATGAATAGAGTACAAATCAGAGTAGACACATACAAGACACCCTATGAACTATGGTTTGGACATGCACCATAAGTTAAGTATTTTAGAATTTTTGGAAGCAAATGTTATATTAAGAGAGATGATGATATTGAAAATTTTGATCCTAGAAGTGATGAAGGTATATTTCTTGGATATTCATTGAAGAGAAAATCTTATAGATGTTACAATAAGAGAACTAAGACTATTCTTGAGAGCGCAAATGTAAAAGTTGATGAAAAGTTCAAAATTCAGGAAAGAATGCTTGATTATGAATCAGATGAAGGAACTCATTCTAGACCTAACCCTGAGACTACTGAATTATTTTATGAAACTGACAATGGTTTTTTGAATGAAAGCCACAATGGGATCATTGAAGAACTGACACCTGAAGTAAGATTTGAGACAGTGACACCTAACAAGAATCTATCAAGGAATCATCCTTATGAGAAAATTATTGGAAGCATAGATAGAGGAGTTTAGACTTGAAATAAGGTACAACAATAGTTATGTTTGATTTCTTAGATTGAACCTAAATCTACTAGTGAAGCTTGTGAAGATGAACATTGGATATGAAAGAAGAACTAGAGCAGATTAAAAAGAACAAGACATGGGAATTGGTCCCTACACCTAAAGATAAGAATGTTATAGGAACAAAATGGGTATTCAGAAACAAGATGAATGAACAAGGAGAAGTAGTAAGGAACAAAGAAATATTGGTATGTAAAGAATACTCACAGCAAGAAGGAATTGACTATGAAGAAAATTTTGCACTAGTAGAAAGAATTGAAGTAGTAAGAATTGTTTTGGCCTATGCAACTTTTAAGAAATTCAAAGTGTATCAGATGGATGTGAAGTTGGCATTTCTGAATGGAGAATTGGAAGAAGAAGTTTACATTGAGAAGCCTGAATGATTTCCTTTAACTCAAGAAGGAGACATCGTATGTAAACTGAAGAAAGCTTTATATGGACTAAAGTAAGCACCTAGAACTTGGTATGTGAGATTGGATAAATATTTGTTGAATTTAGGATTTACAAAAGGCACATTTGATAGCAACCTGTATACAAAAGAAATTGAAAATGGTTTTTTTGTTGTATTAATTTTTAATTATGATATTATCTTTGGAGAAGAAGATGAAGCTATTGATAAATTTGCAGATGAAATGAAGACTAAATTTGAAATGAGTATGATTGGTGAAATGAAATATTTTTTAGGATTGCAGATAAAACATAACAGTGATGGTATCTTTGTAAGTTAGACAAAGTACTTCAATGATTTATTGAAGAGATTTGGAATGGAGAACTATAAACCAGTTGGAACACCTATGGTAACTGAACATAAGTTATCTAGCACAGATGAGACTCCTGCAGTAGAACAAAAGAAATATAGATCTATGATTGGAGGATTGCATTATTTGACTCATACAAGACTTGATATAGCACATTTAGTTGGAATTGTAGCAAGATTTCAAGCTGAACCTAGAGAATCACATTATGCAGCAGTAAAGAGGATAATGAGGTACTTAAGAGGCACAATTGAGTATGGATTGTGGTATGAAAAATATTATGATTTTAGCATATGTGCATATACAGATGTTGATTGGGGAGATATTGTCGATGATAAAAAGAGCACCAGTGGAGGAGCATTTTTCCTTAGAGGAAGATTGGTTTCTTGGCTAAGCAAGAAGCATAATTGTATTTCACAAAGTACAGTAGAATCATAGTATGTAGTAGCAGCAAACAATTGTAATCAGATAACTTTGATGAAGAAAATGTTGAAGGATATTGGAATAAAATTTGTTGAGCCTGTTGTTATACATTGTGATAACACAAGCACAGTTAGTATGTCTAAGAACCATGTGTTACATTCTAAGACAAAGCATATAGAGATAAAGTATCATGTAGTGAGAGAGAAAGTAGTAGAGAAAGAATTTAGACGTGAGTACATAAGCACAAAGGAGCAGATTGCAGACATATTTACAAAACCTTTCCCTAAGGATACATTTGAGTGTCTAAGAGGTATTCTTAGGGTTATGCCCGAGCCTACTTTTGAGAAGTGATGCAGATTTTTGCATCCATCCAGTGGTATATGAGCCCTATTTTTCTTTTGGACACGATGTTGGTACTTCCTCTATGGGGGATTATGTGTATCTAAGCTGAGTCATGAGGACTCTAGTGAATGTAATTTGTGAACAGTGTCTTTTGACATTGAAGTTGTTGTTGACATAATGATGAAACATAAATCATTGATGCCAATGGGGGAGAAGTATACATCAAAAACCATTTTTTACCATCTGTTGGAGAGAACTGAATAGAAAAATAAAGAAAGATTTGATTGATGAAGAAGGCTTGAACCATTTTCAGAGCAGTAGTGTTACAATGTTGGATTTATGGAACTTGGATGTTTTTTCATCTATGTTTCCATCAATGCCAATGGGGGAGATTGTTAGGAATGAATGTCAAAAATATCCTATGAGGGTGTATTAGTAGCCATTCTGTAGCAATTTTTGTTGCATTCATGACTGTGATTTTCATTGATGTCAACACAGTGATCCACTGAAGACTAGCAGAGAAGCAGACAGTGTTTGAGTTAGCGCACTTGGGATATTGAAGATGAAGCTATAAGAAGTTGGGGAATTACTCTATGATGTGCTATAATATTGTGGTTAAGAGCATAGATATTAATTCATTTATTCATGGAAGTTATGAGGAAATCAGTGGAAGCAGTATTTAGGCAGTGAACTTGAGTAGCGTCTTGTGGAAACCTGATGATATCTCCTAATCAGGATGGAATCTAGTTATACATAGTTAGAGAGTATTTTGAGACATGTTGATAGTGATGTGGATGATAGTGCAAGATTTGAGGTCACATGAGTGAAGAATTATATTGATTGGAAGCTGATAGTTTTGTGTAATTTTGATGTAACGTGTGGAAACTTTTTGTAATTTGTATGCTAACTCATTTGTAATTATTTGAGTGTGGTATAAAGGAAGGAATTTATTCCTTGTTGTAATATGAAATTTAATGAATGTAAGTGTATTATGAAAGAAAAATTGTTGAAAGAGGATATGTGAAGTACTAAGATCTCGTATTGAGATCTGAAGGAGTTGGTGTGGTTTGGAACAGTCAGAGGAGTATTGGATTGTTGAGGTCAGTAATCTTTTGGTATTATTTTGTTGAGTAATACAAAGATCATTTGAATAGTGAGTTCAGTGATCTTACCCTGAAGTTGTTTGGGCTGTGGGTCCTTATGTCATCAATAAATCCTAATAGAGTTAGAATCTTTTAACAGGTATTCAAAATCTCCTAACAAGGATTCATATGTACTGAATGTATTTCATAAGACTCATAATAGATTCCATCCTTTCACAAGTAATATTCATATTAGTGCATATTTTGTGGGCATCAATACCACTAGGGTTTACTCTCTAATCAAGAGGCTCCCTAGTCAACATATCTTGTGTCATTGTGTTATCATCCATGTATATCTTTCTATGGTTGTTGATTACATTACTTACATAGTTAAAATCTATTAAGGTTGATAAAAGTTGTATTTATCTAATAACTAATTCACCCCCCCCCCCCTTAGTTATCTTGGTGGACTTTACTTCTAACAATAATATCATATATATATGATCATACTAACCCAACGATAGGTAGATCCCGTATGTGTTCTCTGTATGTTTATGTGGTATTTCCCTTGATTTGTCTTTGCTTTGGGGCATCTCATAGTGGAAACATAATCAGTGGAGTTTTTTATGTTTCTGTTCAAGCCATTGCTCATGTTAAAGTGTTAGTGATGAAGGAGCATATCGGTTACTTGGCAATCCCGTGTCACCAAAAATATGTTTGAAGTTTTATGTGTTGCTCAATTCCTACTTTAGCCAAGTTGGTTCGGTGTTGCTTAGTTTCCTTTGTTCACCAGTGTTGGGTGGTTATCTCTCTGGAACTCATTTATTTCCCTGGCACTCATTTATTTCCCTGGCACTTGGTGATGCTTGTCTAGCACTCATTTATGCTTGCTTATCGAGTTGTTTAATTTGGATTTTTGTTGAGGCTGACTCTTTCATTTATATTTGGTCATGGATTTAATGATGGTATCTATCATTGGGAAGCATGTGGACCTAGATCTGGACATTCCTTTAGTTGATGGTGGATCTGAAGACTGACTTGTTCGGTAGCCTCTTGTATAAATGTAGTTGTTTCATTAGAGTTTAGGAGGTAAAATTTTTTTTAGTTGGAATATAGAAGCTAGAAGTTAGAGATTATGGGCACATCCTCGCATGTTGGAGGACTTTTGTACTTGATTGTAATATCTGGCCTAAACTAGGAAGGCCTTATAGCTCGGCATGTATGAATCAATTGAAGATAATATATAAAAATTTTTGCATTCTCTCTCTCACTTTTGTGTGTTGTTGCTTCCATGTGTGATCTCTACAAGGTGGATCTGGTTAGGGTGTGACTTTGGCCCCTCTCCCCATCCTCCCTTGTTTTAGGTGGTATTAGAGTGAGGTGAGATATGTATCTAGGTTTGAAAATATAGGTTTGAGGGTTCCTTCTTGTCAAACCCTAGTTGATTTGATGTGGGGTAGAAGATTACGATCTAGCCTGCAATTGCAAAGGGTTTGAAGATGTTTCATGTGAGGTGAGATGTGGATCCAAGATTGGTAGACATGTTGACACAACTTGTTTCTAGAATAGAATTTGTTGAAATAGCCCAGAGAAGAGGAAGACATCTTGAAGATGTTAGTTATGATGAAATTAAGGAAGAACAAGCTGATGTAGAACCTGCATAGGTGATGGATCAAGCTGAGGAAAGATTGTTGAAGGCTTTGAAAAATATTCAAGTATACACCACACTTTAATCCTCCTGAGTATAGTGGAAAATTGGATTCTGATGAATTGGTGTACTAGATCACCGAGATGGAAAAGTACTTTGAATATGAGAATATACTTGAGGAAAAGAAGGTGAACATTGCAAGCACAAAGTTCAAGATTCTTGCATCCTTGTGGTGGGAAAATCTTTAGTTGGACATAAAAAGGAAAGGCAAAGACAAAATCAAGGTATCGAATAAAATGGTGATTAAATTGAAAGGAAAGTTCTTACCTTGTTATTATCAGATTAACCTAGTTAGGTGAATGTAAAGTTTCAGATAGAAAGATAGCTTGGTAAAAGAATATACTAAGGAATTCTATAGATTAGATATCAGAACTGGACATGATGAAGATGATGTGGAAAGAATTGCTAGATACTTGAATGGTTTGGGAGTTTCCATCCAAGAAGAAATCAGTTTGGTCAAATTGGAGAACATTGAAGAGGCTTATGAATTTGCATTGAAAGATAAGGAGAAATTGAACAAGAGACATGAAGAAAGACAACGAGGTAGAGGTGGGAGATTTCCTAGATAAAGAGGTAGATCTTATGGTGAAAATAGTAGATCTAAACTTGAAAAGACAAATCCAGATAAAGGCAAGACTGAGTGGAAAGGTGAAAGTTCATCTAGAGGTAGAGGCAGTAACTACTGAGGTGGTTATAATAGAGGTTGTTTTCGAGGAACTTGTAAAAATTCTAGAGAAGAAGGACATAGATTATTTTAGTGTACACATGCAAGTAAGAAGTTTTGTAAGAGTAGAAATGCTTTGGTGCAAGAAGAGTCACCAAATGAACCTGAGAAGGAAAATAAATTGACGGTAAGGAGAACACTTTGGAGTGAAAGTAATAAGGAAGATTTGATAAGGAAAACTTTGTTCAAGTTGTTGGTTCCCACTTTTTCCCCCACTGTTAGGTTTACACCATGATGACAAACTGCTTAGTAACCACTCCAAAGCCTTATAGGAAAAAGTGCCAATTGATAAGGATCGAAGACATCCTCTTTTTTCTTTGAGCTACATATCACTTAGGTAGGTATTGCATCATTTTCACACTCATGACTCCTCGTGACAAAAAAAATGCCTATAGATATATTATTGTGGAATAGCTTTCAGACTCCTATAGGTATCATGTACCCCAATGAAACCATAACCACATGCAATAGTCCTACTTGCATGGAATGAATCTGAAAACTAGAAAGGACCTCCTACTACCTACTATGAACATGAAAGGAAAAGTATTTCATTTGAATGAGTTTGATGTTGGGTTGAATGGACCCTTAAAATACCCTTAGTCTCTCATAGACTAGTGCCTTATACAATAGGCAATAGAGTCAAATACCTCACTACAACAGAGCTATGAAACAAGAAGACTACACATCCTAATATGTCAGTGCATTACACCAGACATACACCATTGATCAGATCATACTTCAACAATCCACCTGTGTACCTAGATGTCCTATCACCTATTCAAAGGATTTTAACCCTCCCATTATAAGAGACCTAGGAACAAGTGATACATTAATTAACATCCAATGAAAGACAATCATGAAATACCCTTGATACCCTAGCTCATACACATATGAAAACTAGTCCTAAACTCAGTTGTTTCTACGAAAACAACTCTATTTCAGACACTTAGGAAATGCGAATAGAAAGACTAAAAAACCCTTGATGCTCTAATCAATAAGCTTAAAACTCAAATGGAGACAATCTGATAAAAATACAAATGTGTTTCAATCTCATACATAAGACATCTAGTTTCAATTTATATTATATTCTCAAAGCCAGAAAGGAAAGAGGGATCACCCTATATGCAGAGAAGAAGGAAAAATACTATAGGAAGAACCATTCATAGGAACAGGGGAAGGAACCCCTAGAATGAAACCAAAAGGAACCCTTCTAAATGATCTTGAAAATATTTTTATAGGAACAAGGATTACAACAAGCTACAGATCATTTAGAAC
Organism: Chamaecyparis obtusa; assembly: GCA_027943335.1. Classification (NCBI taxonomy): domain Eukaryota; kingdom Viridiplantae; phylum Streptophyta; class Pinopsida; order Cupressales; family Cupressaceae; genus Chamaecyparis; species Chamaecyparis obtusa. The sequence goes on along the minus strand of BSBK01004321.1, from coordinate 1,562,085 downwards.
AAAACTAGGTCTACAACAACCAGCCTAAACAAGAAATAAAAGCATGTAGAGAATGCCTAGAAACCTTGAAAAGTCAGATCAAATCTGATGTACAATCATTTCAGTTTCATCACCATAGGCTAACTATGATCACAAGTTATTGACTTCTTGTTGCAAGAAAAACAAAATTCAATGCCAGGACCAAGTTGAAAAATTTCACATGTACAGAACATGGAGATCTTTGACACACTCCAAACCCTAGCAGCTTGTGAAGAGCAATAGGCCTTCACACTTAAAACTGCATGGTACCCCAGGAAGCAAAATCAGATCAAGATGACCACCTAGATCTTTGCATCATTTTTCTAACTACAACTATCCTAGAAAATAAATTCTAAGCTACCCACCAATCGTTTATGGCCAACTGCAACAAACTAGCCAAAAACCCTATAGAAATATTCAAAATATCAGTCCCAATGACAAACTGCCAAGTCACCGCCACACCAACCAATCAGGAGCAAGCACGTCTGCAACACTTGAAAATGGACCCAACATGATATTAGCCATAAATCAGACGGTGGTCGCATGATCGCAATGGGAGGAATATTCCTTATGATCAAGCGACAACCGTTAGATCCTACCAAACTTTACCCTGCTGAATGACCAAACAACTAGAAGAAACCCTAACTGCTCGCCAGATCACTGAAGGTTAAAGAACAAACCATCAAGGTTGTGTGATCATGCGACTATAGAAAACATCAGGTCACCAAATGAAAAGCACTTAACTACCAAAATCAAGAGACCCCATAAACACACAATCGCCCAATCGCTAAATGAAAAACTTAACATCCCAGAAAACTAGAGATCAAGCGACTGAACACCATGAAGAACTGGGCCCCACTCATTTGTTATAGTGCACATAGGAAATGATGACATTAGAGAGTAAGTGCACAAAGGTGAAAGGTAAAAAAAAACTAGGATTTTCACATTGACACAAAGGTAAACAAGGAATGCGAAAACATCGAGTGTTTTTATGCTTGGATAATTTTGAAACTCTGCAATATGAAAGAGCAATTTCTAGTAGGCCTTGAAACTTGAATATCTCCTTGGTTTCAACACTTTAGACCTTGTGATTTGAATTGGAGTTGGGTGACACATTGAAGAATATGGGGCTAAGGGTGCAAGCCATGAAACATGACATATCATGTGTGCACATAAAAACAAGTTTGCAGGTTGGGCAAGGCAACTTCAAGAAATTTGCAAGGATAAGACCAATTTCATAGGATTTTTACACTGACAGAAAATTGGTCTAATAGTGGCTCTATTTGGGGATGCATGCCTCTTGCAGGCATGGCAAGGATTCAAAATTTTTGGAGGAAGCAGACCACCAACAAGACAAAAATAGCGAACCCTCACAAAAACTGGCCAACAAGAAATAGGAAAAGAAACACACAAGGAAAGGGAAATATTTACAAAATTTATATGATTGAAACTTACTTGGTGGCCCCTGGCCACCAAGAGAAAATCAGAGACCCTCCTGAATCAAAGGTTTGATTTTCATCCACATATGTAACCAAACACCTAAAACTATCATGATTATCTTGTTGTCAACATATGTGAATACTCATGGGCTAGAGAACGAAGCTTCAATTTTCACTACCCATGCTCTCTAGTCACAAGGACTACATCCATGCTTCACTAAAAATTTTGCAAAATTGCAATCTTGATTCTTTGAATCATGCAAACCTCTCTTTCACACCTTTTCCCTTCTCTTGGTGCTCAAATCACCTTATAAGGAATCATTTCTTAATATGAAAACATAATACCTGGAAGTTCTGCAGTAGAAACCTTGTTGACTGGAAGCAAGGCAGATCTAGAGCTCTCCATGTATCTCCATTAGGTTCTTTGCTTTGTAGAGTCACCACCTCCTTGAAGAGGAAAATATTATACTTGTATTTGTATCTTCTTCCAATCAACTAAAAACTTCACACTGTTTATCAAGGACTGCACTAATCAAACAAAGAACTCAGAGTTGCCACTCAACACTTAGTGAGAAGATTTTAGCAAATGATTTTTTGTATTTTTGACTCTATGATCTTTTAACCAGACTCTGAGATGATCCAGCCAAGCAAGGAAACTTGTTGTCTTTTACTTCTACCCCAGTAGAGTTACCATTTTATTGGTGTCTCGGATGGACCAAATCAATCTAGGTAGTAAGATATTATCTTTTTGTAGTATAACCAGAGATTCTAATAGATGTATTTCTTTTTCATTGTTCTCCCCAGCAGAGTCACCATTTTTTCGGTTCCAACTTTTTCCCCCACTGTCAAGTTTACACTATGATGAAAAACTGGTTAGTAATCACTCCAAAGTCTGACATGAAAAAGTGTCGATTGATGAGGACCGAAGAAATCCTCCTTCTTTGAGCTCCACATCAATCAGCCAAGTATTGCCTCATCTGCACACTCATGACTCCTCATGACAAACAAAATCCCTATAGATATATTATTATGGAATAGCTTTCAGACTCCTATAGGTATCTTGTACCCCAATGAAACCATAACCACATGCAATAGTCCTACTTGCATGGAATGAATTTGAAAAATAGAAAGGACCTCCTACTACCTACTACCAACATGAAAGGAAAATTACTTCATTTGAATGAGTTTGATGTTGGGTTGAATGGACCCCTGAAATACCCTTAGTCTCTCATAGACCAGTGCCTTATCCAATGGGTAGTAGAGTCAAATACCTCACTGCAAATGAGCTATGAAACAAGAAGACAACACATCCTAATATGTCAGTGCATTACACCAGACATACACCATTGATCAAATCATACTTCAATAATCCACCTGTATACCCAAATGTGCTATCACCTATTCAAAGGATTTTAACCCTCCCCTTAGAAGAGACCTAGGAACAAGTGATACATTAATCAGCATCCACTTAAAGATGAGCATGAAATACCCTTGATATCCCAACTCATACACATCTGAAAACCAGTCCTAAACTTAGTTGTTTCTATGAAAACAACTCTATTGCAGACATTTAGGAAATGTGAATAGAAAGACTAAAACACCCTTGATGCTCTAATCAATAAGCTTAAAACTCAAATGGAGACAATCTGATAGAAGTAAAAATGTGTTGCAATCTCATATATAAGACATCTAGTTACAATTTATATTATATTCTCAAAGCTAGAAAGGAAAGAGGGATCATGCTATATGTAGAGAAGAAGGAAAAATATGGCAGGAACAACCATTCATAGGACTAGGGGAAGGAACCCCTAGAATGGAACCAAAAGGAACCCTTCTAAATGATCCTAAAAATCCTTTTATAGGAATAAGGATTGCAACAAGCTACAGATCATTTATAACAAAACTAGGTCTACAACAACTAGCCTGAACAAGAAATAAAAGCATGCAGAGAAAGCCTAGAAACCTGGGAAAATCAAATCAAATCTGATATACAATCATTTCAGTTTCATCACCATATGCTAATTGCCATCAGAATTTATTGACTTCTTGTTGCAGGAAAAACAAACTTCAATGCCAGGACCAACTTGAAAAACTTCGCATGTACACAACATGGAGATCTTTGACACACTCCAAACCTTAGCCACCTGCGAAGAGCAATGGGCCTTCACACTTAAAACTACATGGTGCCCTAGGAAGCAAAATTAGATCAGGATGGTCGCCTAGATCTTCACATCATTTTTCTAACTGCAACCATCCTAGAAAATCAATTCTGAGCTACCCACCAGTCGTTTACAACCAACAACAATAAACCAACCAAAAACCCTACAGAAATATTCAGAATATCAGCCCCAATGGCAAACTACCAAGTCACCTCCACACTGACCAATCAGGAACAAGCACATCTACAATGCCTGACAATGGACCCACCGTGACATCAGCCATAAATTGGATGGTGGTCGGATGATCTCAAAAGGAAAGAATATTCCTTATGATCAAGTGAGAACCATTAGATCCTACCAAACTTTACCCTGCCAAACAACCAAACCACCAAAAGAAACCCTAACCACTCACTAGATCACCGAAAGTTAAAGAACAAACTACTAGGGTTGTGTGATCACATGACTATAGAAAATATCATGTCGCTGAATGAAAAGCACTTAACTACCAAAATCAAGATACCCCATGAACACATGATCCCCCAATTGTTGAATGAAAAACTTAATGACTCGGGAAACTAGAGATCAAGCATGAAGAACTAGGCCCCACTCGGTCGTTATAGCGCACATAGGAAATGCTGACATCAGAGAGTAAGTGCACAAAGGTGAAAGGTCAAAAACAACCAGGATTTTCACATTGACACAAAGGTAACAAAGGAATGTGAAAACATCGAGTTTTTTTATGCTTGGACAATTTTAAAACCCTGCAATATGAAAGAGCAATTTCCAGCAGACCTTGAAACTTGAATATCTCCCTGGTTTCAACACTTTAGACCTTGCAATTTGAATTGGATCCAGGTGAAACATTGAAGAATATGGGGCTAAGGGTGCAAGCTATGAAACACAACATATCATGTGCACACATAAAAACAAGTTTGTAGACCGGGCAAGGCAACTTTAAGAAAACTGCAAGGATAAGACCAATTTCATAAGATTTTTACATTGACAGGAAATTGGTCTAATAGTAGTTTGGAAGGTAATTATTGACAATGGTAGCTTGGAGAATCTGGCATCTGAGGAAATGGTTACAAATTTGTAGTTGAAAAGGTTGGAACATCCAAAGCCCTATCAGATTTCATGGATCAAAGATGAGAATACACTCTTAGTAAGTGAACAATTTTATGTGAATTTGAAAATTGGAAAGTAATATGATAAGGTGTCATGTGATATCATGCCTATGGATTGTTGTCATATTTTTTTAGGTAGACCTTGGCAATATGATAGAAATGCTATATATGATGGGAGATTGTATAAATATACTATTTGGGATGATGGAAGAAGAAAAATCTTGTTACCTTTGATTGAAGCACCTATTAGTAATGTTTGTACATCTATGAAAGTTTTCTTGATGGAAGGAAGAAAGTTTTTTAAGGATTTGAAGAAGAATGATTTATGTTTTGCTGTGATTCCTAGCAAACCGAGTAAGAAAATAGAGGATAGTATACCTAAGGAGATTGATAAGTTACTCACCGAGTATAGTGAGATCATTTCTGATAATTTACCTGATGGTTTTCCAGTGAAGAGAAGCATTGATCATTACATGGATCTTATCCCTAGAGCTAGTTTACTGAATAAGGCACCACATCGATTGACACCTACCAAGAATCAAGAATTGAACTGACAGATTCAAGAACTATTACAGAAAGGTTTGATCAAAGAAATTTTGAGTCCCTATGTAGTACCTACTATATTGGCACCTAAGAAGAAGAGAGAATGGAGAATGTGTATTGATTCTAGAGCAATCAACAAAATAACAGTGAAATATAGGTTTCCTGTACCAAGAATGGATGACATAATGAATAGTTTGACTGGAGAAAAGTATTTTACTAAAATTCATTTGAAAAGTGGGTATCATCATATCAGAATCGGAGAAGGTGATGAGTGGAATAATTCTTTCAAGACAAAAGAAGGTTTGTATGAGTGGTTGGTTATGCCTTTTGGTTTAAGTAATGCATCGAGTACTTTTATGAGGTTGATGAATGAAGTTTTGAAGAAATTCTTGGGTAAGTTTTTGATTGTATACCTTAATGATATTTTGATATTCAGTAAGACCAAAGAAGAATATTTGTTGCATGTTAAACAAGTATTGCAGAGGCTGAAAGAAGAAAAGTTGCTGATAAATTTGAAAAAGTGTTCATTCATGAAAAAGGAGATTGTGTATTTGGGATTTGTGATTTTAGTTGATCATTTGAAGATAGATCCTCAAAAGGTTGAAGTTATTTTGAATTGCCCTACACTAGAGAATGTTAGTGAGGTAACTATTTGAGATTTGTCAGTAGGCTAGTACTGACTGTATGTTTGTCATTGATGATGACATATGGAAAGTAGCATGCATGGAATTATAATGTAGTAAGCTTTCAGTATATGTATCATGGACATGATATCAGCATGATATCATAGGTGCAGAGGTTAACTATTAGTATAGACAGTTATATAGTAGCTGGTGTCAGCAGTGTTCCTAATAGAGTAACAGATAGTGTTTTGTGTATGGTTGTCCATACAATTATCATGGAGCCTTGCGCACTTGGATATATGTTGAAGATATATTAGTGATTTTACATTCATGGATGCAAAGCTTGATGATCAGTAGAAGTGAAGTTATGCATTCTCTATTCACCAATAGTAGTTTCCTATGATTTTTCAAAAGATCCGACATAGATTATATTGGTTTTGGGGTTGTGCCTATCATTTGGGTATGTGCCCTTGGATTTAAGCTTTGAGGAGAGTTAGTGATGTTTGGTTAAGAGAGAATGAAGTAATTCAGCTTGAGGACAAAGATCCATTTGTTTTGGTAGAGCCAGCAGTGTGTAGTGTGCGTCTACAATTATCTTATTGGACAGGTCCCAGAATGTGTTGGGTGCATATTAGAGCTGACATACTATTTATTAAAGTTTGTTATGGTTTCTCTAATATGGTTTCAAGGTGGTTCTAATAGGCCGACTTGATTATATCATTTAGAGGAAAGATATTTATAGATAGTCATTTGTGATTGTTTAAGTGTGGTTCATAGTTGATTAAGTAGAGCAGAGTAGAGTGTGTGAAGTGTTGAACCATTAGAGGAAGGTCTATGTGACCAAGTAAATTGTTAGTGCTATTCATTGGAACTAATCCAGATAGCAGGTCTAAGTGCAGCTCACCAAGATCTAGATATAGTGTGTATCTATTAGTCAGAAGGTTTTAGCCTTTGCCCCTTTGAGAAATGAGCTCTCAGACAATGCATCCTCTCCCCTAAGAGGGACTATTGTAAAAGACTCCTAACAGGGTCTGACCCTTGACCAGGTCTACTATACTAAATATATTGTAAAGAAAATCCTAACAAGGTTAAGGATCTTCTAACAAGGATCATAATACATTAGTGCAGAATATTAGTGGGTTTCAATTCCCACTAGGATTTTTACCTATTTGGGTTTCCCTGTAACCAAAATATTGTGTTGAGTTCAAGTGTTCTCTCATTGTGTTTATGCTTTATGTTTAAGTATACTTAATTGGATAAAAAATTGAAACTTGTACATAACTAATTCACCCCCCCCCTTGTAGTTATCTCTTGGGACTATTCCTAACAATTGGTATCAGAGCCAAGTGCCTCAGAGAGAAAGTTTAATAGCTCGAGGTTGATTAGATGGCATACTTCAGGAAAGAAAGTCCTAAGTTTGATGGCGAGAATTATCTTGATTGGAAGAACAAAATGGTGACTCATTTACAGTGTATTACTTTTGAAGGTTTTGATGTAACTATCAAAGCAGTCAAGATCCCTTCCTTGGAAGACCTTGTAAAGGATGATGCTACTGATAAGAAAAAGGAACTATTTCATCAGAATGCAATAGCCAAAGAAGCTCTTATCAGTGTTCTATCTGATGGTGAGTTTTCAAAAATAAAAAAGGTAGATACAGCCCACAAAATATGGAAGCACCTAGAAGACATATTTGAAGGAGACAAACAAGTAAAGGATGCGTGCAGAAAGACATGCAAGAAAAGATACAATGCATTAGAGATGTTTCCTAAAGAAAATATCTGAGCTTACAATCAAAGGACAAATGAAGCAGTTGCTGGAATCAGAAACAATGGTGGAGAGATTTCAGAGGAGGACATTATGGACAAGTTAATGACTACTCTCACTCCAGAATATGAAAGCAAGATCAACATCCTTGATGAGACCATGCAGCTTACATCAAATTTCAAGAGAGAAACCTTGATCAACAAAATCTCATCTTTTGAGATTTCAAGATTGAAGACAAAACCAAAGAGTGAGATATTCTTCAAAGCATCAGTTCATGGTAAGAAATCTATAAACACTTATGGTAATTTTGATGATGATGATGAAGAGAAAACTCTAGATGATTTCATTGCTTTGATTTCCAATAGAGAAAAGAAAGTAAATGGTAAATATGAAGGTCAATTGTGATTTAAGTGCTTTTCATGTAATAAGATCAGTCACTTTGCATCTAAGTGTCCTACTAGGGCTAGAAAATTCAAAAAGGATTATAAGCATAAGTACTCTAAGGAATGTTACTATGCTAGACATGGAGTTTTAGATGATGAATCAGGTGAAGAATAAATTGGATTCATTTCTATTATAGAAAAAATGAATAATAAGACAAATCATAAAGATGAGAAAGAGGAACAAGAGCTAGCATTGATTTCACAACCTGACATAAGGACGGACTGGATTATAGATAGTGGTTTTTCACATCACATGACAGGTGATAAAAATAGATTTGTTCATCTTGAAAAATAAAACGGTGGCATGGTTAGATTTGGAGACAACACTCCTAAACCCATAGTTGGTAGAGGAGCCATCACCTTGGATGGAAAGAACATTACTGATGATGTTCTCTATGTTGATGGTTTGAAACATAACCTTCTTAGTGTTGGATAGTTACTTGGAAAAGGCTATCAGTTGGAGTTTAAAGATGACAAATGCATCATTAACAACAAGGATGGTGTTATGATTGCATTAGGCTCAAAGACTAGAGCTAATGTTTTCCAACTCAATTCAGAAGCAAGTTTTTTTGTTGCTAAAGTTGATGATAGTTGGTTGTGGCATAAAAGACTATGTTATATCAATTTTGATAACATAGTAAAGATAAGCAATGTAAAGGCAGTAAGAGATCTACCTAGCATAGAAAGCCAGTTGATACTATATGCAGGGAATGTGTGATGGGAAAGCATGTGAGAAATTCATTCAAGAGCAAGAACAATTTAGAAAAGAACAAGTTGGATCTGATTCATACAGACCTATGTGGTCCAACTCAAACAAGATCATACTATGGTGTGTTGGTTCTTCAAAAGATTTTACACTCCAAGAGATACCAGTATGCTTATGACTAATGTTAAGGAGTGGTTAATTCCAAATGTAGGAAATCTATAAGCAACTGGACCAACTATAGGGACAAGACTGCCATCTTCATTTCTAGCTCTACAAAACCAAGGTGGGTACACCTTATCCAATAGATATAACTCTATTCTTTACCTAATACTGGATCTTACAACAGATGACAGTGAGAAAGTACTAAGTAACAACCTATTACTCATTGAATCTCCATCATTGGGTAGAACAACATATAAAGTAAATAAAATGTAAAAGACTAGTAGTGATTTGTTGTTTATGATTACAATGATTTTGATCATTCCCCACAAAGCAAAGATAGGTGAATATCGGCCAGTGCCTTATCCATTGAGTAAATGATACCAAAAAATAGAGTCAACACAAAGATTCTTGAAATAACTGATTTCTAAACATAAATACAAATATTTCAACTCATCCCTACTTCCAGATAATCCTTATGCGAATTCAATGAACATGTATCTCACCCTGAGAAATATTTCATCCAATCCTAGATCAGAACTCAAAGAAAAATACATACATATAAACCTCCAAGAGACTTAAAAATTCATAGAATAAACATAATGGAGAGGAAAAACTTTGAAATTCATATTAAGTATAACCTTTTGTATTTGTATGGAAAATGTTCTAAATAGTAAGCATGCAAAATACTAGTAGCAACTTGTACTTCTTCTCTATTGCTCTGATAAAATGATAAAATATTATAATCCTCGACTGAGGGTTAGGTTTTTAGAAATTCTATCTTTTAAACTTCTAAACTCTCAATACCTAGAATGATCGTGGAAAATCCTTTTATATACAAGGAGATGCAACAAGCTACCGATCATTCTAGGGTTTGCAAAATTCTTAACCTAAAACTTTTACAACCTAAAAAAAGTTTACAATAAATACACTGATCAAGTAGGTGAGATATTCGTATTTGAGCCACCTTACTTTATGTATTCAATGTTGTCCTGGACTCTCTTCAACAAATCTAACTTGTGATATCTCATTGTCCATCCTGCAATGAATGCATTTCTGCATCTCAACAACCTTGACTGCTCAAAAAGTAACTGCCTTTACTTGCTCTAAGAGGTTGGCAGAGTACTAAATTTTTCAACATGAGGTATGTACTGATACCTCCATTTATTGTACACCTATTCGCTTGGGAACTCAAAATTTGCAAACTCAGCCCTCTTGCCAGACAACTATTTCCACTCATCTTCAATTTGAGTGACCTTTTGCTGAATATTGTCAAACATTATTTTGGCATTTATTAACAACTTGATAGTGTTGCTAAAAGAACAGGTGTCACTTAGGAAACCAGTCACCCTTTCTGACAAAAGTGCATCCATCTCTTCTCTCCATAGATATGATTCTTTAAATTCTACCTTATCTGTGAAAATGGTGGGCACCAGCTCATAGTTTGAAAGCATTAATTCAGCTTTCATCATACTTGATTTTTTAATAAAATTATCCAAAATGATGCCATACTGTACCATTTTCTTCACAACGGGTAAAAGTACAAAGTTGTGTCACACTTTTATAAAGGAAAAGGTCAACAACACACAAACTTTTTAACTTTAATGATATAAAAATGGCATTTATGTTTAGAATTTGAAGATGATGTAAACTAATGAAATGTGTAAAAGTGGATGAAGTTTAATCCTATAATTTTTTAAATTTTTTTTAAACAAGAATTCACATAGTTTCTTAATTTTTAAAGTCCATATATTACTTGTTGAAAAATGCTAAAAAATGAGGGTCTTGTTCGCAACAAAAAAAAGTATATGCAAATAATCTTTTTTTCCTTTGATTTCAAAATATGTTATAGATGAAATGTATAACTAGTGCAGAAAAGAAGAAAAAATAGTTTTCAATTTATATTTTCTCTGTTATAACTACTCAAAGTTGAACATACTTGAAATTGATTATTTTCATCTCGCAACAAATTTCCCCTATCAAATCTACACCATTCCAAAAAAAAATTACACATTCTTGAAGAGAACTCTCTCCTCTAGTGTTAAATATAAAATTTCAATTTTTCTGATAAGCTTTACTATTTTTTTCTATTTTTGAAGAAGCTTGTTCTCGAATGTTAAAATACCTACTTATAGTATTTTGAAATTATAACATATTAGATCTAATTAAAATACTACAAAAATTATATGATTATAATCTTGACTCTGTGCTCTAAAAAAGGGTATTTTTATATTTGTAAAAAAATATCATTAAAAAGAGTAGGAGTTATTGAAACATCGCTTTTCTGAAATAATTTTATTTCTTTATTAATTGGTATAAAACATGCATTTAATAGATATTTCCAATTGGAAAAGTTGAAGCACTTATCTAACATAGCTAGAATAAGTCTAGCTAGACCATATGTTTGACAAAAAATAACTTTAGTTAGAAATATTCAAATTCAACTGTGCTGATAAGATGTCCTGAAACGTGACACAACTTTATGCTTTTACCCCAACCTGATGTACTACCTTAATCAGTGGATCAGGGTCTTCTTGGCCCTTTGACAACATACGAAATAGCTTTACACTAGGAGACCTCTCAATCCATTTCTTCAAAATTGGTGACATTTCAGTCTTCTCCTTATTCAAATTTACAAACAAAGAATGTAACTTGCTGACATGACTATAGAAAATGGAGGGCTTCAAATCATATGCAAACTACATTATTGCATTTGTCATTTTTTCTTCATACTTCTAGTTTGCCAAAGTTGTTGCCTTCACATTTTCATCCTTTTCCTTTTCTAGTTGCACTCTTATTTCCCACAATTTATTAGTCTCCTCTGTTAATCTTTGTTTCTCCCAATTAACTCTCACATCCATACTTGTCTCTGGGAGTGGTGAAGGTGGAATTTCAACAATTGGGCTATAGGAAGAAGCCACTGTAGGCTTATCAGAGATTACCAATTGGGGAGACTTGTGGTCTTGAGGTCCAGATAACTGAGCAATCAATTTATCCTTCTGGATCAACTCCATCTTGAGGTCATTGTAGGACTTAAGGACAATTTCAAATTTGAGCCTAAGCTCTTCCATTTCTTGCGCATCCTTCTCTACCACTTTAACATTGAATTTGGTAGTCTCCAAAATTAAGTTTGATGCTTCCACACCAGAAGTCTCTCCTACTCTCTGTACTAGTAAACTACCTGCATATCTTGTAGAGAGAGCTTCTCTTTTTCCTTTGTTCTCCTCCCTCTGTAGGGACCACATGACCAAGGCTGCATGATCCTCTGAGAAAGCAGTTCCCCTAGTAGCTTGTTTGGCCTACTCTACAGTAGCAAGAGTCTTCACCTTGCTCTTCCTGACCTCATCAAAGACAATTACATCAGCAATGTCCCACTCTGGCAGAATTAGTACCCCTGCAGTATGGACCATAGCACTACCTTCCTCAGGAGTAATCTTTTAAAACTACTTGACCATTTCTACCTTGGTCTCATTTTCTATTTATGTTATGTCCCTATCAGGGAACTCTTCCTTTTTCTTTTCACAGATCTCTTTATATTGGTTTATTTTGATTCTCCATAAAAATTGGGAGAATGCCCTAGTTTTGACAAATTTGTCATTAGATACGAAAGAATCACTGGCCTATTTCAAGATAGGGTCCATTTGTTTACCCTTAAATTCATCGACAGTAAGGTCCATGGCCACCTCCTTAGGTGCCTCAGGCATCCCTTCTTGCAATTCATCATTGAAAACAAAAATGTTTCCCTCATTCCTCATTTGTACCAGTTGCTCCACTACCCCATGTTCATCTAACTAGATGGAGGACTGAGAAGGAGAATAAGCTTCCTCTCCTGGCCTTACTTCTTCATGTCTCTACCTCTTAGGAGAGGATCCCTGAATTGCTTGATCATCAATGGGTCTTTTTCCCTTTGAGGTAGAAGGAAGATCTTGGCCTCTCTATTGTGGTGATAAGAGAATGGTGTAACCACTCTTCCTCTACATTGTATAAACTCCCTTTGGAGTCAATTTCATATATTTTGGCTGGCTCAAAATTTGCCTAGCCATTTCAGGGTTTGTCTTGCTTACAAAAGCCCTCTTTTCATTTACTACATGCATGGTGCCTTCAAAATGTTCCCCTAGGGCATCTACTTTTCTTGCCCATGGCTCAAATCCTTTTAATGGGTCATAAGCTTTGTCAAAATTTCTAATGAAATCTACATACTTCTTGTAGATGATCCATTTCTCTTTCTTAATCTCTTGAGTTTGGAAGTCAAACTCATTCCTTATCACATCCTTAGGAAAATTAAATTGATGCTCAATAAGAGCACACCTTACCTTTTCTCTAAACATTCTTGAGAGGAAACCCTCTATATTTGCACATCTTGCCATTGCTCTAGACATTCTATAGGGTTGTAGGACTTTATTCAAATCTACCCATCCTCCCTTTGTAATCACATACTGATGTGCTATAGTTATGTCCGGGAAGAAAGTTCCCCTTCCCTTACCAGTGAGATTGGTTTCCTGCAAGTCACCAATTTGCCTCAAAATTTGAGCATAGCCTAATTTTAATGGGACCTGATAAGGTAAAATTTATGGTGCCACTTTACAACCATATACTTTGAAAACTATGGAAACTAGATACAAAATTATATCCCCAAAATTGTGGACTATGGTGATGTCTTGGCAATGCTCCCTTGGTCTAATTAATCATAACAATTCCCTTGGGATTCTAGGATTGTCAAAAAATAACAAAGTTCTAAGCCTTGAATCAAAATCCCTGTCAAAAGCAATGTAACTAGCATCAATTCTATCCCATGATAGAGTTGTGGTCCACAACTGGACTGGAAGGGTTTCTCCATATCTCTCCTTCACAATGTTGACTGTTGAGCTGAAGAATTGCTCACCTTTGTACAAAAACATATGCATAAGCATTGAATACCATCCAAAAGGCCTACTAACTTTCATGTTCTTAATTCCCATCAATCCTTCATGGATAAGATCAGCCAAATGAGATGGAAAATCAAAAATTAGTGTCAATTGGGGGTTCAGTGATTGTACCATCATAAACATGTATGGTATTGGCATATGAGTTGCTTCATCATGCCTTAGAATCAAATTTAATGACTTTTAGACCTCATGTTCTCTCTTACTGAACAAATCTAGCCTAAAAGGCTCTGGTGTGCTTGGACTAATGACACACATGGATCCAATTTCTTCCAAAAATTCCCTAAGAGGCCCTGCTCTCAAATAATCCCTCTATGCTTTATATATCTCTATAAATTCTATGAAATCAATCTTCTCTAACCCCACAGAAGGGTCATTCAATGAAAAAACTTCCCTAATCTCATCATCTATGATGTTGATTAGGTCTTTCCCATTTATGTCCTTGACACACTTTGTCACAGGATCATAGCACTTGGCAATTTGTCAGCAACTCTGCATCCATGAATACTCCAAGAACCACCAACTTCCCTATATCAAATTACCAAATATTACTAAGGAGGGCACAAGAATTTCTCTATGAGTATGTTGATCTAAATAAAATCAGGCCATTATGATCTTTACCCACCCTAGCATCTCTCATACAATTCCCTCTATCATGGAGTCTGTCTGCTATAGAATCCCTAGGGTTTCTTGGAACCAATTCTTTTAATCTGGCTGCCCCATTATCAGAATGCGAGAGTAACTACATTAAATCTTCAAAGACACCCCTTTCTTTGTACTTTGTTTTACCAGACAAATTCCTCTTTGGTGGCATTTTAACTAGGGCTTTCTAAAACAATATATCAAAACCCGAGAAAAACCCTAAATACTTTCACCTGGCAACATAATTTTCCTTGCAACACCTTCACAGACTTTAAGAAAATTTTGAACTGAGAAAAGAAACCTACAAAGTGCCTACAAATTCTTTGCTTGAAATCACTGCTTGAGGAAAATCCAATTCACCAGAATGCTTACAAGAGCAGTAAAGAGAAACAATGATCGAATTTGGGATATAATGTTGCCAAAAGTTTGCAATTTGTCCGCACGTAGCTCATTAAGTCTACCATTACTGAAAGTTAGTAGCCTCAGCACTCACAGGATGTGAAAAATGTCACAGAGTGAAAATTTGAATTTATTTCTGGCGCATCGAACGATTAGCAAACAATGCCACACAACTCCTTTTCACTTTTTCCCAAATGAGTTCTCAGCCAATGAGAATATTTCAATATAGCCATGTGAGGAAATAAACAACTTATCTCTGCTTTGCACAGAGCAGACAAGTGTCACCTTGTCGCTAAAGTGCTAACCCAAAACTGTCAAAAAAACCAAATCAAGATATAATGACAACCATCGATGCCATTTAATTAGATGATCACCATATTTCAATAAGATCTTGGCCCCACAGTTGCTTTACAAACCTTTATCAAATCATAAGATGCCAAGTCAGACAGATCTACAGGCTGAAGACCCCACCTTTATCCACAGTATCAAAAAAAAAAAAACTAACAACCTCACATGTCATCATTGCCTTTAGCCAATTAGAAATGATCGCATCATCAAGATTTAGCAACAAAAGATCCACCTGGCGATTCTCATCTTTAAACAAGATCAACAGTTGTCACTATATCACTGACCCTAAAAAATGTGCACTTTATCCCAGCGATATAATGACAACTGCGAGATCTTGTTGACCTTTAATCATTCGAGAATCCAAGCCTCACAGTTGACACTTCACTCAGCCTTTGTCAAATCAAAAAATGCCATGCTGCAAAAACTGGCCAGTGGACCCCTTCTCCTTTTCTTTCTCGGCACCCAAAACCCTAACAACTGCTACATCATAATTGACTGCAACCAATAGAAAATGAACATGTCGGTATGACCTTGCATTTTAGGGCCCACTTCATGCTTCATTCCTTAAAGAGGATCGAATGGTCATCGCTATATAGCAAGCTTAAAATCCTTACATCTTTTGTCAACGGTATAACGACAACCGTAAGATTAACCTATTGTTTAATCCTTTGAAAATTTTGACCCCATAGCTGCTACATTACTAAAGATAGATGTCAACCCAAGAGAATTTCCATGGACACTGACAAGCCAAAACTTGCTGCTGTCAGTGAGAAATTTGATCAAACGCTTGGCGCTAAACTGTGATGATTAAAAGGTTATCATCTTGGTCCAACGGTATAGTGACAACCGTTGATCTGATTCATTGTTTAATTGCCAGCACACCCCTTTACTAGATGGACCCGCTTGGATAGGTGGTGCTTTGTTGCTAAAGCGCATGTCAGAGATTCTATCGATGGGTAGTCTTGTGGTTCAATGACAGCCACAAGTTTCAAAAGGTCGATACTTAGGAAAAATTCACCGAAAACTTAGGGTTTGAAAGAAATAATTAAAAAGGTACCCCACTCAACAACCTAATGATATATCATGTAAAGTGATAGGTTAAGGGGGTAGAAAATTAGCACATGTGTATTTTAGAAAATTAGTGAGCCAAAAAGTAATGTGAAAATATAACAAGACTTAAGACTGGTTAGGGCTTCGATCAAACTTAGGGTTTTTACCATAAAATCCTGCCATTAGGTCAATAACTTGGATCATTTTCAAAAATATTAGCATGAAGCTGGAAAAATTTATATAGTGATAACATGGTGAAAGGTATTTCATTTTATTTGTTGATGATTATTCTAGGATGATGTGGGTTGCATTCTTAAAGGATAAGTTAGAAGCATTTGAGAAGTTCAAAATATTCAAAGCTAAGGTTGAGAATAAATCTAGACTAAAGATAAAATGTTTGAGATCAGATAGAGGAGGAGAATTCACCTCTAAAAAATTCTATGAGTACTACGAAGAACATGGCATAAAGAGATAGTTAAGTGCACCTAGAACCCCTCAGTAGAATGGAATTATAGAAAGAAGGAATAGGATCATCCTTAATACAGCACACACCATTATGATAGAAGCAAAATTTGCACACACCTATTGGAGAGATTTGGTCAATACAATAGTCTACACCATCAATAGAATTCAATTGAGGGCTGGAACTGACAAATTCTATGAGTACTATGAAGAACATGGCATAAAGAGATAGTTAAGTGCACCTAGAACCCCTCAGCAGAATGGAATTATAGAAAGAAGGAATAGGATCATCCTTAATACAGCACACACCATTATGATAGAAGGAAAATTTGCACACACCTATTGGAGAGATGTGGTCAATAAAATAGTCTACACCATCAATAGAATTCAATTGAGGGCTGGAATTGACAAAACACCATATAAGCTATGGTTTGGTAATGTTCCCACATTAAAATAATTTAGAATCTTTGGAAGCAAGTGCTACATCAAGAGGGATGAAGCAGTATGCAAGTTTGATGCAAGAAGTGATGAAGGTATTTTTCTTGGTTACTCTACTAAAAGTAAAGCTTATAGATGTTTAAATTTAAGATTGAAAAATATCATTGAAACTGCTCATGTTAAGATTGATGAAAAGTTTATGGTTCAAGAAAGATATCATGATTACTCACCCATGATTAAAGAAGAACCCAAACCCTCCACTAGTGAGACAATTATTGAGGAAATGTTTGATAGTATTGATGTGTTATTCAATGACCTTGAGACAAGTGAAGAAGATACTCCTAAGGATGATGAGTCAGCATCACCTAAAGTTCCAAATTTTACATGTAGAAATCATTCCAGGAAAGACATCATTGGAGATCAGAGTGGAAAAGTCTTAACAAGATCACAAGCAAAGAACTTAGCTAGCAGTGAAGTGGTATGTTTACTATCTCAGATTGACCCTTTAAGTGTTGAAGATGCATGTAATGATTTAGATTGGCATGATGCTATGAAAGAAGAACCTGATCAGATTGTTAAGAATGACACTTTGGAACTGGTCCCAAAACCTAGTGATAAGAATGTGATTGAAAAAAATTGGATATTCAGAAACAAGATGAATGAAGATGGTACAGTAGTAACAAATAAAGAAAGGTTAGTATGTAAGGGATATGCGCAAAGAGAAGGCATTGATTATTTAGTCAAATTTTCACCTATGAGAAGATTAGAAGCTATTAAGTTGTTTCTAGCTTATGCTATAGTCAAAAACTTCAAAGTATATCAGATGGATGTCAAGTCAGCATTCCTAAATGGAGATTTGAAAGAAGAAGTATACATTGATGAGCCAGAAGGATTCACCTTATCTGACATACCTGATATGGTATGCAGATTGAAGAAGGCCCTCTATGGACTTAAGCAAGCCCCTAGAGCATGGTATGAGAGACTACATGGATATCTAACAAAGATTAGATTCAAGAAAGGAGCAACAGATTGTAATATATTCATTAGAGAGACATATGAAGGTCTACTACTTGTAGCTATATTTTTTGATGATATTATCTTTGGAGGTAATGACAAACTTAGTGCTGAATTTGCTAAGGAGATGTAAAATGAATTTTAGATGAGTCTGATTGGTCCTATAAAATACTTTTTGGGATTAAATGTGTAGCAGACAGAGAAAGGTATTTTCATTAATCAGTCCAAGTATGTGAAAGAAATATTAAAGAAATTCAAGATGGATGATTTCAAGCCAGTAGATACTCATATGATCACTGGATGCAAACTTAAAAAATAAGATGACTCACCAGTAGTGGATACAACATTCTACAAGTCTATAATTGGTAAACTCATATATCTTACTTAGACTAGACCTAATATTTCCAATGCAGTTGGCATAGTTGGAAGATTTGTAGCAGAACCTAGGAAACGTCCCCTCATGGCAGTAAAGATAATATTTAGATACTTGCAAGGCACTATAGATTATGGTTTATGGTATCCTAATTCATTAAATTTTGAGCTTCATGTGTACACTAATGGAGATTGGGTAGGATGTGTTGATGACAGAAAGAGTACATCAGGTGGAGCAATGTTTCTTGGTGATAGACTTATCACTTGGAAAAGAAAGAAACAAAATTGTATTTCTCAGTCAAAAGTAGAAGTGGGGTATGTTGCAGTAGCCTTGAATTTTTTTACAATTTTTTGGACCAAGTAGATGATAAAGGATTTTGGAATTCAGGTTGATTATCCTATTGTTATTCACTATGATAACACTAGCACTATCAATATGTCAAAGAACCCTATGATGCATGCAAAGACAAAGCACATTGAGATCAAGTATCACTTCCTAAGAGAGAAAGTGGTAGAGAAAGAAGTCAAGTTGTACTATGTGAGTATTAAAGATTGGTTGGTAGATATATTCACAAAGCCCTTGCCTAAGGATACTATTGAGTATCTCAAGGAGAAGTTGGGAGTAATTCCCTTCCCTGATTCTGCTTAGAAGAAAGAAGGCATCAGTCCTTAGGGACTAATGGAAGGTTGACTACTCTACCTTAGGAGTAGTACTGGTGCTTAAAATGAATGGCACCCTTTGCCATTGATTTCAAAGGGGGAGTAATATATAGTCATGAAAAATAGATGTAAAAAGGAGTACTATACTAAGGGGGAGCATTATTCAGTTATGATAGCAGTACAGTTGAGAAAATGGAGAATGTTGAAAAATATTGCAGCAGATGGAGGATTCATCTTTGAGGTAGTTTTGATGAGGAAATAGAGAATGTTATAAAATAAATGTTCATTTGGGTTGGTGGTGGTTTTTCATTCCACATGTTGCCATCAATGCCAAAGGGGGAGATTGTTGGAGATTTGCCAGCAGGCTAGTACTAACTATATATTTGTCATTGATGAGAACATATGGAAAGTAGCATGCATGGAAGTCTTATGCAGTAAGATTTTAGTATATGTAGCATGGACATGATATGAGCATGATACCATGGGTGTAGAGGGTAATTGTTAGTACAGACAGTTATATAGCAATTGGTGTCAGCAGTGTTCTTGATAGAGTAACAAATAGTGTTCTGTGTATGGTTGTCCATACAGTTATCATGGATTCTTGCGTGCTTGGATATATGTTGAAGATATATTAGTGATGTTACATTCATGGACGCAAAGTCTGATGATTAGTAGAAGTGAACTTATGCAGTCGCTATTCACCAATAGCAGTTTCCTATGTTTGTTTAGAAGAGCTGATAGAGATTATATTGGTTCTGGAGTTGCACCTATAATTTGGGTATGCGCCCTTGGATTTAAGCTTTGAGGAGAGTTAGTGATGTTCGGCTAAGAGCACATGAAGTAATTTAGCTTGAGGAGGAAGATCTAGTTGTTTTGGTAGAGCCAAAAGTGTGTAGCGTGTGTCTATAATTATCTTATTGGACAAGTCCCAGAATGTGTTGCGTGCATAGTAGAGCCAAAAAAATGTTTATCAAAGTTTTTTATGGTTTCTCTAATATGGTTTCAAGGTGGGTCTAACAGGTTGACTTGATTATATCATTTAGAGGAAAGATATTTATAGACAGTCATTTGTGATTGTTTAAGTGTGGTTCATAGTTGATTAAGTAGAGCAGAGCAGAGTATGTGGAGTATTGAACCATTAGAGGAAGGTCTATGTGACCAAGTAAAGTGTTAGTGCTATTCCTTGGAACTAATCCAGATAGTAGGTCTAAGTGTAGTTCACCAAGATTCAAATGTAGTGTGTATCTATTATTCATAAGGTTGTAGCCTTCGCCCCTTTGAGCAGTGAGCTATCAGACAGTGTGTCCTCTCCCCTAAGAGGGACTATTGTAAAGACTCTTAACAAAGTCTGCCCCTTGACCAGGTCTACTATACTAAATATCTTGTAAAGAAACTCCTAACAGGGTTAAGGATTTTCTAACAAGGATCATAATACACTAGTATAGAATATTAGTGGGTGTCAGTTCCCACTGGGGTTTTTACCTATTTGGGTTTCCCCGTAACCAAAATATTGTGTTGAGTTCAAGTGTTCTCTCATTGTGTTTATGCTTTATGTTTAAGTATACTTAATTGCATAAAGAATTGAAACTTGTAGATAAATGATTCACCACCCCCCTCTTAGTTATCTCTTGGGACCATTCCTAACAATAAGATCATTTCATGGTCTGACAAGTGTTTATGAAAAGTTCATTAGGAATTTTAGTTCAATTTTTAATGTTTTGACTGAGACTATGAGAGGAGATAAAAGAGAATTCAAGTGGACACATGGAGCTGATAAATGTTTTGAGACCCTGAAGCAGAAGGTTGTTGAATTACATGTTTTGGCATTGCCTGATTTTAATAAGGTATTTCAAGTGGAATGTGATGCAAGTGGAAGTGCAATAGGAGCTATATTGAGTCAAGAAGGTAAACCTATTGCTTTCTTTAGTGAAAAGTTGAATGATGCAAAAAGGAAATATTTTGCGTATGATCAAGAATTCTATTCTATTGTTCAAGCACTGAAGAAATGGAGACATTATTTGATACCGATTGAATTTGTGTTGTATACCGATCATAAGGCTTTACAATATTTTAGTAGTCAGAATACGTTGAATCAGAGAAATATGAAATGGGTTAAGTAATTCTAGATTTATACATTTGTGATAAAACATAAGAGTGGAGTCACTAATCGAGTTGTGGATGCATTAAGTAGAAGAAGATCTTTGATGACTGAGATGAAAATTGAAGTTCTTGGCTTTGATGACATGAGAGATTCTTATGAATTTGATCCTAATTTTTCTGAGTCATGGTAAAAGTGCAGAGCACCTATTCAAGATCAACTGAGTAGTAAATAGGAAGAATATTTTATTCAAGAAGGTATGTTATTTAAAGGTATTCAGTGGTGTATACCAAAAGGAGCAATGAGAAATAATTTGATAAAAGAGAAACATAGTAGTGGTTTGGCTGGACATTTTGGTGTTGATAAAAAATTGAATTTGCTTAAGGAGAAATACTTTTGGCCACAGGTGTATAATGATGTTCAAAAATTTGTGAGAAGTTGTGAAATTTGTCAAGTTGTAAAAGAAGTAAGTTAGAATACTGGATTGTATACACCAATTTATGCTCCTAAGAAACCTTGGATTGGCATCTATGTGGATTTTATTCTTGGCTTACCGAAGAAAGTGAGAGGAAATGATTCCATATTTGTTGATGTGGATAGATTTTCTAAAATGGCACATTTTATACCTTATAGAAAGACATCAGATGCAGCACATATAGCTGATCTTTTCTTTAAGGAAATTGTCAGATTACATGGATTACCGAGGAGTATTATCTTGGATGGAAACAATAAATTTGTTGGATACTTTTGGAAGACCCTTTGGAGAAAGTTTGGCACTGAGTTGAAATATAGTTCTAAATTTTACCCACAAACCGATGGACAGACAAAAGTTGTGAATAGAGGTTTTGGAAATATTTTGAGATATTTGGATGGAAACACACCGAGTAATTGGGATTCTATGTTGGCACAAGAAGAGTTTGCGTACAACAATTCAATGAATAAGAGTATTGGAAAAATAACTTTTAAGATTGTAAATGGCATACAACCAAGAGGTGTATCAGATTTGACAGATGTTGCTGATGAAAGAAAGAGAAGCATTGAAGGAGTAAAATTTGTTGAGTACATGAAGACATTGCATGAAGATGTGAAACATAAGCTGGAGAAAAGTAATCAGAAATGTAAAGAAAGAGATGATAGATCAAGAAGACATAAGACTTTTGCAGTCGGTGATGAAGTAATGGTTCATTTGAAGAGAGGTAGATTTCCTATTGGAACATATGGGAAGCTGAAAATGAAGAAGTTTGGTCCCTGCAAGATACTGAAGAAATTTGATAGTGGAAATGTATATGAGATTGAGTGACCTGATGACATGGATGTATCACCTATTTTTAACATTTCTTATTTGTATGACTATCATGAGCTACATGAAGAGATGTCACTACCGAATGATTATCCTAAGAAGCAGACATAAGAAGTTGAGCAGATTTTGGAACAAAGAATTGGTAGAAGTACAAGAGGAAAACAATGTATGGATTATCTAGTAAAGTGGAAGAATAGACCAATTGAAGACAGTTCATGGATTTCACAATCTGAGTTGGATGTAGCTCAGATAATACATGTTCCATGATTCAGAGAATCATTTTCAAATAACCCCAAGTGTCTGATGCAGGAGCATCTTGGGTCCTTGGCAATCCTATGTCACCAAAAATATTTTTGAAGTTTTCTATGTTTCTCGGTTCCTAATTTAACCGAGTTGGTTCAGTGTTGCTCAGTTTCCTTTGTTCACTGGTATTGGTCAGTTATCTCTCTGGTGCTCGGTGATGCTTTTCTAGTGCTCGGTTATGCTTTCTTACCAAGTTGTTTATTTTGGATTTATGTTGAGGCTGACTCTTTCATTTATATTTGGTTGCAGATGTAATGATGGTATCTATCATTGGAAAGCATGTGGACCTAGATTTGGTCATTCCTTTCGTTGATGGTGGATCTGAAGGTTGACTTGTTTGCTAGCCTCTTGTATAAATGTAGTTGTTTGGTTAGAGTTTAGGAGGTCAATTTTTTTTAGTTGGAAGATAGAAGCTAGAAGTTAGAGATTAAGGGTAGATCCTCACACGTTGGAGGACTTTGGTACTTGATTGTCATATCTGGCGTAAACTAGGAAGGCCTTATAGCCTGACATGTATGAATCAATTGAAGATAATATATGAAAGTTTCTACATTCTCTCTCTCACTTTTGTGTGTTGTTGCTTCCTCATGTAATCTCTGCAAGGTGGATCTAGTTAGGGTGTGCCTTTGGCCTCTTTCCCTATCCTCCCTTGTGTTAGTTAGCAATGACTTTAACATGGGGGCATAGGCTTTTCTCACTTGTTGCACACACGCACTTTCAATACATATATTTTTCAAGGAACTTTTCTTTCTCCCTTTATGGATTAGTGACTAATTGTTAAAGCATGGATTTTTGTCTTATAACATCTCTTGATCCCTCCAATTTCAAATTTTCAAATTTTTTGATCCCTTACGGTCACAGGTCTCCTTAAGACTATATCTCTATTGTTTTTGGCTTTTCTCTTATGGAATAGAATGTTCCTAAGGGTGAATCCTTGATGGGTTGACTAGTGAGCAGCCACATTCACTAGCTAGTTCAATTCCATCTTTCTAGTTGCGTTGTTTCCTTGTATGGTTCAAAATGGGACATAAGTTCTCATTGGGCGAGATAATCACACCCTTCTTCTCTCTCTTTTCTAGAGATGTCTCTCTTATTGTAATCTTGGAGTTGATGAAGACTTGAGTCCCTAGGGGCTTGAGGATTTCTTTGTCCCTTTGATTTCAATAAGATTATCTTTTTCATTTTGATCTACTTTACCAAGAGTTTGCATCGAGTTCATACTCTTGCTAAAGTGGGGGCAAAAGGTATTGTCAAAAAATGGAAGCACTTCCATTTAGGATTAGTTTAGACCTCTGAGTAAGTGGTCTAGAGTCATGTCAAAAGCCTTGAATGGGTCTTTGATTAGGATCTGGCTTTTTCCCATATTCTTCTTTTCTCTCCACCTATTTCTAGCCTATTTCTGGCACCTGGTCCTAAGAAACTAAGATTCTTGACCTCAAGGTCAAGGTAAAACTTTTGGGTCAAGTTCAACCTCAACCCTGACCTAGGTCAAGGTTGACCTTGACCTTGTCCTAGGTCAGAGTCAACCTTGAACCTAACTCAGGTACAAATTTCAAGTTCTAGAGGTTTCGGGATGTCAGGCTTTGGAAAGTTTATTTTCCCACTTCTGGGTCGATTGTTTTGGATTTCAGAATGGTAAACTCTTAAATTATTTTTAATCTAGGTCCATTTCTAGTGGTTAAGGTTTAAATGGGAATTGAATTCTCCTATGGTAGTCTCTCTAGAAGTTTTTGCTCTAGACTAGTATAAAAGGAAGCCTTCCTCTCTCATTTTCATCCATCCATTATCAAGCATCTTTGGTGATCTTTTGTCTTCAATCTCTCAAGAGCAATCAAGCAAGCAAGCAAGAATTAAAGCATTCACATTCATTCATCCTCAAGAATTCAAGAATTCAAGCATTCAATTCATCAAGGGGATCCATTGATAGCCTTTGAAGGATTCAATCTCTTTGGAGCCCTCTTGTTGAAGATTCCTCCATCCATTTCCATACAAGTCTCTTCATATTCCAAGATCCATTCAAGACTAGTGTTGAAGATCTAGTGTAATTGATTTGAGACATCCTATATACAATTATACATTCATTTGGATTATCCATGCTTGTGGATTCAAGGATTCGAATCCTCCATAAGAATTTCAACATAAGAAAGGTGAATAGTTCCATTTACTTTGTTTATTTTCTAAAATTTCAATTACATTTCAAGGTTGATTCCAAACCGGGGTTTTTCCAAGGCAAACCCCTCATCCAAACAACAAAACCATTTTTCTTGTAGGTGCAGGTGCAGGATAATGAATTGCAGAGAAGATCTGATTACCCTTTCTAGAGAACTTCTGGGATCTATGAATAGAATTTCCGTCATAATAGTGCAGGCCAAGGTCAACTTTTTGGGGTAATATTATGCCCCAGGGTAAAATCTTACCCTATTTTGGGTCAAGGTTGACCTTTCTCAAAAGGACATAAGGTTTCTGGGTTTTCCCTATTTCTATATTTCTAGGCTAGATTCGGTTGCAGAATTTCTTGAAACTGAACATAAACACTAGAAAATAGTATTTTCCATATTGGTCATATTTTGAGGTTAGTACTTATCATCAATTCAATTAATATTACTATACATATGTTCTATAATGGAATATAGGTTTTTCTCCTTTCTTCATATTCTTTATCAATTGATTCATTTGTCCATTAACCATTTCCTTTTGGTTGATCAATTTGGATCTTTCTATTGGGAATTTGAGGTTAAGAAGAAGATCCTACTTTTCCCATGCACTATATCCCAACCATATTTTATATCCACTACATCATCATCAATTCCTTATATTAAATTTTGTATATATCATTTTATATACATTACAATAAGAAACATAGATCTAATAATAAAGATAATAGTAGAATGTTTAGAAATACTAACCCTATAGATAAAATACCTACTAGAGAAACAAACAATATAAGAAATGGAGTTGTGTGTTATAGATTCAACAATTTTAGACATATTGCCACAAATTGGAGATCACATATCAATCAGTTAGGACCGAGATATGGAAACAATGTCATAGCTTGTCAAATTTGTAATAACATAGGTTAGACAACAAGATATTGCATAATGAACAACATGAGGAATCCTTTTCCTAGAAGAAATGTGAACTACACTAGAAGAAATATGGATATCAATAATAGTCGAAAGGTAAATAACAGTATCATCTATACTAGACGGAGTATTACACTTGGAAGATGTAAAAGGATACTTGAAGTACAAATTTGATATTGTAGGAGACAGTAGCATGACCGAAGAATATGACAAAATCAACAACCAAGACATGACCTATAAGGAAGGATATAAATATTTAGGTCAACTAGACATTATCAAGTACATGTTTAACTACAAATTTCAAATGATGAATGGAATAAGATCATTATAAGCATAATTAATGATGGGAAGTTTTGGTTGGATGATAGAGTGATAGATATTCTAGCTGATTTGATTCATGAAGTAACAAGCTTATCCAACAAAGGTGCAATTCCTCTAAATGAGAAGAATGTGAAGAAAATAGTTCTTGACAACATTAAATCTTCATACAATAGAAGAGGTATTGTAATAAGTAAAATTGAGAAGAAAGATGTTAGGTGTGTGTGTAAGATAATGGCTACCAAGTTATGTGTTAGCTCTAGAGAAGATGATATAGTAGTAGGTATAGTACATGGAGCCTATATTATGTGTGTTGATAAAGTTGATGTTGACGTGAGTAAAATTCTGAGGATTCTACTAATTGAAAATCTTGAGAAGGTTAAGAAGACAAAGAAATCCCAATTTAGATTATCATCCTTAATCACCTATATATTTTTCTACCTTTTGAGAAGATTTCCTTACACTATAGGAGCTGATTGGAATGATGAGAGAAGTACAATAGAGATAATTAACAATTTTTATCTTAGACACCCAATTGATAAAGTAAATGGGAGTGCCACACTTGTAATTAAGATTTTTTAGAATGAGATGAAGAGAAGGTCAAGAATTCCACCCTCAATGGTTGAGAAATACAAAATTGAGATTTGTTTTTGGTTGACACGGACTTCACATATATTGAAGTAGTAGAACCAAGAACTGAATTCATAGACCCTCTAGTTTATGAAGTGTTTGAAGAGGCAATTGAAGGATATGTGAGAAGAATTTTAAAATGTAGATTAGATTCCCAAAGTCCTATATTTGGAACATTTGAATAAATTTACAGTATAGCACACCAATCATAGTTACAGAAGTCATCTAAGAAAAGGGTTGACACAGCTATTAAGAAGATATTAAAGGAAACAAGTATAAATGAAGATGAGTTTAACATTGCTAAGCAGACATCAACAACTATGAGAGATATTGGATAGAAGGAATTTTTAACTGTACCACCTTTGGCATCTAAAGTAACCCCTGTACCAATTATTCAAAATATTTATGAAGATGTCACTGAGCCTAGTGAAATGAGTATATCATTGGACAAGCCACCAATGGAAGCCACAAGAAAATATATAAGATGTACTTGCACTACACCAGTTAAGAGAGTAAAATAAATGGCTAGTGGACAAGGAAAAAGGTAGAAAACTATCTTTTCTCTAGAGAGTGGAAAGAAAAAGGACACAAGAAGAAGAATCCACACCCATTAAGAAAATGAGATGTCAAATTCCAAGTCAATCTCAAGGAGAAGAAGAGGCAGGAAATAAATAAAATAAATAGTGGAAGCCTAATATTGAGAAAGTGAATCATTTGATCATAAATAATGGCGATTTCACAAAATTAAATAAATACTATCATATGTACAATAATTTTGAGAAACTAAATCTTGAGAATGCAGCTGTCAGGAACATGATCCTTGTTGACAAGAAATTTGATAACATCAAAGATAATATACCAAGTGATCTTTATGATAAATCGATTAACAAGAAAAAGAGAGCAATAGAAGAGGATAAAGGTATAAGAGAAAGGTTTGTAAGAAAACCATGCAAAATAAAAAATAAAGAATATTTCAAAGAGATAGTGAAGAGTCTCAGCACCCATCTGAGAAGGAAAAGAAGAATAGTTCTAATTATGGATGGTAACTATGAGGAAGTTAACAAGGAAACCGAGGAAGAAGTTATAAAAGTGATGACTTTAGTACCAGGAGAAGCCTTAAGTGAATCAAAATAGGACATTCAAATAACAGAAGCAACTACACAAATGAAAGAGACACCACCTCTACAAGAAACCTTAGTTACACCACCTACCATACTAATTTATGATGAAACCATGCATGTGGAATGCACTAGCATCACCATTGATAGAGAAGAAGATCCTTTTGAAGATCAAGGAGAGGAAGTTGGCAATTTAAGTGAGATGGTGAATGAGAAAGAAGTGTTGGCAAGTTGTCTATAATAAATTATATGACTAGATATAGTGTTTTCATTATGGCAACAAAGTCATATAGTTTTTTGGAGTCAGCGCAGTAAGTGTAAAGATCAAAAATTAGTTAAGTGTTGAAGACTGGATAGCATACAGAGTTCTTGCAGCTCAGAGCACTGGCACCCATGCGTATGGATGAATTATGGTATGTTCCTTGGAAGTTAAGATTTTTATACTATACTTATGCTTAATCTAAGAGTGCATAAGTAGATATGAAAAGATGTGAAAGTTACAGTCAGTTGAAGTTGCACAACTAGTGTGTGCCAGCAGAGAATAGAGCATAGAGCCGACAGTGACTATTTTGGTTTGTGATTGTAAATTAATGTTGTAGAGGATATGCACCCATTGTATTTAGGATGATAACATATGTATATTTATAATTTTAAGCACGCTTAAGCCAATTCATTTGGAAGCATTATTTGTAATTAGTTATAGGGCTGACCTAATTGTATAATTTCTATGAGTGGATAAATATAAAGTGCAGCCATTGTATTCGATATGCAAGTGGAAATAGAGTTGTGAGAAGTAGAGAAAAGGTATGTGAAGAGAGAATATGATGTATTAGAGCTTTTCAAGAGGTCAAAGCATCAGCGCACTAAAGGAACTAATCTGACAAGTAGTGTCACAGTAACAGTTCACCTGCAGATATAGTGTGTATCTGATTCGAAAGGTTGTAGCCTTCATCATTTGAGCAGTGAGATCTAGGATAGTGAGTCCACTCCCCTAACAGGGATCATTGTAAAAGACTCCTAACAGGGTCTAACCCTTAACAAGGTCTACTCTACTAAAATCATTGTAAAGATACTCCTAATAGGGTAAAGGATCTTCTAACAAGGATCACAAAACACTAGTGCAGATTATTAGTGGGTATCAAGTCCCACCAGGGTTTTTACCTATTTGGGTTTCCCCGTATCCATATTGGTGTCATGTGTTGATTTCATGTTTCATGTTTATGTGAATGTTTAATTCAGTACTTAAGCATTTATAATTCAGTATTCAGATTAAAGTGAAAAGTTAAAATATAGTGAACACTGATTCACACCCCTCCCCCTCTCAGTGTAACCATTCCTAAAAATTGGTATCAGAGCTCTGGTCCTCAGCAAAGAAGTTTAACCACTTGAGGAGATCATGAACAAAGCATAAATGAAACTTTTGAAGAAGAATCTTGAAGCAACTCTTGAAGACCTGGAAAATTTAGAAAAAGAAATTGAAGAACTAAAAGAAAAAGTCAGTGATGCTCAATTAGTTATCAAGAGACTAAGAAAGGATTTGAAAGGATGCTCTAGCAATGATCTTGAAGAAAAATTCAAGAAGCTCAATGAAGAAAATAAGTACTTGAAAGAACAACTTGAAGAGTTTAATGATAAGCTGACTAATAATCAGGAAGTCTATGATAGATAGATCAAAGAGAATCTTTAGTTGAATGAAGAACTAAGGCAAGAAAACATGGAAATCTTGGAGCTAAGAAACAACAAAGAAATCTTGGAGTCTAAGTTGAAAAATTCAAAGGATCATATAGCCAAATTACACACCAGTGTTGAATTGGTAGAATCATAGTTGTATGCAAGAAGAATCAAAGGAGACACTAGTTGTATCAGATACAATGAAGCACAAAATTAGATTGATAGTATGCGAGCAAGAAAGGATTCACAAAAGAACTCTACTGATGATGAGAAGACTGAAGATCAAACCAAAGAAAATGGTGGTCCTCCTAGGAATGAGTGCAAGCCAGTAGAATGCACCTATTTTGCATGTAACAAGAATGGACACATTGCAAGGAACTATACAGAAGTAAAACCTTTTAATGGTTACTATTATACATGTAATAGATTTGGTCATAGAGCAATAAATTGCAAAGCTAGTAAGAAGAGCAGGATTCAGCATGATCAAAGAAATCAAAATCAAACAAATGTTAGAAGTTCTCAGAATGTTACATGTCAAATATGTAACTATAATGGTCACTCAACTAGAACATGTAGAATGGTGACTCATGTCAATGCATCGAGGAATAATAGACCTTGAGTGATTTGTCACACCTATAACAAGGCTGGACATATCTCAAAGTTTTGTAGATCAAGGATGCAAGGTTAGGAAAGCCCTAAAAAGGGAAAAGAACCAGTTTTGGATCCTGAAGCAGAAGTTAAGTTTGTGAAAGCCTCAGAGGATGCGAGCTTGATTTGGTTAGAAGGAAAGAAGAAAAATGCTATTGAGATTGTATTAGATGCATCCCAAGTTGATGCACCCTCTACATCTGCATAAATGGCCCTCAGGGTCATAGGGGGAGCTAATTTATCTCTAGACCCCTACATGGCTAGTATACTCATCCTCTGAGGATATGCCTTTGGACTTAAGCTTTTGGAGTGTATAGAAACCTTTGTACAAGAGCACACATGATGATTGTTAGCGGAGCTCAAGTTTGAAAATTTGAAGTGACAGCCTGGTTTACGCGAGTTGCATTAATGGTGAATTTCTTACTTTAAGTACACATAAAGTTATTTGTTCTCTCATTGCATTCATATTCAGAGTGATTAAGAGTAGATTGAGCCTTGGAAGTTGTTGTGAAGATTTGGAGATTGAGCTATCAGTAATTGTAGTGCATTTGATCAGTTACAAGAAACCCTAGCTCATTGTGGCAATTCGAAAGCCGTCAGAACATCTCAGAGATCATTTGGAAAGAGAATATCAAGTAAGTCATGGCCACTCATTTAAGTCAACCCTAGATAATTTAGAGGGAGCTTTCTCCCGCATGCTGATGGGCATCATGCATGTAAAAGACATAAGGGATTACATCCATTGTAAGAAGGAACTTGTTGGACTAGATAGGTTAAGGGCGGACATGGACACAATGTTAAAACTAGACAAAACCTTCATGGATGAATACACAAAATGGAATGATCACCCAATTGTTGAATATGCCATGGCATATGAATTCTATGAGGAAGAATGGATAAAGATATTGTTAAGAAGAATCCATGATGATTTGTTTTGGATTGGAGATGTACCAAAAAGAATAATAGGAGACCTAATTCATGAGATGGCAGGCCTTTCTAAGACATGCCCCATCCTTCCTATGGGTAAGGATGTTAGGAAAATGGTGGAGAAAATGTGTAAATCAAGAAGTGATAAGCATGACATGATCATTGAGCCTATAGAGCAGCCATACATCAAGTTGATATCAATGATATTGGGTTATAGATTTCATCACACCAGTAGGGTGAATAGTGTGTCTGCAGGCACTATTCTAGCAACCATCAGTCTTGTACAACAAGATGGAGAGTTTAAATTGTGTGAGATCTTGCACACATAGTTGATAGACAATATCAAAGCTATAAAACATGACAAGACTAAGGTATTCAG
This sequence comes from Chamaecyparis obtusa, assembly GCA_027943335.1. Lineage (NCBI taxonomy): Eukaryota > Viridiplantae > Streptophyta > Pinopsida > Cupressales > Cupressaceae > Chamaecyparis > Chamaecyparis obtusa. Next base: position 1,530,325 of record BSBK01004321.1, on the reverse strand, counting down.
GTTTGGGTCCCTAATCATCTATATGTACCTTCAAATAATTGGTAAAGTGTTAGACTTGTATCTAGGCAAGTCCATTCCTACCATGCCCTAGATATCAAATAAGGAAACCACAGAAAGCACACTTAGAGATTACATTACTTTGGAATTGAAGACCTTCAGAGAAAAGATGCAGATGAGGTACAGGATTCTTGAGAATATTGTAGAGAAGTATAAGGATACAATATGCTTCATGGTGGAGATTGATACTACATGTATGGAAGTTGTGGAACCTTGGACTAAGTGGATTCATCCACTTGGGTATGAGGTTGAAGAACAAGTTCTTGAAGCTTATGCACAAGTACTACTATTAGCCCCAAAGGATTTCAATGAACCTAGGTGGGGAACCTATGAAGAGAAGACTAGAGAAGTTGATGTTAAGCTGAATAGTGGTGCAATAAAGAGAAAGGTTGCAAAGGTCACATCAGAGATCCTAAGAATACATGGTGTATCATAAACAGACCTTGATAAAGAAAGAGATGAGAAGATCCCAAGATGAAGAAGATAATAATTGAGAAAGATGACAATTAGAAGGATAAGGAAGATAGTACTCCTTCTATGCCCAAAGATACTCCTTCGGAGTATAAGCCTTTATTCAAGAGAAAGAAAGAAGCTAGCACCAGTCATCCATCCTCATAGGCATTAAGGAGAAAGAAAAACATTCAAGCACCTCCTAAGGTAGGATTCAAGCCTAGCCTTAAAGTTTTGAGCTCTATAATTATTGATGAGGGCATAATTGATCAAGTAGGGAAACATTATGAATCATTTAGTGAGATTGATAAGACAGAAATTCATGGTATGATTATCAAACATATGATAAAGTTCAAAAAGATAGTTCTTGAATTGAAAAAAAAAATACCAGATAATGTATGGGACATTCTAGAAAAGCTTAAAAGACAAGAAAATGAAGAAGACCTAAGGATTAGGGAAAAAGTGCTAGAAGACACTCTGGTTGTATGTTCTAAAGAAGAAATAGATCTGATATTGAATTTGGTAAAGCCACACCTTAGAACAAAGATGAGAACTCTTCACATTATGAATAAAGATTATGAGTTGATAACAAAGGAAATAGAGAAGGCCTTTGAGAAGGTGTTGTTCGAATAATAGATCAAACCACCTATTGTACCCATCACTCATGCACCCATCAAGGAAGATAAAGTGGCAGAGCCCACTAATGTACCAATGACAGGTCCTCGGGACTTAGTGCCCATGTCAAAATCACCCAAAGATAGCACAATTATCATAGATAATGTGGAAATATCCATGGTGGCTACTAATAAGGACTTGGACAAGTTTGAGGAATCATTTTTCAGCACTGAGGAAGTAGAAATCTTATGCAAAAATACCCCTCCCACTCAACAAGAAGAAGTAATCATAGAAAATATATCTGATGAGAAAGAATAAGAAAAGAAAGGAGTAGAGGTAGAAAAGAAAGATGAATTTTCTATAGATTTGGTCAAGGTGAAGCAAGAGGTGATGGATAACACTCCCATCACTCCCACCTCAGTATTGTTGTCAACTTTCACACTTGACACTAGCAGTTTGGACTCCTGGAAGGAAGGAGACCTGATTAAGTTTAGTGTCCTAGCTATGGAGAAGGCAAAGGAGAAGCAAGTAATGAGGAATCCTCTCCTGGTGGAATCAGTAAATATTTTGAATAGTTTGTTGCCAGAGGATAAGAAAATGGTAAATGTACATTTAGTTGATGATGTGAGCACAGTCATCTCTCAGTTCAAAGTAAATTTTTCAAGCCTAGAAGAATCTGCAGCCATAGTGGCAGAGGATAAATACTTAAAGAAGAGACTCAATGAACTAATGAGTAATTTTGCACTAGACTTGAACTCTCTTATGTCTGGTCAAGCATCTTTGAAGGAGTTTGCAGACCAAGGAAGGAAAGTCATTGCAGAATCCATGGATCAGGATAAGTTCACTGATGCCCATCTTAAGAAGATAAAAAATGCAGAGGCAATGATTGAGAAGGGGAAGATTTCAATGTTAGACACAACCATTGATGAAAGCATGTGAAACAATGTCCATCAAGGTTAGTTGGACATAATTGAGAAGGCAGAGAAAGAAATGGAGAAGATAAGGTCTAGAAAGACTCAATTAAGGAACGCTCTTGCGCCCTCACTATACATTCTCAGTCAAAACATAAAGGAGATTGATGTGACCATGATAACCTATGATCAAGTTCTGAGCATAGAATTGGAGAAGATGGAGAAGCTTCAATATGCATTATGCGTCCATCTATAGATAGTCAATTCTTCGATAACCTTTTGGAAGAAGGAGATCCAGAAACTCAAGATTACATATCCGAATGTTTTCCCTCAGTGAGTGTATGAAGATAAAGTTTTTTTATGCACCTTTGTCATTAATGTCAAAGGGGGATTTGTATGGAATATGGAGTACATATATGTATAGAGAGATATAAGAGTTTGTATAAAATGTATAGAAGACAAAAGTTTTTTGTGTAAAGGAATAGTTAGAGACTTGGCCATATTCCTTTGTTGCCATCAATGAGAAAGGGGAAGATTCTTGGCAAGTTGTCTATACTAAATTATATGACTAGATATAGTATTTTCATTATGGAAACAAGGTCATATAGAAGTTTGGAGTTAGCGCACTAAGTGTAAAGATCAAAAATCAGTTAAGTGTTGAAGACTAGACAACATATAGAGTTCCTGCAGCTCAGAGCACCTGCACCCATGCATATGGATGAATTATGGTATGCACCCTAGAAGTTAAGATTGTTAGATTATACTTATGCTTAGTATAAGAGAACATAAGTAGATATGCAAAGATGTGAAAGTTACAATCAGTTGAAGTTGCACAACTAGTGTGTGCCAGCAAAGAACAAAGCATAGAACCGACAGTGACTATTTTGGTTTGTGATTGTAAATTAATGTTGTAGAGGCTATGCACCCATTGTATTTAGGTTGCCAAAATATGTATATGTATAATTTTAAGCATGCTTAAGCCAATTCATTTGGAAGCATTATTTGTAATTAGTTATAGGGCCGACCTAATTGTATAATTGGTATGAGCGCATAAATATAAGGTGTGCCCATTGTATTCAATATGGAAGTGGAAATAGAGTTGTGAGAAGTAGAGAAAAGGTATTTGAAGAGAGCATATGATGTATTAGAGCTTTGTAAGAGGTCAAAGCATCAGCCCACTGACAAGCAGTGTCAAAATAATAGTTCACCTGCAGATATAGTGTGTATCTGATTCAGAAGGTTATAGCCTTCATCATTTGAGTAGTGAGCTCTAGGATAGTGAGTCCACTCCCCTAACAAGGATCATTGTAAAAGACTCCTAATAGGTTCTGACCCTTAACAAGGTCTACTATACTAAAAGCATTGTAAAGCTACTCCTAACAGGGTAAAGGATCTTCTAACAAGGATCACAAAACACTAGTGCAGATTATTAATGGGTATCAAGTCCCACTGGGGTTTTTACCTATTTGGGTTTCCCCATAACCATATTGGTGTCATGTGTTGATTTCATGTTTCATGTTTCATGTTTATGTGAATGTTTAATTCAGTACTTAAGCATTTATAATTCAATATTCAGATTAAAGTGAAAAGTTAAAATACAATGAACACTGATTCACCCCCCCCCCCCTCTCAGTGTTCCCATTCCTAACAAGAAGATGAGGAAGAAGTTGTGGAAGAAGAAAAGTGAGAGGATAAGCAAGTAGAAATAAAGGCATTATAGGAGATACAAACAGAAGTCACTAAGAAAGTAGTGCAAGAAGACCAAGGTAGAGGAAAATAGGTAAAGCCTATAGAAATTATACCTTAGCACATTCAGATAGTCACACCACAGAAGGTCATAGTACCAAGTTCATCCAAGTCACCTATTGAGTGAATATTAGCAAATTTTGGAGCTAAAGTTGATGATGATAATAAAATAGAGTTCATTTCATCCCTGAATAAGATAATTGAGAAGAACAAGAAAGTAAAGAGCTTGGAGGGATCACTACTTCAGGTAACAAATAAACTTCAAATTTTTATATCTACTCAGGTTAGTGAAGTTTATCTTCAAGTTAAAGCAAGAGAGGTAATACATTTTTTTTTATAGTGAGTTCACTACTTTATATGACATTGCATTAGTGAAAGCACAAACACTTCATGATGCACAATTATTTCAATCCACTTGTCAAAACATTAAGATTGATTTAGATAACCTTGATGTTTGCATTAAGGAGTTGAGGAAATGTTTGGAGAGAGGAAGAGCATTATAAATTCAGTGTGCCTTATCACACAATCATATCTCTAATATTTCAGAGAAGTTGAAGAATAAAGAAGCAGAACTATAAGTCATAGTGAAAGAGCTACAAAATCCTAGCATGAAGATAATTGGTACTAAGAAGAAAGTTAGAAAAATACATGATGAGATAAGACTATTAGAAAATGGAAAGGAAAGAAATTTGAAGAGATTTTCACTACTCAGAGAGCACTTAACTTTGAAGATCAATAATGTGTAGAATCAACTAGAAGAATGTCTTTCCTCAAAGACATCATATGGTAAATTTGCCTATCCAAATCTTAGAGAAGTTGAGATAGCATCTTATGGGCTATGTGCACTACTTAGTGTATCAGATTCTGTCAATATTGCATGGGATAAGGAGATTGAAAATTTGAAGGAAAACTTTACAGATTGCATTTCTAGCCTTCCAGCTTTACAAAATTGAAGACATAAGGTATATCAAAAATTTTGACCTATATATTACATATTTTGACACCTTTATCATTGTTGTCAAAGGGGGAGTAATATAGTATGACAAAATTGCTTGTGTGTATGAGGTATAGATATATGCACAAAAGGATATAGTATAATCAAAGGGGGAGTATCCCTATGGAGGAATAAGTTAAGTAGATATGTATGATCCGCAAAATTTTTCAAATCTTCATGTAACACAATGTTGCATAATGTTGCAAGTTTGTTTTTGAAATTTTGTTGTAAGTTTTTGGGACTTAGCCAATTTTCCCATATGTTGCCACCAATGACAAAGGGGGAGATTATTGCAAATTTGGCTGAGTAGGATATCATGATATTGTCATTATGGAAACATATATTCAATATTAAGGCAACATGATCCAAGGAGGAAGTTATGGCTGAGAACTTAAGAAAATTGTCTAAGTATAACAACATTTATCTGTCTACACATAGACTATTTTGATCAGCGAAGTTCACAAAATTATTTTCAGTGCATGCATACTTCAGAAAAAATTATATGATGTATCTTGAAGCTACATATAAGAGCACAAGACTATATGCCATGTACAGACTAAGATATTAATGTTTTACAGAAATAGTGTTGAGCTGACTAGAACAGGGCAGCGATTAGTAAATGATTGTTTTGAGTTAATGGACTATTTTTTTATCAAAATAATGACTAAACTAATTAGAGATGACATATTAGATGTTATCCCTAAGGAAAAAAGAGATAATATTATGTTTTCATAACATGGAAGCCAACTGGTAAGCTATATTTGAGATAGTTGGTATAAAGGAAAGTATTATGTAATGCGAAGTTGAAAGAGACTAATGCAAAGTTCTAAAAAGAATTTGTATTGATGTATTGATGTTGTTGTTAGGAATAGTCCCAAGAGATAAATGAGGGGGGGGGGGGGGGGGGGTGAGTCAGTTATCTACAAGTTTCAATTATTTATCCAATTAAGTATACTTAAGCATCAAGCATAAACACAATGAAAGAACACCTGAACACAACACAATATTTTAGTTATGGAGAAACCCAAATAGGTAAAAACCCCAGTGGGAATTGACACCCACTAATATTCTTCACTAGTGTATTATGATCCTTGTTAGAAGATCCTTAACCCTGTTAGGAGTTTCTTTACAATGTATTTAGTATAGTAGACTTGGTCAAGGGTCGGACCCTGTTAGGAGTCTTTTACAATAGTCCTTGTTTAGAGAGAGGATCCACTATCCAAGAGCTCACTGCTCAAAGGGGTGAAGGCTACAACCTTCTATTTAATAGATACACACTATATCTGGATCTTGGTGAACTGCGCTTTGACTTGTTGTCTAGATTAGTTCCAATGTATAGCACAAATACTTTACTTGGTCACACAAACCTTCTTTTGATGGCTCAACTCTTTGCACACTCTGCTATGCTCTACTTAATCAACTATGAACCACACTTAAGCAATCACAAATGACTGCTTATAAATATCTTTCCTCTAAATGATATAATCAAGTCAACTTGTTAGAACCTCCTTGACATCATATTAGAGAAACCATAACAAAATCCAATAATAATTTAGTCAGCTTTACTAAGCACGCAACACATTCTGGGACCTATCTAATAAGATAATTGTAGATGCACACTACACACTATCCATTCTACCAAAAAATTGGATATTTCTCATCAAGTTGAATTACTTCATGCGCTCTTAACCAAAAATCTCTAACTCTTCTCTAAGCTTAAATCCAAGGCTGAATACCCAAATGAGAGGCGCAACTCCAGAACCAATATAATATATGTCGGCTCTTCTGAACAAACATAGGAAACTGCTACTGGTGAATAGTGACTGCATAACTTCACTTCTACTGATAATTAGACTCTGCATCCATGAATGTAACATTAATAACATGCATTCAACATATATCCAAGTGTGCAAGGCTTGATGATAACTGTACGGATAACCATACACAGAACATTGTCTATTACTCTGTCAGGAACACTACTGACACCAGCTGCTATATAACTGTCTGTACTAATAGTTAACATCTGTGCCCATGATATCATGTTGATATCATGTCCATGCTACATATACTAAAGGATTACTAAATAATACTTCCATGCATGCTACTTTCCATATGTTGTCATCAATGACAAACATACAATCAGGCCAACAATCTCCCCCTTTGGCATTGATGGCAACATATGGATTGAAAAACTCCACCAATCCAAATGAGCATTTATTTTATAACATTCTCCATTTGCTCAATTGAACTACTATCATAACTAAATACTACTCCCCCTTAGTATATTACTCCTCCTTTTTACTTTCTATTTTTCATGACTATATATTACTCCCCCTTTGACATCAATGGAAAAGGGCACCAATCAATTTAAGCACTGGTACTACTTCAAAAGTAGAGTAGTCAACCATCCATCAGTCCCTGAGGACTGATGCTTTTCCTTCTTTCTTCTAAGAAGAATTAGGGTAGGGAATTACTCCCAACTTCTTCCTGAGATACTCAAATGTATCCTTTGGCAAGGGATTTGTGAATATATTTGCCAACTAATCTTTAGTACTCACATAGTCCATCTTAACTTCTTTCTCTACCACTTTCTCTCTTAGGAAGTGATACTTGATCTCAATGTGCTTTGTCTTTTCATGCATCATAGGGTTTTTGACATATTGATAGTGCTAGTGTTATCATAGTGAATAACAATAGGATAATCAATCTGAATACCAAAATCCTTTATCATCTATTTGATCCAAACAATTGTAGAACAATTCAAGGCTTCTGCAACATACTCCACTTCTGGTGTTGACTGAGAAATACAATTATATTTCTTGCTTGTCCAAGTGATAATTCTATCACTAAGAAACACTGCTCCACCTGATTTACTCTTTCTGTCATCAACGCAACCTGCCCAATCTGCATCAGTGTACACATCAAGCTCAACATTTTCTAAATTAGGATACCATAGACCACAGTCTATAGTGCCTTGCAAATATCTGAATATCCTTTAAACCGCCATGAGGTGACTTTGTTTAGGCTCTGCTACAAATATTCCAAGTATGCCAACTACATTGGAAATATCAGGTCTAGTCTGAATAAGATAAATAATTTTTCTAATCATAGACTTGTACAATGTTATATCTACTACTGGTGAGTCATCTTCTTTTGTAAGCTTTCATCCAGTTATCATAGGTGTCCCTACTAGCTTGCAATCATCCATCTTGAATTTATTTAATATTTCTTTCACATACTTGGACTGATTAATGAAAATACCTTTCTCTATCTTTTGTACATTCAATCCCAAAAAGTATTTGATAGGTCCAATCATACTCATCTCAAATTCATTTTGCATCTCCTTAGAAAATTCAACACTAAGTTTGTCATTACCTCCAAAGATAATATCATCAACAAATATAGCTACAAGTAGTAAGCCTTCAGATGTCTCTCTTATGAATAGATTATAGTCTACTACTCCATTCTTGAATCCAATCTTTGTTAGATATCCATCTAGTCTCCCATACCATGCTCTAGGGGCTTTCTTAATTCCATAGAGGGCCTTCATCAATTTGCATACCATATCAGGTCTATCTGATAAGGTGAATCTTTATGGCTGCTCAATGTATACTTCTTTCAAATCTCCATTCAAGAATGCTGACTTGATAGCCATCTGATAAACTTTGAAGTTTTTGACTGTAGCATAAGCTAGAAATAACTTAATAGCTTCTAATCTACTCATAGGTGAAAATGTGTTTGAATAATCAATGCCTTCTATTTGCACATATCCCTTACATACTAACATTGCTTTATTTCTTACTACTGTACCATCTTCATTCATCTTGTTCCTGAATATCCACTTTGTTCCAGTCACATTCTTATCACTAGGTCTTGGGACCAGTTCCCAAGTGTCATTCTTAATAATATGATTAGGTTCTTCTTTCATAGCATCATGCCAATCTGAATTATTACAAGCATCTTCAACACTTACAGGTTTAATCTAAGATAGTAAACATACCGCTTCACTGCTGGCTGAGTTCTTTGCGTGTGATCTTGTTAAGACTTTGTCACTCTGATCACCAAAGATGTTTTTCTTGGAATGGTTTCTAGATGTAAACTTTGGAACCTTAGGTGATGCTGAATCATCAGCCTTAGGAGTATCTTCTTCACTTGTCTCAGGGTCATTGAATAACACATCAATACTATCAAACATTTCTTCAATAACTATCTCACTAGTGGAGGGTCTAGGTTCTTCTTCAATCATGGGTGAGTAATCATGATATCTTTCTTAAACCATAAAATTTTTATCAATCTTAACATGAGCACTTTTAATCATCTTTTTTAATCTTAAATTGAAACATCTATAAGCTTTACTTTTAGTAGAGTAACCAAGGAAAATACCTTCATCACTTCTAGCATCAAACTTGCCTACTGCTTCATCCCTCTTGATGTAGCGCTTTCTTCCAAAGATTTTGAAGTATTTTTTTGTGGGAACATTACCAAACCATAGCTCATATGGTGTTTTGTCAATGTCGGGCCTTAATTTAATTCTATTGATGGTGTATTCTATTGTATTGACCGTATCTCTCCAATAGGTTTGAGCAACTTTTCCTTCAATCATGATGGTGCGCGTTGTATCAAGGATGATCTTATTCCTTCTCTCTACAATTCCATTATGTTGAGGGGTTCTAGGTGCACTTAACTATCTCTTTATACCATATTCTTCACACTACTCATAGAATTTGTTAGAGGTGAAATCTCCTCCTCTATCCAATCTCAAACATTTTATCTTTAGTCTAGATTCATTCTCAACCTTAGCTTTGAATATTTTGAACTTATCAAATGCTTCTGAGTTATCTTTCAATAATACAACCCACATCATCCTAGTATAATCATCAACAAAAAAAATGAAATAATTTTCACCATAGTATGATCTTGTTTGAGTTGGACCACATAAGTCTGTATGAATCAGATCCAACTTGTTCTCTATTGAATTGTGCTTGCTCCTGAATGAATTTCTTACATGCTTTCCCATCACACATTCCTTGCATATAGTATCAACTAGCTTTGCTATGCTAGCTAGATCTCTTACTTCCTTTACATTTCTTATATTTACTATATTATCAAAATTGATATGACATAGTCTTTTATGACACAACCAACTATCATCAACTTTGGAAACAAAACAACTTGCTTTTGAATTGAGTTGGAAAACATTACCTTTAGTTTTTTAGCTTGATGCAATCATAACACCATCCTTATTTTTAATGATGCATTTGTCATCTTTGAACTCCAACTGATAACCTTTTCCAAGTAACTATCCAACACTAAGAAGGTTATGTTTCAAACCATCTACATAGAGAACATCATCAGTACTATTATTTCCATCCAAGCTGATGGCTCCTCTACCAACTATGGTTTTAGGAGTGTTATCTCCAAATCTAACCATGCCGCCATTGTATTTGTCTAGATGAACAAACCTACCTTTATCACATGTCATGTGATGTGAACAGCCACTATGTATAATCCAGTATGTCCTTATATCAACTTGTTAAATCAATGCTAGCTCTTGATTCTCTTTCTTATCTGCATGATCTATCTTATTGTTCATTTTCTCTATGATAGAAATAAATCCAATTTATTCTTTAGCTGAATCATCATCTGAAACTCCATCTCTAGAATAATAATATTCCTTAGATAATTTAGGCTTGTAGTCATTTTTGAACTTTCTCTCTCTTAATAGAAATTTAGATGCAAAGTGACCAATCTTATTACATGAAAAACATTTAAATGGAAATTGACCTTCATACTTTCCTTTTCCTTTCTTTTCTCTCATGGAAATCATAGCAATGAAATCATCTAATTTTTTCTCTTCATCATCATCATCAAAATTACCAGAAGTGTTTATAGATTTCTTACCATGAACTGTTTCTTTGAAGGCTGTCTCACTTTTAGGTTATGTCTTCAATCTTGAAATCTCAAAAGCTAAGATTTTGCTGATCAAGGTCTCTCTCTTGAAATTTGATGTAAGCTGCATGGTCTCATCAAGGATAGTGATCTTGTTTTCATATTTAGGAGTGAGAGTAGTCATCAATTTGTCCATGATGTCTTCTTCTAGGATCTCTCCACCATTGCTCTTGATTCCAGCAACTGTTTCATTGATCCTTTGATTATAAGCTCTGATTTTTTATTTAGGAAGCATCTCTAATGCATTGTATCTTTTATTCCATGTCTTTATGTGTGCATCCTTTTCTTGTTTTTCTCCTTCAAATATGTCTTCTAGGTACTTCCATATTTTGTGAGCTATATATACCTTCTTTATTTTTGAAAACTCACTATCAGATATGGCGCTGACAAGATCTTCCTTGGCTATTGCATTCTAATGAAATAATTCATTTTTCTTATCAGTAGCATCATCCTTTGCAAGGTCTTCTAAAGTAGGGATCTTGACTACTTTGATAGTTACATCAAAAACTTCAAAAGCAATGCACTGCAAATGAGTCACCATCTTGTTCTTCCAATCAAGATAATTCTCTCCATCAAACTTAGGACTTTCTTTTCTAAAGAATGCCATCTCATCAACCTCAAGCTGTTAAAATTTCTCTCTAAGGCACTTGGCTCTAATACCAATTTTTAGGAATAGTCCCAAGAGATAACTGAGAGGGGGGTGAATTAGTTATCTACAAGTTTCAATTATTTATCCAATTAAGTATACTTAAGCACAAAGAATAAACACAATGAAAGAACACTTGAACACAACACAATATTTTGGTTATAGGGAAACCCAAATAGGTAAAAACCCTGATGGGAATTGACACTCACTAATATTCTGCACTAGTGTATTATGATCCTTGTTAGAAGATCCTTAACCCTGTTAGAAGTTTCTTTACAATGTATTTAGTATAGTAGACCTGGAAAGGGTTGGACCCTGGTAGGAGGCTTTTACAATAGTCCCTGTTAGGTGAGAGGATGCACTATCCAAGAGCTTACTGCTCAAAGGGGTGAAGGCTACAACCTTCTGTCAACAGATACACACTATATCTGGATCTTGGTGAACTGTGCTTTGACATGTTGTCTGGATCAGTTCCAATATATATCAAAAATACTTTACTTGGTCACATAGACCTTCTTATGATGGCTCAACTCTTTGCAAACTCTTCTTTGCTCTACTTAATCAACTATGAACCGCACTTAAGGAATCACAAATGACTGCCTATAAATATCTTTCCTCTAAATGATATAGTCAAGTCAGCTTGTTAGAACCACCTTGAAATCATATTAGAGAAACCATAACAAACTCTAATAATAATTTAGTCAGCTCTACTAAGCATGCAACACATTCTGGGACCTATCCAATAAGATAATTGTAGACGTATGCTACACATTGTTGGATCTACCAACACAACTAGATCTTTCTCCTCAAGCTGAATTACTTCATGTTCTCTTAACAAAACATCACTAACTCTTCTCTAAGCTTAAATCTAAGGGTGCATACCCAAATGATAGGCAAAACTCTAGAACCAATATAATCTCTACCGGCTCTTCTAAACAAACACAGGAAACTGCTACTAGTGAATAGTGACTGCATAACTTTACTTCTATTGATCATCAGACTCTGCGTCTATGAATGTAATATTACTAACATGTATTCAACATATATCCAAGTGCACAACGCTCCATGATAATGGTACAGACAACCATACACAAAACATTGTCTATTACTCTGTCAGGAACACTATTGACACCAGCTGCTATATAACTGTTTGTACTAACAGTTAACCTCTATGCCCATGATATCATGTTGATATCATGTCCATGCTACATATACTGAAGGATTACTATATAAGACTTCCATGCATGCTACTTTCCATATGTTGTCATCAATGACAAACATACAATCATACTGGCCTGCTGGAAAATCTTCAACAGTTGTATTATACGAAATTTGATATATGATTAGATCAGTGTGAACCAATAACAAGTTTTATGAAGAGCCTACAAGATAGATATTGAAGATATTCAACAGTAGTAAAAGGTTTTTGTATTCTATCTTTTGTATTGAATATTAGTATTGTATATTGTATGTTTGGGCAATGGATTCATCTTGCATTCATTCAAATTTTGTGATACCAACTCCTAATAGGGTTGAGGCTTCTAACAAGGCCTAAAGTACTCTAACAAGGACTGAGACACTATCTAAATGTAATAAGCTCCTAACAAGGTCAATATCTTTAACCAGATACTTTTGATTAGTGGATCATTTGTGGGTATCATCCCCAGTAGGATTTTTTGCTAGCTAGGGTTTCCTCGAGAACAAACATGGCATTCTGAATCCATTTATTTTATATTTGTGCTTATTATTCAATTTATTCAGTTTATTTTCTTATGTAAGTTACATTTAATTACATATATCCATAAGCGGGAAAAATTAAAAGTTTGTGAAATACCGATTCACCACCCCCCCCCCCCCAGTCCCAATATTTCCTATTTCTAACAAACTCTTGATATAACCAAGATTTTCAAGGTCCCAAAATGATAAAGGGTGCCAATATTAAACCCTAATTACCTCAAGGAATTATACTAGCGTAGCTTCTTTCATGCAATGTTATAATTGATAAAAGGATAAGTGACTGTATGTGTGAAATTGAACTTATTGAGAATAACAAAATGGATCTAAATGTAAGATATCAGGATTCAGCCCAAACGAGACATAGAAATGGGTCTACATTAACAAATGAAATAAGGGATAGGATACTTACCTAGAAATGTGCATTTCTATTCTAAAAACTATTGTTTTGGACCTATAGCTAAATTTTTTACTGTGGATCTGCAATCATGGTTGAAAACCTAGAAAATGTTGAAAATCTCAAGTTGTCGGGAAAAGGTCAACCATGTCACTGTGTTCTAGAATAGGTTGACGAAATCACCATCTTCTCAGGGCACTTTACTAAAGTCGACATGATTTTTCTGGTAGCTCTTAATATGTAACATCTAGATCTGTGACTCTATAGCTGATAACGTACAAATTTGTGATAGAATATGTATGCGTGTGTGGTTATAAAGGGGTTTTCCTTAGTCAAACCCCCCATTTTGGTGGTTTCCACCTCCATAAATAGAAATTAAAAATATTTTATGTGTGTATGTAGTGCTCATGAATCCTAGATTGTAGATCCAAAATGTAAAAGAGCTAGGAATGCTAAGAATCTACTCTATAAGTGAAACCCAAGTATGTATGTAAATTTGTAAGTGTAAATGTGAAAGATATGGAAATTCAAAGATCATATATGAACATAGCATAGAAATCATACCAAGCTCTCAAGGCTAAGGTACTCTAGCCATCTTCATGATCCCCTTGCATCTCTATAATATCATGTAGTTTCTTGAAAATGTTTGAATGCTTGAATTATTGATGTAGTAATCACTTTTCAATGAAATAACAAGATCTAGGTCTTAGATTCTAGCTTTTAATTTCTCTATGTCAGATTGGAGTGTCCATCCATGCTTGTACCTTTCTTTCATCATGTGAAAATGAGGCTTTGGATGTTATTTTATAGTAAATTTGTAAAATTACCCCCACAAATGCTGATTGTAGTGAGTGAGAATCAACATAAATTTGCAAATATGACCCAACAAACACCAACCAACTGGGATCAAGTCAAAATAGAAATTTTTTTCCCTAAGGTGCTAGGATCTTTGGCTCATAACCCAACTTCTAGATCTATAGGGATCTAGGGTGTAATGTATATCGGGGATTAACAATATGAAGCTAGATTCAGGAAAAATGGGGCTTGGAAAAAGGAGGATGAGTAGAAATTACATCCTAGCTAAACCTATGAGAGAAAAATAGGGAAATATAAGAGGAAGTGTAAGGTACTACCTCAATTCTTCTAGAGAGAGAGAGAGAGAGAGAGAGAGAGGGTGTGCTCAAAGTGCAAGTAGGAAATAAAAAACATACCAAAGAGGAGCTAATGTTAGAAAGTAAAGTCCACCAAGATAACTGAGAAGAGGGGGGGTGAATTAGTTATTAGATAATAACACCTTTTACTACCATTATTATATTTAAACCATCTAATCAATATAAGCAACAACCATAGAAAGATAAACATACATAATAACATAAGATATGTTGACTAGGGAACCTATTGATTAGGGAGTAAACCGTGATGGGAATGATGCCCAAAAAATATGTACTAATATGAAAATTCCTTTTGAGAAGATGGACTCTATTAGTAGCCTTATGAAATACATTTAGTACATATGAGTCCATGTTAGGAGACTTTGAATCCCTGTTAAAAAATTCTAACCCGATTAAGAGTTATGGAAGATAGAAGGACCCACTATCCAAACAGCTTCAAGGGAAAGATCATTGAACACACTATCCAACTGATCTCTATATTATCCAAAAGGAATAATACCAACAAATACTGATCTCATTAATTCAAATTTTCTCCTCTGCCTGTGCCAAACCGCGCCAACTGCTTCACCAGATCTCTGCAATTCACATATCCTCTTACAATACATATAGCTCAATTATTCAATTCACATCTATATCTCATCATATTCCATATTTTAATTAAAAATAATAATCATTCCTTTATACCATGCTCAAATAATTACAAATGGTTCGGCCAACAAGTCTTAACCAAACACAAAAATATAAACCTTCACACGTTACATAATTATCTACAATTACATAAAAATTGTCGGCTTCAAAACAAAATAAATCTTTACACGTGTGACCTTCGACCATGCTATCTCAACCAAGTCACCACCAAAATATATTCATCAACTTTATAACCTCGCATGCCCATATTCTATCCTGATTAGGAGATATAATACAGTTACCACAAGTCACTTCTCAGGAACACTATTTGAATACTGCTTCCACTAAATTACACATAACTATCATGAATACTTGAATTCCTATATGTGCTCTTGACTACAATCTCAAGACATAATTTAGAATAAATCATTAACCTTTCATAGCTTCATCTACAATACTCTACGTGTTCTAATTTAAACATTGTCTGCTTCTCTACTAATCTCCAGTAGATCACTATGTTGACATCAATGACAATCACAGTCATGAATGCAACATACAACTACTACAAAATGACTCCAAATACTCCCCCATAGGACATGTTCATCATTCATTCCTAACAATCTCCCCCATTGGCATTGATGGCAACATAGATGAAAAAACATCCAAATTCCATGAATTCCAAACTGTAACACTACTGCTCTGAAATATTTTTAAAACCTCTTCATCAATCAAATCTGACATGTTTATTTATTTTATATTATTTCATCTCCTCCAACATATGGTTTTAATGTATCCTTCTCCCCCATTGACATCAATGATAGATAAAACATCACTATGTCAATCCATTCAATGTCAAAAGACACTTTTCAGAAAATACATTCACAAGAGTCCTTTATGACTTAGCTCAAAACACACATACTCCCCCATAGACAAAGTACCAGCATAAAATCCAAAAAAATAGAGCTCATATACCACTGGAGTGATGCAAAAATCTACATCACTTCTCAAAAGTAGGCTTGGGCATAACCCCAAGCATACCTCTCAAACTCAGATGTATCTTTAGGTAAGGGCTTTGTAAATATATTTGTAATCTTCTCTTTTGTACTTATATACTCAAGTCTGACTTCTTTTTCTACAAATTTTTCTCTTACAACATGATACTTGATTTCTATATTCTTTGTCTTAGAATGCAACATAGGATTCTTCAACATGCTTACTATACTGGTGTTATCACAGTGTATAACAACAGGCTCAACAAATTTATTTCTGATATCCTTCAACATTTGTTTCATCCATATTATCTGATTACAATTTGTAAAGATACAATTAGGAGGGCACCAAAATGTAATGTTATATTTATGTGTTGATGGGGAGGATGTAAGATCTACCTCTTAACCCAAATTCCCAAAGGAAAGATCCAAATTAATTAACCACAAGGAAGTGATTAATGCAAAAATGAATCAATCGATGAAGAACATGAAGAAAGGAGAAAACCTTATATTTTGTTATAAAAAGTATGTATTGAAATATTAATTAAATTGAAGACAAATACTAACCTCAAAATATGACAGATCTAGAAAATGTTATTTTTCCGATGTCTGTATTTAGTTTTGGGAATTTCTGCAACCAGATCTAGCCTGGAAACATAGAAATAGAGAAAACGTAGAAACCTTCTTCTTTTCTGAGAAAGGTCAACCTTGACCCAAGACAAGGGTAAGATCTTACTCTGGGGCACAATCTTACCCCTAAAAGTCGACCTTGACCTACACTTCTCTGACCGAAATTCTATACGTGCTTCCCAAAAGTTCACCGAAAAGGGTATTAAAATTTGAACTGTGATTCACTGTCCTGCACCTATACCTGCAAGAAAAAAAGGGTTTTTTTTTTTGGATGAGGGTTTTTCCTTGGTCAACCCCTAGTTTTGAATCAACCTTAATAATGGAATTGAAATAGAGAATGCTAGCAAGTAGTAGAAGTAGATCTAACAATGAAGCTATGATATTCAATAGATATGCAATTGTATTTGAAATGTAAAAAAGTATGTTGATATGAAAGCTTGGACTCAACACTGAAAAACTTAAATGTAAATCAAAACCTCCATGATTGTATGCTTGGAATCCATCTTGAAGGGAGAATGCATTGATCTTGAACATGAACAAAGGATCTTGAAGGAAGATCATAGCACCATGATGGATAGATCTAGGGTTTGAATGATGAATCTTGAATGCTTGAACCAAATCCCTTCAAAGGATTAAATTATTGAATCCTTGATCTTCAATAGTGAACTTGAATTCTTGAATGTTTCCTTGATTGAGAATGCTTGCTTGACCTTGCTTGATCATGGAGAGATTTTGTGAGATGAGATGATCACTTGATACTTGATGGAGATTGAAAGATTAATTGAAAGATGGATTGAAATGAGAGAGGAAGGCTTCCTTTTAAACAAGTTAGGGTACAAACTTCTAGAGAGGTTGGCATAGGAGAATTAGATTCCAATTTAAGCCTTTACTCTTGGAAGTGGACCCAATTTAAATATCATTTAAGAGTTTACCATTTCAAAGCCCAAAAAAGCTGATTTAGAAGTGGGAGAATAAACTTTCTGAAAACCCAACATCCAAAAACTTCTGGATTTTAAATTATGGACCCAGGCTCAGGGTCATGGTCAAGGTTGAATTTGACCTAGGTCAAGGTCAAGGTTGACCTTGACCCAGAAGGTCGACCTTGACCCTGAGGTCAATAATCTCAGGGTTCAGGTCAGGATGCCAAAAATAAGCTAGAAAGAGGTGAAAATAGGAGAAGAATAGGGGGAGGAAGCCAGAATCAAGCCAAAGATCTGCCAAGGCATCTTACATGACCCCAAACCACTTACTCAGAGGGATAAACTAGTCCTAAATAGAAATGCTTCTATTTTCTGACAATACACAATTGTTTGTTGCTACTACATATTCTAGTTCTACTATGCTCTATGAAAAACAATTATGTTTCTTACTTAACTAAGAAACCAATCTTCCTCCAAGGAAAAATGCTCAACCACTTGTATTCTTTTTGTCATCAACACTAACTCCCCAATCTACATCTATATATACACATAGTATAAAGTGATTAGATTTTTTATACCATAACTCATAGTCAGTTGTGCCTTTCAACTATCTAAATATTCTTTTTACTACTGCATAATGTGACTCTTTAGGATTAGCTTGAAATCTTGCAACATTTCCAACTGCATGTGATATATTTGGTCTTGTATGAGTTAAATACTGCAATCCTCCAATCATATATCTGTACTTCATTTGTTCAATTGCGAGAGTTTCATCTATGCTAGATAACTTATGACCAGTTACCATAGGTGTGCCAACTAGCTTACAATTTTCCATTCCAAATCTCTGCAACAAGTCTTTCAAATACTTTTCTTCACATAATAAAATACCATCACTGTTCTATGCTATCTATAATCCTAAAAGATTTTTTATTTCACCAATCATTCTCATTTCAAATCTAGTATTTGTTTCATCTACAAATTTATCATTGGCTTCATCTTCTCCACCAAAGATAATATCATCAACAAAGATATCTACAATCAATAAACCATTCTCAATCTCTTTCAGATATAAATTACTATTTGATGTGCCTTTAGTAAATCCTAATTTTATCAAATATCTATCTAATCTTGCATACCATGTTCTAGGTGCTTGTTTCAGTTCATATAAAGCTTTGTTTAATTTACATATCATAACTCCTTCATGAGTCAAGGGAAAACATTCAGGCTGCTCAATGTAGACTTCTTCTTCTAATTCTCCATTTAGAAATGATGACACTTCATCCATTTGATACACTTTGAATTTATTATAAGCCACATAAGCCAAAAATATTCTTACCACTTCAATTATTGTAACAGGTGAAAAAGTCTCTTCATAATCAATTCCTTTTTGTTGTGAGTATCCTTTACATACCAATATTGATTTGATCCTTACAAATTCTCCTTGTCCATTCATCTTTTTCCTAAATACCCATTTAGTTCCTATAACATTTTTTATCTTTAGGTCTAGGGACCATCTCCCAAGTCTTGTTCTTCTGAATTTGATCTAGTTCTTCTTTCATTGCTTTAATCCAATTTTCATCTTTACAAGATTCATCAGTAGTTTTAGGCTCAATTTGAGAAATCAAACATAGTTCTTCTTGTACCTTATTCCTTGTCAAAACTCCTTTTTTTGTGCTTCCGATAGTCTGATCAACAAGGTGATTTCTTGCTAGATTCCTATTAGGTGTCACTGTCTTAGTTCTTGCTTCAACTCCATGTTCTACTCTAGTTTCTTCTCTTATCTCCTCAGTGTGATTCTTATTCTGAAAATCAATGTTAGTTTCATAGAATAATTCAACATTTTCTTGATCAATTCTAGGAAGAACTTCTTCATCAGATCCATAATCAAGCATTCTTTCCTAAATTTTGAACTTTTTATCAATTTTAACATTTGCGCTCTCAACAATAGTCTTAGTTATTTTATTGAAACTTCTATAAGATTTTATTTTCAATGAATAACCAAGAAATATACCTTCATCACTTTTGGGATCAAACATTCCAATCATCTCTCTTAATATAACACTTACTTCCAAAAATTCTGAAATACTTAACTGATGGAGCATGTCCAAACCATAATTCATAAGGTATCTTGTTTGTGTCTTCTTTGATTTGTAATCTATTGATTGTATATACTATTGTATTCACTGCTTTTCTCCATAATGTCTTTGCCAAATTATTTTCAAATAACATAGCTCTTACTGCTTCAGTTACTAATTTGTTCCCTCTTTCTACAATACCATTTTTTTCAGGTGTTCTAGGGGTTGAAATATGTCTCTTAATACCATTCACTTCACAAAAAGTATTAAATTCCTTTGAAGTAAATTCTCCACCTCTATCAGACCTTAAACATTTAATCTTCATTCCAGATTCATTCTTAATTTTGTTCTTAATCACTTTAAATTTATCAAATGCTTCAGATTTTTCTTTAAGAAATGAAATCCACATCATTCTTGTAAAATCATCAATAAGAATCATAAAATATCTTTCACCATAGAATCCTCTAGTCCTTATGGGACCACTCAAATCTGTATGAACAATTTCCAACTTCTTTCTTGTTGTGAACTTCTTACTAGGAAATGAACTTCTCTTCTGCTTAGCCATAATATATTCTTTGCAAATCATGTTAGTAGGTTTTATAATCTTAATAAAATCTCTTACTACAAATGTAGTACTAAATTTCACAATGTTATCAAAGTTTATATGACAAAACCTTTTTTTCCATAACAAATTGTCATCAATTTTAGTAATCAAATATGTCATCTCAGCAGGATTCAACTGAAATAATACATTACCTCTGGTTCTTGATCCAGTTCTAATCAAATTACCACCCTTATCCTTGATCATATAAGTTTTCTCAGTAAAACAAACTTGATATCCATCATCAACTAACTGTCTAAATCTCAAAATATTATGTTTCAATCCATCCAAAAAATAAACATCATCAGTGTTAGTCTTTCCATCAAGAGTAATAGATCCTATTCCTTTTATCAAACAAGGTGCATTGTTTCCAACTCTAAAAATTCCTCCATCATAGATGTTAAACTTTAGAAATTTCTTCATATCTCTAGTCATATGATGTGAACAACCACTTTCTATGATCCAATCATTTTTCTTTTCTACTTGGGAAACTAAATCTTTTTCTTCTCTAACTTTAGTTTTAGAAATTTCTTCTTTTATTGCTACAAATCCTATATCATCATTCTCATTATCACTTTGACGCAGTCAAGGTAGGTGGATCTAATGAAGGAAAGTCCAACCTTGTAGCCAACTATCAACACAACACAATAATTTTTTTCAACTCAGATTTTCATTAACATGCCCAGTTGTAAGGCCTTCCAGGTTATGGCCAATTACAATCAAGAAGCAGTTCTGCAAGATCAACAAGATCCAAGTACCAACCCTAGCTAGTCCAATTCTAAAAATAATCAACAACTGAGGGAAACCCTAGGAAGATCTGAACTTGAGTTCGCAATCCTCCAAGCAATCTCCTTGTCCCAAAGAAAATAACCACTAGCTTTGCTATTACAAACTATCAAAAATCAATTTGATCTTCAAGATCTTGTAGGATCCAAGTCTAACTTCCTATTCCAAAACTCCTTGATGTCCTAAACAACTACCCAAACACTCCTTAAATACTAATCTTCAGCCACAAGGCAGCTGGAAGAAATAATTAACCCCTAAGCCAAGTCAACTTCTACTAAAAACAAATATTAAATGCAATACAAGTTGGCTCTCAAATAGCCTTACAATTATTTAATTCTCCATGTCAACCTCTAGATCTACCTAGGAGAATGCAACAAAAACTACCAAAAATAAATGCACCAAGTCATCCAACCAAATCACCAAGAAATCCAGTCTATAAACCAAAACTACCAAGCGCTAGAGAAACAACCGAGCCAGCTTGGCATCACTGAGTACACATGTCAACCGAGCACCACAAGCATCATCAAGTACTAGTTCTACCAAGCACCAGAGTTTCACCAAGTTCACTTTAGCAACTGAGCTTCCTTCAATGACTAAGACCGTCAATCAAAGCTACAACCGAGTAACACTGGGCAAATAACACACCACCATGCAGATTCATCAAGGACCCAAGAATACCCCTACGTCAGACACCCCAGGTTTGAAAAGATGTTCTTATATTATGGAAGAACATCTTCCAGGATTCAACACATAAATCCCAAACTAGTTCTTCACATACAAGTCCTCCAACTTTTCAACATGCATACTCTTCCACTTCTATTTTCTCTATCTTTTCGAGTCTTTCCTTGATAACACACAAGTCTATTCTCCATACTGATCATCTATACCTTCAGGATCTAACAACTCAACTCAGCTACCAATACTCATACTTCTCCTATCGAGTGTTGTATCCAAAAAAGGCATCATGGAAAACTTCCTATCATCCTTCTCAACAATAAACACATTCTTCACACAATCATACATAGCTCTGCAATCATATTGCCAAGGTCTATAGAGCAATATATGACAACTATTCATATCCATAATGTCACACAACACAAGATCCTTATACTAGCCAATCTAAACATCAACAAAGCACTATTCTCTTACTTCCAAGGCATAAACATCTTGTAACCAACCAATCCTATAAGGCCAAGGATGCTTCACTCTCTTCAATCTAAGCTCCTGAACCATGTCCTTAGCAACAAGGTTATTAGTACTACTATTTTCAACAATTACATCACAAAGTTTACCTCCAGACTTGCATCGAGTTCTGAACAAGTTACTCCTTTGACAAGGTTCCTTCTTTGTACTAAGCAATATTCTCTGAACCAGCAATTTCTCATATTCAGGTTCATTTTCAAGATTCTCATTCACCACAGTAGTTTGTCAGTCACCAAGTTTCTTCTATGTACACTCAAAAGAATGGTGTCCTTATTCACCACAATTATAACAAGTACCCTTAAAGATAACTCTACCTATCTTCTTCTTCAGTTTCAAGGGTTTTTGTTGATCTTCTATAATTAGTTTATCTTTCATCAAGTGATCAATTTTCTCCTTTCCTTAGGGACTAATATGTTGTTTCCTTTTCAACTTATCTTCTACCTTCAGAGCATACTGATAAGAATATTCAATAGAATCAATCTTCAACATGCCAAGCTCATCTCAAATATTGAATCTCAAACTACTCACATACCAAGCTACCTTTTCCTTACCAATTTCTCTATGTCCAAACCGAATAGTAAGTTTGTAGAACTCCTCGGTATAATCTTCAATAGACAAATCTTTTTGCTTCATATTCTATAACTTCTTAAACAAGTCAAGCTCATAGTCAGCAAGTATGAACTATTGGAAAGTTGACTATACTAGTGTATATGACTTAATATAATGTTTTCATTATGGCAACAAAGTCATATAGTGTTTTGGAGTCAACAAACTTGATGAGAAGATCATAAATTGGCTAAGTGTTGAAGACTAGACAGTGTACAGAGTACCTGAAGATCGGAGCATCAACGTACATGCATACAATAGAATTATGGTATGTGCCCTAGAATTTAATTTGGTAACATTATATTCATGCTAAGACTAAGAGTGCATGATCAGAAGACTCAATATGAGGAAGATTGATGAAGAAACACATAATACCACAAACACATAACAGACACAGAGAAACAACAACAATAATATGCAAGAATAGAAAATTGGCTTCTTATTATCTCCACAAATGTGAAATTATAAATTTTCAGAATTACAACATGCAAAGCCACATGGGCATTCCCTTACAATATTCTGTAGGACAAAGCCTTGAACTATTACCCAGATCTACTACCCAGAACTATTCTGAACTGCCTAAGACAATAATATAGCCTTCCTTATATAGGCAATTTTCCACCGCCTGGGAAGGTTCCAGAAATTTAGCCCATAGGGCCGACCAAACTTAGAATTATTTTATTTTTCAATTTATTACATCAAAGTCGGCTCAAAATAAATTTTGAAACTCGAACATAAATTTTGAAGAAAAATCATTTTCTGCCATTTCAGGTGACCCAACTTCCGAAGACCATAAGTCATCACCAGTTGACCCAATTGACTATTGTAACCCCATTTCGGAAAGGACAAGAGGAGCTCTACAACGCCTGAATCAAGCAAGCTTCATTCAGCCCAAAATTTGACCTTATCCGGGTCCTCTAAAGCCTTCAAAATTGAGTTCAAAGTTTCTGCACCCTGTTTCCAAAACCAAAAATTTTCAATATCTTCAAAACCAGACTTGATCTAGCCATGAAACTTTACTGGCAGGCTGATATGACAGAGATGAACCTCCACATGTGAAATCAGAACATTCTGAGATCGTATGACCAACTTACTAAAAATAGAAAGTCTCTAGAAATAGCAGCTCTGCACAAGATAGCCCTTATTGAAAAGCAAAAACAAATATTTTTGGGTGATGCAAGATTGCTCTTACACCCAAGATGCTCCTGCATCAGACACCCAGGGAAATTTGAGAAGTGACCCTGTCACGACTCAGGTGTGCAGAGGAAAACCAAGACGGTTAACCTCCACCCTTGTTAGCCATGATGAATCTTCAATAGGTCGTCCTTTCCACTTGACCAGATATTCTTCATATGTCTTGTTCCTTGTGCTTCTGCCAACACGACTATCCAGTATATCTTCAATCTCCTTAGTGTCTGAACTAGTTGCTGGAATACTCCACTGTGCTGCTGTGATCTCATCTTCAACACCTCCTTCATGATACTCTGTCAAATCTGAAATGTTAAACACTGGTGAAATATTTAGCTCAGTAGGCAATTCTACCTCATATGCGTTTCCTGAATCATGTTTCTTCAGTATCTTACATGGTCCAAACTTCTTCATTTTCAGCTTGTTATATGTACCAACTGGAAACCGCTCCTTCCGCAAATGAACCATGACTTCATCGCCAACTTGAAATTCCTTATACCTCCTTTTCTTATCTGCCTTAGCCTTATACTATGCATTCATCTTGGTAATATGCTTCCTCACCTCCCCATGGATGTTCTTCAAGTGTTCTGCAAAATCTTCAGCTTCAGCACTACTTATTTCTCCTTTATCTATCTTCCTCAATTCAGATGCATTTCTTGGACTACTTCCATATACAATCTGGAATGGTGATTTACCAGTGCTTCTGTTGACAGAATTATTGTATGCAAATTCCGCCTATGGTAAAATCAAATCCCATCCTGTTGGCTTATCTCCAACCAAACATCTCAGCAAATTTCCCAAACTCCTATTCACCACCTCTGTCTGTCCATCAGTCTGTGGATGATGTGATGAACTGAACTTCAAATCTGTCTTCAACTTCTTCCACAATGTACGCCAAAAATATCCAACAAACTTAGTGTCCCGATCTGAAACTATGGTCTTTGGCAAACCATGAAGTCTCACTACTTCTCTGAAAAACAATTCTGCTACATGAACAACATCATTAGTCTTCTTGCAGGGAATGAAATGTGCCATCTTTGAAAATCTGTCAACCACCACAAAAATTGAATCATGTCCCCGCTGAGTCCTCGGTAAACCAAGAACAAAGTCCATGCTGATATCCTCCCAAGGCTTGTCTGGTACAGGTAATGGCTGATACAATCTTGTATTCTGCTTCACTCCTTTCGCCATCTGACATACTCTGCAACGCTGTACAAACTTCTTCACATCTTGCTGCAACTATGGCCAATAATAAATCTCACTAACCAAACCAAGGGTTTTATCACGACCAAAATGTCCAGCCAATCCTCCACTATGCTTCTCCTTGATGAGATTCTCCCTCATAGAACTTCGTGGAATGCACAACTGACTCCCTCTGAATAGCATATCTTGGATGATAAAATCCAGCCATTTCATCCTGTCTAGAGTAACAGGTTCTTTACAAGCTTTCCAAGCTTCACCAAAATCAGGATCCTTTGGATACAAATTCTTGAGTTCCTTGAACCCAACCACTTCAATCTGCATTTCTGTCAGCAATAGTTGCCTTCTGCTAAGAGCATCTGCAACCCTATTAGACTTTCCACTCCTGTGTTTTAAAACAAATGTATAACTCTGCAAAAACTCAACCCATTTCAAATGCCTCTGATTCAACTTTCCTTGACTATTCAAATATTGCAAAGCTTGATGATCAGTATACAAAACAAACTCCTTAGGAAGCAGATAATGTCTCCACTTCTTTAATGCCTGAACTATAGCATAAAATTCCTAATCATAAACAGAATATTTCCTCTTGGCATCATTTAACTTCTCACTGAAATAAGCAACAGGTTTACCTTCTTGGCTCATAACAGCTCCTATTGCAGTACCACTAGCATCATAATCTACTTGAAACACCTTATTAAAATCTGGAAGTGCTAAAACAGGTTGTTCTGTAACTTTTTGTTTCAACAATTGAAAACTCTTTTCTGCCCCATTAGTCCACTTAAACTCTTTTCTATCCCCTCTCATTGTTTCAGTCAAGGGTCCATAAATACTGCTAAAATTTCTGATAAACTTTTTGTAAAAGCTAGCTAGACCATGAAAAGATCTTACCTCAGTAGCACTCCTTGGAGTAGGCCATTCAAGGATAGCCTGTACCTTCTCTGGGTCCATTTTTAGACCTTCTGCTGAAACTACAAATCTCAAATACACTAACTCTTTCTTCACAAAACTGCACTTCTTCAAATTAATCAACAATTTCTCTTCTCTCAACTTCTCAAATACCATACGAATATTCATCATATGCTCATCCAATGTCTTACTAAAGATCAAAATATCATCTAGGTAAACAATGACAAACTTACCCAGAAATTCTTTCAGAACCTCATTCATGAGCCGCATGAAAGTGCTCGGTGCATTGGTTAGCCCAAAAGGCATGACTAACCACTCATACAATCCTTCCTTTGTCTTGAAGGCAGTCTTCCATTCATCTCCTTCTCTGATCCGAATCTGATGATATCCACTTTTCAGATGTATCTTTGAGAAATACACAGCTCCACTCAAACAGTCCATAATATCATCCATTCGTGGCAATGGAAACCTGTACTTGATTGTGATCTTGTTTATTGCTCTAGAATCTATACACATCCTCCATTCTCCATTCTTCTTTGGTGCTAATACTGCTGGTATAGCACAGGGACTCAGAATCTCACGGATCAATCCTTTCTGTAACAGTTCATGTACTTGTCTGTTCAACTCCTCACTTTCTGCAGGTGTCATTCTGTGTGCTGCCTTATTTGGCAAACTCACTCCTGGGATCAAGTCCATCTGATGACTGATCTTCTTGACTGGTGGTAATCCGTCAGGCACGTTATCGGATACAATATCCTGAAACTCATTCAACAAATCTGCAACTTCTACAGGAACATCTTCTACTTCCTCTTTACCAACTTTTGGAATTAAAGAAAAACATACATGCTCATGCCTCATACCATCTAGGAAATTTCTTCCATCAACAAAAGTTATCCTTGCATTACCACATACCTTTTCTTCAGTCTCCTTCAATGGTTTTAGCTTATGTCGCACTCCATCCTTTGTCAGGGAATAGGTATTCGCACGACCATCATGTACAGCACATCTGTCAAACTGCCATGGTCTACCCAACAACATATGACATGCATCCATAGATATGACATCACACAGTACCTCATCTTGGTATCCACCAATCTTGAACTTCACCAGGCATTGTTCATTGACCATGACCTTGTGGTCATCCTGTACCTAGGCAATCCAATATGGATGTGGGTGTTTCTGTCTCTTGAGCTTCAACTTTGTCACCATCTCTTCTGACACCAAATTGTCAGTGCTTCCACTATCGATGATCACATCACAACATTTACCTTCACACTTGCACCTGGTGTGAAACAAGCTCCTCCTTTGCGCAGGTTCATTCTCACCACTCAACAGGACTCTTCTGTTAATCAACGTTTCTCCTCTTTCAGCATCTTCAAAATTTGATGATCTGGCATCTTCATCTACATGTGCAACTCTGGCCTGGCCTTCATTTCTCCTGTCTATTCTACCTTGGCACTGAGGACATTCAAATGCCCTATGACCTTCTTCTCCACAGTGAAAACATGTTCCACGGAAGCCACCTCTTCCAGATCCTTGTCCTCTTCCCCTTCTTCTTTGATCTCTATTATTCAGATCCTGGAAGCGATTGGAATTATTTCCTCTCTGATTCTGACTGCTACTGGCCTCATCCTTCTTTTTCGCATCTTCATTTCAGCCACCATATGACCGTCCACCAGATCGTCCACCGTGACCTCTTCCGTTTTGTCTGCTCTCAAACTTCTTGTTCAGCTTTTCCTCTACTTTTAGGGCAAACTGGTATGCCTCTTCAATACTGTTCATTCGAACTAGATTCAGCTCCTCCTGAATGCTTGGCCTTAACCCATTAAGGTATCGGGCAACTTTCTCCTTATCAGCTTCTGCATGGTCTGTTCTGATTAGAAGTCGATAGAACTCCTCTGTATACTCCTGAACAGATCTTCCTGCTTGCTTCAAACTCTGCATTTTCTTCAGTAGGTCAAGCTCATAATCAATAGGAATGAACTGTCGCTTCAATTTATCCACCATCCGATCCCATCTCGTGATTTTCTCCTTTCCCCTTCTATTTCGCTCTAACTGAATCTCTTGCCACCATATCTTCACATGACCTTTCAGTCTGGCCTTCGCAAATTTGACCCTATCAGGATCCTCGACATCTTCACACTCAAAATATTCTTCACATTCATTGATCCAGTCGATCAATTCTTCTGGGTTAAGATTTCCAAAAAATGTAGGAACCTCAATCTTAGGTCTTTTCCCAATCTTGGAAATCGCCCGAAAAAGTCTTTCTTCCTCCTGGTTCACAATTTCAACTTCTCCTTCTTGATATTCTTCTTCGGCTTCATCCTCGCTTTCATCTCTGACATTAAGATTCATTCCTCTACGAATCTCTTCTTGCAATGCTCGCACTTGTCTCTGCAGCTCTCTAACCTCAGGTGTCACAGCACCAGCTCTTCCGCCACGTTCTCTTCGTGGAGGCATTTTCGTGATATGCGCTGAAACCCTAACCACGGTCCTAGTGCAAACTGCCTCACAGTCGGCGATCTGTTTACACACTCAGGAAAACCTGCTCTGATACCACTTGATGAAGAAACACATAATACCACAAACACATAACAGACACAGAGAAACAACAACAATAATATGCAAGAATAGAAAATTGGCTTCTTATTATCTCCACAAATGTGGAATTACAAATTTTCAGAATTACAACATGCAAAGCCACATGGGCATTCCCTTACAATATTCTGTAGGACAAAGCCTCGAACTATTACCCAAATCTACTATCCAGAACTATTCTGAACTGCCTAAGACAATAATACAGCCTTCCTTATATAGGCAATTTTCCACCGCCTGGGAAGGTTCCAAAAATTTAGCCCATAGGGCCGACCAAACTTAGAATTATTTTATTTTTCAATTTATTACATCAAAGTCAGCTCAAAATAAATTTTGAAACCCGAACAGAAATTTTGAAGAAAAATCATTTTCTGCCATTTCAGGTGACCCAACTTCTGAAGACCATAAGTCATCACCAGTTGACCCGATTGACTATTGTAACCCCATTTCGGAAAGGGCACAAGGAGCTTTACAACGCCCAAATTAAACAAGCTTCATTCAGCCCAAAATTCGACCTCATTCGGGGCCTCTAAAGCCTTCAAAATTGAGTTCAAAGTTTCTGCACCCTGTTTCCAAAATTGAAAATTTTCAATATCTTCAAAACCAGACTTGATCTAGCCATGAAACTTTACTGGCAGGCTGATATGATAGAGATGAACCTCCACATGTGAAATCAGAACATTCCGAGATCGTATGACCAACTTACTAAAAATAGAAAGTCTCTAGAAATAGCAGCTCTGCACAAGATAGCCCTTATTGAAAAGCAAAAACAAATATTTTTGGGTGATGCAAGATTGCTCTTACACCCAGGATGCTCCTGCATCAAAGATATAGAGAGTTCAAGTTGCACAGACTGTGAATGCCAGAGAAGAATAGAGCAAGCAACTGACTATTGGTATTTTAGTTTGCGGTTATATTATATTGTTGTAAAGGCTATGTTCCTATTGTAATTAGGTATTTGACATGTAATTTTGTTTGTTTGTAAACACGCTTGAGCCAATTAAATTGGAAGCATTGTATGTAATTGGTTAAAGGGCCAACCTAGTTATTTGAAATGTATGCGCATATAAATATTAGATGTACCCATTGTAATCAAAAGAGGTGTGATTAAAGAGTTAAGATAAGCAGAGTAGAAGTGTGTGAAGTATTGTTAAGATGTATTAGATATTTGCAAGAGGTCAAAGCATCAGAGCATCAAAGGAACTGATTAGACAATCAGTGTCTTAGTGACAGTTCGTCCAGTAGATATAGTGTGTATCTGAGATCCAGAAGTTGCAACCTTCACCACTTGAGCAATGAGCTCTAGAATAGTGTGTCCACACCCCTAATAGGGTTTATTTTAAATGGCTCCTAAAAGGGTCTGACCCTTGACAAGGTCACTTTACTAAACACATTGTAAAGAAACTCCTAATAGGGTTAAGGATCTTCTAGCAAGGATCATAAAACACTAGTACAGAATATTAGTGGGTGTCAATTCCCACTGGAGTTTTTACCTATTTGGGTTTCCCCATAAGCATATTGGTGATATGTGTTGATTTCATGTTTTATGTTTATGTTTATGTTCATTTTAGTATTTAAGTATTCAAGTTCAGTTTAAGAATAAAACAAAAAGATAAAATACAGTGAACACTGATTCACACCCCCCCCCCTTCTCAGTGTTCCCATTCCTAAAAATTGGTATTAGAGCTATGTTCCTCAACAAGAAGTTTAACCACTTGAGGAGATCATGGAAAAAGTAGAAATGAAACATCTAAAAAGAAATCTTGAAGCTTCTCTTGAAGACCTGGACAAATCTGAAAAAGAAATTGAGGAACTAAAATAAAAAGTCAGTGATGCTCAAACAGTCATAAAAAGGCTATGAAAAGATTTGAAAGAATGCTCTACCAGTGATTTAGGGATTATGATCAAAAAGCTCAATGAAGAAAATTCATCCCTAAAAGAAAAAATTGAAGAATTGGATGATAAGCTAACCAACAATGAAGATGTCTATGATGAACAGATCAAAGAGAACCTTCAACTGAATGAAGAATTAAGGCAAGCAAACATGGAAATCTTGGAGCTAAGGAATAGTAAGGAAAGATTGGAATCTAAATTGAAAGAGGCAAAGAATGACATTGATAAATTACACACCAGTTTTGATTTGATAGAATCTCAGTATGTATGCAAGAAGACTTAAAGGAGATACTAGCTGCATTGGATACAATGAAGCACAAAATCAAATTGACAACATGCAAGCAAGGATGAAAGCACAAAATCACTCTACTAATACTAAGAAGCTTGAAGATCAAAGTAAATATAATGTTGAACCACCTAA
Organism: Chamaecyparis obtusa; assembly: GCA_027943335.1. Taxonomy (NCBI): domain Eukaryota; kingdom Viridiplantae; phylum Streptophyta; class Pinopsida; order Cupressales; family Cupressaceae; genus Chamaecyparis; species Chamaecyparis obtusa. The sequence continues at coordinate 1,499,011 of BSBK01004321.1, read as the reverse complement.
GAATGAGCGTAAGCCAGTAGACCACACTTGTTATGCATGTAACAAGCATGGACATATAGCAAGGAACTGTATAGAGGTAAGACCTTTCAATGGTTACTGTTATTCATGCAATAAATTTGGTCATAAAGCTATGAATTGTAACACAAGTTAGAAAAACAAGACTCGGTATAATCAGAGAAATCATAATCAGTCAAATATAAGAAGTTCTCAGAGTGTTACATGTCAGATATGTAACTATAATGGTCATTCAGCTAGATAGTGTAAAATGATAACCCATGTCAATGGGTCGAGGAATATAAGACCTCTAGTTATTTGTCACTCTTGTAACAAGGTTGGACACATCTCAAAGTTTTGTAGATCAAGGATGTAAAGTCAGGAAAGCCCTAAAAATTCAAAAGAAACAATATTGGATACCGAAAGAGAAGTCAAGTTTGTGAAATCTTTAGAGGATGCGAGCTTAATTTGGTCAGAGACAAAAAAGGATAAGCTTGATGAGAATGTATTGGATTCATCTATAGTGGACGTACCCTCTACATCCAGATGAATGGCCCTTAGGGTCATAGGGGAAGCTAATTTATCTCTAGACCCTTGCGCGGCTAGTATACTCACTCTCTGAGTATGGGCCTTTGGACTTAACCTTTTGGAGACTATAATATTCTATGTGCAAGAGTGCACGAGCTGATTGTTTATAGAATGAAAGTTAGAAATTTTCAATGACAGCCTAGTTTACATGGCAAGCATTAGTGGTAGAATTCCTACTTTAAAGTACACATAGTTTTGTAGATCTCTCATTACATTCAAATTTACAGCATTTGGAGAGTAGATGAGCCCTAGCATTTGATTGTGAAGGATTTTAGATTGATTCATCAGTGATTAGCAGTACAATTGATTGGTTGTGGAAACCCTAGTTTGTCATGGCGATTCAGAGGACTTTAAGATCATTTGGAAAGTGATAAACAAGTAAGTAATGGCTACTCCTATTGTATTTGATGTTGTGGAAAAGAAGAGATATGTGTTTAAGAGGCATCCATTTAAATCCACACTAGACGACCTAGAAGGTGCATTCTCCCGCACTCTCATGGGTGTTATGCATGTGGAAGACATTAGGGCATACATATATTGCAAAAAGGAACCAGTAGGTTTGGACAGAATAAGAGTGCACATGGAAACAATGATGAAACTTGATAAAACCTTCATGGATAAGTATGCGCAGTGGAATAATCATCCTATAGTGGAATATGTTATGGCATAAGAGTTCTACGAGTTGGAATGGATCAAGATCCTACTTAGCAGGATCCATGATGACCTGTTTTGGATAGGTCAAGTGTCGGTTAGGATTATAGGAGACCTAATTCATGAGATGACAGGCCTCTCAAGGAAAGGCGTCATTCTTCCAGTGGGAAAGGATGTGAGAAAAATTGTTGAGAAAACATGCAAATCAAGAATTGATAAGCGTAGAATGACTATAGAGCCTATTGAGAAAAATGACATCAAATTGATATCCATGATACTGGGGTATAGGTTTCAACACATCAGTAGGGTGAACAGTGTGTCTGCGGCCGCAATTCTTGCAACAATAAGACTTGTGAGAGAGAATGGTGAGTTCAATTTGTGTGAGATCATGTGTTCATAACTAATAGACAACATCAAAGCTATTAAACATGATAGGACAAAGATATTCAAATTTGGGTCTTTGATCATATACATGTACTTCCACATTCTTGGAAAAGTATCATATTTGTATTTGGACAAGAGTTTGCCTACAATGCCATAGATATCCTTTAAAGAAACTAATGAGAGTACACTAAAGGATTACATAAAACTAGAATTGAAGACATTCAGGGTTAAAATGCAGATGAGGTACATAATACCAAAGAGTATTGTTGAGAAATACAAGGATAGCATTTTCTTTATGGTATAGACTGATGTAACTTGTATGGAAGTAGTTGAGCCAAGAACAAAGTGGATCCATCCACTTGGATATGAGGTTGATGAACAAGTCCTAGAATCATATGCACAAGTATTGATGTCAGCCCCTAAAGACCCTAATGAGTCTAGATGGGGGACTTATGAAGAGAAAACTAGAGAAGTCGATGTTGTTCTAAACAACACATCAACTAAAAGAAAAGTAGCTAAGGTTACTTCTGAGATCCTTAGAATTCATGGAGTAACTCAAGTAGACCTTGAAAAAGCAAGACAAGAAAAGATTGCCTTGGGAATTGACAGCGCATCAACAGCAAAAACAAAGGAAGGTGACCTTAAGTTAAAGAAGGTGAAAATTGACAAATCACAAATCCATGGAATGATTGTTGAACATATGTTGAAGTTCACAAAGAGAGTCCTAGAACTAAAAACTATGATTCTAGATAATGTGTGGAACATCTTACAGTTCCTAAAAAGGCAAGCCATTGAAGAAGATCAAAGGATTAGAGAAAATACTCTAGATGATAGCTTACCAATATGTTCTCTAGAGGAGAAAAATTTGTTGTTAGATCTGGTGAAGCCACATCTTAGAACCAAGTTAAGAACTTTGTATATAATGGACAAAAACTATGAATTGGTGGCTAAGGAAATAGAGAAAGCATTTGAGAAGGTCTTCATGAACAGGCACATGTTCCCATATACTACGCCTACAACTCAAGTGCCCATGTAACACCCCACCAGGGAACCCAAGAGAATTTAATCCTAAACATGCTACTAAGTTTGGTGAACAATTTTTTTTTCTAAAGTTATCAAACAAGATAAACAACAGTGTGGAAGCAATTACCATTTACTCACATTGAAAATAACATCCATCATAGATTACAATACCCAAGGGTTCCATGACGTAGAATTACTTAAGAACAAAACACAACTAACACTAATCATCAACAAAAGATTCCATAACTTATAAATTATAATAACATGATATATCAATAAATATAATCCTCATGGACATCCATGAAATATACATAACTAACATCCACTGCACATGTTGCAGGGTATGTAGTAATAGAACTAACAACTAAATTACAATATCTAGATTAGGTATCACATGCGATACTCTAATGCAAGATTACAAATAAAGAATATAAGAAAGAACATCAATGAAGAAGTAGCACAAGGATCCAACTGCAAAGACACCATCAAGCACCAGTACCAGGACGTCGAATCTCAAATGGTAAAGAATCACTACCACCCATCCGTGTAGAACCACAAAGGTCTACCCCACCATGCTGAGGAGATAACATCGGACCCCAATCGGATAATCAAGTCAAATCAGGAAACACCACTAGGAAAGGAATCCTGATAGCTTACTAACTCAAGGTCAACAAAAGTAGTGAAAGGTATGACTCACTAATCTAGAGGCAACCGACCATGTAGAATAACTAGACTACGTATAGGCAGGTGTCATCATATATGTCATGCCCCTATCTGCTTCTGGCTTGGTTTTTTTAATTCTGCATCTTTATTTAGTGCTTCTGGGATGGATTATGTCTTGGTTTGGATTTGATATGTTCAGACTCTTTTGGTTAGAAGTGGATTATAACTTTGTTTTAATTGCGATTTATATCTTAGATAGATTAGGTATATTTAGTTTGGCTATTAATTGTTAATCTTCTGTTAGACTATGACATTGGATTTAATTAAATAACTGCAAACACTGTCTTTTCTGAATTATCAATTTCTCTGTTGACTTTGGTACTTGGAAATTTGTGTTACTTAGGAAGAAGGATGAGGAATTCCTATTCTGCAATTAAGTTTTTATTAATGAGAATTTTGATGTTATATTGGTCTGTTATTGTGAAGGAAAATATGGTTAATTTTATGATTAATGCTAGTGTATAAATGATTTTATTATGTTAGCATCTATTGTTAAGTGAAAATTGAAATTTAAATGAATATAAATAAGTCTATTATGTTTGAATGAGTTAGTGGGAAGATATGTGTTAAAATGGAAGGGGGATTAATTATATCCTAACATTCTTTATTTTATGGTTAGCAAGTTAAGATTAGTGAATTGTTTGACATTGGTTATGGCTTTGATAGACTCCCTATGGTGTCATGAACTAGGAATAATGTGGCTATGTCATAATAAGTTCTTTGTGCCAAGATATTTGTTTTTGCTATGTTTGAATGTGTAGTGGGAAATTGGTTGTTTTATGCACATGTGAATTTACTTTGAGCATGGGTAAGTGGGAGTTCTTGGTAAGTATGTGTACTGCTGTGACAACTATCGTTGTGTTTAGTGAAGGTGGCAGTAAAAGATAAGTTTGGACTTTAATGCAGCTACGACATGTTTATGGGAATTGAATGACTTCAGTTCGCTGTCGGTCATTTGCTTTGGCAAGGTTTTTCTCTATTGTGGTAATGGGTTTGATGCCTGGATAGGTTGCAGAAATGGAGTCATTTTGTTCAGTTTGGAGAGGAATATGGTTGTATACTTGTGCATTATTAATGGGATTCTCCATTTTGCATTTCATGGTTCTATTTTTGGTTTTCGAGCTATCTTTTGGAAGCACTATTTGGTTTTTGGTGCTTATGAAACGAGCTCTGTCATGGGGTGCTCAATTTCGTTGCTTGGTTCTTGGAATTTTTCAATGGGTTTAGCTTTGCTAAGCAAGGATTTGGTTTTGGTGTAGCTCGCCAGTTGGGAGAAAGGTCTTTGGCTTCAACTTCGAGTTTAGAACACCCCCACTCTGTTATAAAGGCAGGGGCATTCTCTAACTCTACTCTTGCTTTCTATATGAATCTAGTTATAAAATTTCATTTAAATGGTTTATATTCTGGTTATGCAATATGATTAAATGTTCTTGTATACTATAGAAATGTCTTTCAAAATCTGTGTGGTTTTGTACGTCGCAGTGTTATGTTCACTATTTGAAAATTGGTATTTCGGTTGTGTGTTTTTGGTTCAGTTGATTAGAATATGGTTTTTGAGCTTGTCAAAATGGTGATACTATTTATAGGAGTGTGGAAGCATAAGGTTTCCTAAATTTGGATGTTTGTGTGTTTCACTATTTCATGTCAGTTGTCGTGATCTTAAGTAGTGGGAATGACAATGTATTGTGTAAGGAAGTAGTAATGGAGAGTGAAGACTGTGAATGAGATTAGTTATGTTGTGAATGAGATTAGTTTGTTCTGGTGTTGATATTGGTCTTGTCACCATGTATTTGGGTTTTGAGAATTTTGGTTTTATTGCGTTCTCTAATTGGTATAGTTATCAGGTTTTGTGGTTCCTAGGTTAGAATGGGCGTGTAACCATGGTGGGAAGTTTCTTGGCAATATTGCAACATTAAGTGAATTCATATTAGTACTTGATTTCTTATTATTTAGTTGGTAGTTTATTTTGTTTAGTAAACACAGCTAATGTTCATTGTGATGCCACTGTTAGAATGTTGTAGTTGACTTTCTTGTCTTGTCGAGCATTGGTATAGGGAAGCTTTGTTAAGTCATGGTTAGAGATTCTATAGAATGCTTCTCTCTATCTAGTAGCTTGTACTATTGGCTCGAGAGATGGGAGATTCAGTTACCATGAGGTTTTGTAGAGAACAGTCATCATATGATATATGTATCAGTCTCTGGTGTTAGTGGTTGATATGAATGTTCACAGTTCTGTGCTCTAGATGGAGGGAATTAAGTTCTGGTTACTATTACTACAGCTATTGTTTATGAGGATTGCTGGGTCTATTGGTAAATTTTATTAGGAATCAAGTTCTTTTAGATGATCATGATGTAGCAGGAAATAGAACATGGTTTTGTTTCTTGGTACTATGGTATTATGGTATTCTCAGTTGATGTGGGGTCTATAATGGAAGCCTCTGTTGTCACATTATTTCTTTCGTTGATTGAGTTATGACTTTGGTTTGAAGGTTATTTGAGGGCTACTGTTGCAGTATATTTGCTATTTGTGGAATTTTGGAGTTGTATCAGTAACTGATAATTCATTTTTAGACTGTAATTTTTGATTTCATGTTTTCTGATTTTATTACAACTTTGATGTAGTGCTCTGAACTCTGTTTTAATACAAGGGTACACATATATATATACTTATAGGAACGTATATGTATATATGTATATACATGTACCGTGAGTGTATATACATATGCATATATATGTGTGAGCCTATAAGTATGTGCATACATATATATATTTGTAGGAATGAATATGTATATATGTATATACACGTATCGTGAGTGTATATACATATGTACATATATGTGTTTACGCCTACAAGTATGTACATAAGTGACTTGGTAACAGAGGTAATAGAATTGAACAAGTGTATTTGTATACAGGCGGTAATTATGTAGTTAATGTGTAATTTTGCATTATTCTTTGGTATTAAAGTTGATTGTTAACTTTCTATGGATTCACAATAACTCTGTTAGTTAGAATGTGACAGAAGAATGGAATTGAATCTTAGGTATTTTTGTTGACAATAGAATTGGATGTTCCATTTTTCTGTTATTAAAATTGCAATTAGATATTAGGAATTGGATATTAATATTGTTTAAGTTTCTAGGAATAGCATTGGAAATTTTGCTTCAGTTATTCTTTGAGTGATGAAAAGAAGATGCTTGCTGTGGCTATTTTTGGAAAGTGGTTTCAGGGATGTATGTGGAAATTTTAAATGGTTGTTTCAGTATTATGGATTTAGTTGTTAAGTATACATCAATAGTTGATTTGGTAATTCAAATTTTTACTATGGTTAGCTATTTTGGTAGTATGAAGTGTTTTAAGATAATGCAAGTGTGATCCTTAGTATGGGAAGCTGAATTTTGTCTAGAGCCTAAAGGTGAAAGAATATCTATTAGTTAATTACTAAATGATAATTTAATAATTCATGGGCTATGGGTTTCATTTAAAAAGATAAAATATGTTGCCCTGATTACTTGCACATGTTGGTGAAGTAAGGGAATGGTTTTACCTTATTGCTTGGAAAGAATAAGGCTGGCATAATGAATTCTTCGAGTTTCCTATTGGTTACTGATCATTGATTCTTATGTAGATATCCAAAGCTAGTGGATCATCACCTTGTCATTTTCTTTGCGAGTTTATTTCTGTTGTTTAGAAATGAAATGCTTCTTGTAATGATGAAATATGTCTATTTTTATATGCATGGTTCAGATTATTTTGTTAAGGTTTTAACTTGTATGATGCAGATGCTTTGGAGGTATTCCATCATCTTAGTCTTTTTGACTAAGCCCTGTTTGTTGTGGTTGTTTTATATTTTGGTGTTTTCAGGTTTCTAGATGAGGAAAACTATGTTTTTGGGGGAATGGTTGACTGCTGTAAAGATTTATGGAAAATAGATTATTACTTGGTTACTTGTTATTAGAACAGTGCTTAGGATATCTAGGATCAATTAGATGCACTTTGAAACTCTTAGTATATTTGTATTAAATGTTAAGTATGTTGATCTACTCTCATGTAATTGATTATCTTGGATATTTAAATAACTAATTATGTCAGTTGACTTGTAATTTGGTGCTATGTTGTACCTTGTTAATAAAAAAAATTGTTGTGTTGTTCAAGTTAATTTCATTGGTTCTCTTGTGGTTGTTTATTTTTATTTGATTAGTAGTACGGGGTGTTACAATGTACGTCTAACCCTTGAGTCTCATCCTGGTAATCACTCTAGATCCTGGCACTCAAGTGACCATACACGGATCAATGACTTCTCGTACAGATGGAGCCATTAACTATGCTAGACACACACCTCTCAAGGCGGCAAGCATCTTCTCCATTCCCCCCTTAGTCTGTACTAGCACTAAAGCATGGGTGAGGAACTTATCTTATTAGGTTCATTTATTTCCCCTTAATTTAATTAAGTTATCACTTGATTACAGATACTTACAATAAGTGATCATGGTAGCCACTTGTGGGCCTTGGCACTTATTGCAAGCCACCTCCTAACACATATCTAGGTAAACTACCCTAGGCTCATAGATCTCTCCTAGATCAAATCTCAGATAAGACAAATAGTCACACATCTAGAATCATCACAAAAACCTAGATTGACTACATAAACATAATCACTGAATTCACAAATACAACAAGAGCCTATAAGGTCAACTGGAACATAACAGTACACACTCACGCCAAACATGATAAACAACATGAATAATAGATAATTCCCAAGCCTCTGTCTTTCCTAGGTCACTTAGTTCCCATAACACTGATAAACCCAACATATAGGAAAGATAAAATCATATTGTAGAAAACAACCAATTTCAGTATAAAAATGACACTTGTTCCAATAAAGACTCCATCATAGATTAATTATGTTCCATAAAACTAGAAGCATATATTAATGCAAATAAAATCAAAGTACAAGTGGGATTCCTTTAATGGATAATCTAGCTATTACTGCGCAAATAATTGTAGACTAGGATTTGAGCGTGCACCTAAACCTGTTTTGAAGGCCAAAGACAAACAAACGTCATAGCATATAATCAAATCAAATTTAATGGTAAACAAACTAAAATCAAAGCCACCTCAGTTTAAGCCTAAAATGGATGCGCCCATGCACCGTTTGATATGCTTGGATATAAATGGATGTGGGTGTGCAAACTCAAGCACTTGGAGCATGCAAGATAAATGATGATTTGAGGATCAAGAAGACCCAAAATGACACAAAATAGGTATGAGGAACCTATTTTGCCTCAAAAGGCCTTAAGAACACACAAATATGCAAAGCTAAAAGATGAACTAAGATTAAAACAAGAAATGAATCTATGTTAATCCATTTAAGCTAATTTAAATGTGATTTAAGCTTGGAAATGATCTAAAATGATGAGTTTATGCTTATGCTAGAATGAAAATGACATTATAACTTTGCTATTGAGTTTGAGAGTTGAAAGATGATTTGCCTTAGGAAGTGAGGGTATTTATAATATTTCTAAAGGCTTGGGGTAGGAGGAATGAATGGCCAGGATTGAAATCCTTAGGAGAGGCCAAGATTCACTCAAAGGGAAGCACATGGATTGTGCTAGTTCTCAGCCAATCAGGAGGTGACACATGTCACAAGGTGAGTGGATGAAGGGAAGGGCAAAGAGGAGTCAACAAAGGGGGCTCCAAGCTCATAACTCTCCAAATAAATGCTTGTAAGAGCAATGAATGGGCTTTAAGAGGCTTTGAAGACTTTGGGGAAGCAATAAATGCTTTGTGGTTGAGATATTTGGAAGGAAAGACTTTGCTTTGGTTTAGGAAAGTCTTAAGCTTGGTTAGGATTGCACAAAGGTTTAAGGGTAGGATTAGGATTAGATTAGGACAAAAAAAGGATTAGGATGGGTGAAGAGGGTGGATTTGAGAAGATTCTAGAAGAGTCTAGATTTCTCCTTAGTTTCATGGAATAAAAGTTATTCATTCCAAAAGCTTAAGTTTTAGGAATATTTATTAAAATATTTTCAATAAATATGAAAATTAAATATTTAACCTTAATTAAATATTTAACCTTGGGATTAGGGTTAGAAAAGATGGGATTAGCCTTTTAATCGAAATTAAGAAGGGATTAGAAGATTTTGGAAGAGGTTAGTGGTCTTAAGGAAATTGGCCAAGTTTGGGATAAAAAATAAATTAATTTATTTTTGAAGTTTTTTGGTCAATTTATTAATTAAATAATTAATAAATTAGGGATAATGTCCAAATGACATTTTTAGGCTAGATTCCTTAATTAAAGATTTTTAATTAAGAGAGAGGGATTTAATGCCATAAAAATAAATTAATTAATTAAATAATTAATTAATTAATAAATGATGATGTCATCAAAGATTTTTAGAAAATAAAAATAATTTATTTTCTGAAGGATTTTTCGGTGTCTACATTTTGCCCCTCTTTGATGCGATGCTGCAAGTGGCATGGTGTCAAAGACAAGAAAACAAGATGCCGAGGCTAGAATCAGAAGAAGAGGGTATGACGCCTGGGTGGACTAGAAGAAAGAGGAACATGCCCCGGTGGGGCAAAATCATGGAAGATGCACCCAGTGGGACAAGGAGAAAGAGGGATTACACCCTGGGATAGCAAGAAGACAAAGAGTGCCCTGCTGGGACGAGGAAGGAAGGGCCTAGGAAGAAAGGGGAGATAAATAACCTCACTTCTAAGAACAAATATGGATGATATGCAAGATGAGATGGAAATGCAAGATGCAAGATGCAGCTATATGCAAAGATGCAAGATTAATCTATATGATAAATACAACGGACCAGATAGCTCCAAGTGCAAACGGGAGTGCACAGCCTAGATTTAATATAGCTATGTTAGAGACCTGCCAAGGATACTGGGATCACGAGGCCTGTCAACAACGTCGCAGAGGACTAACGCTAAACAAACACACAGGGTTGGCCCAACATCACACATGAAGCGCAGAGGCGACATGACGGAACCAATGCTGAAGGAACCACAAACACACAACTGACTCACAGGCAGAAGCGAAAGATCAAAAGACCTTGCCCCAGATTATCCGCACACGCAGCACACCGTGATATAATGAATCGTGGTGACCCTGGTGGGATAAAGAGAAGCCAAAAAAGATTAACAAGACCCAAAGGACAAAAATCCAAGATCAAAATGATAACTCCAAAAAGACATCCTTTGCCAAGGAGAGAGATTAGGTTTGATTGATGGTGGGAAGATTGGTCGGACAGGAGGAATGATATATCCTCAAGGACCAGGATGGAAGATTAGGTCAGACAGGAGGAATGATATATCCTCAAGGACCCATGGGTTGGTGAGAGAATAAGTGTAGTTGTTCACTGGCAAAAGCTGAAGTTCAAGGAATAATCAGGATGAGCAAGGATAAGTCGACAATTGATGTTGCTGAAGCACAAGGCCCGAGTGGGACTAAAAATTTTCTGAGGTTGGGGATGGGACAAGATATTTGATCAAATGCTGTTGCAGGATGGACAAAGGCTATGTACAACAAGGAGGAACGATATGCACAAGGGATATGTACAGAAGCTCAGGATTGGGGATAGGAAGAACACACTTGGCGGGACTCTCACTAGTACGGAGACAAGAAGGATAAATACAGGGAGGAATGCGCTGTACAGGAAAGGAAAAAGGATATGGTACAAGATATGGTACAAAGCTTTGGAATAGGATATGGATTGCAGATGGGTTGGAGGAAGATGGAAGCTGAATGCTTGGGAGATAGGGGAGATGGAACTGCTGGGAGATCTGTTAAGAGATTATGGATGGAGGAAGAGGACGGTAGTTGAAAGGACAACTGAATAGATAAAAAGCTCAGTTTACTATGTTGGCGCCTGTTTGCCAGGTTTTCACCAACATACTTGTCCAAGGCACTTGAATTGCCAAGTTTTCACCGTTGGACGATTATTTTCTCTTTCTCTTTTCTTTCTTTTGCTTTTTCTTTTGCTTTTTTTTTGCTTTTTTGAATGTTTTTGGATTTTCTGATATATGCAGGATCAGGTTCAGGCATAGAACCTCTTCAAATGGATGATGTTGATAGGATCATTCAAGGGCTCACCTTCTGGTGTTGATAGCTGATAGGCGCCAGAGCCGAAGGATGCGGTGACAACATAGGGGCCCAACCAAGTAGGCTCAAACTTGCCTTTCTTTTCTCTATTTTCTAGGACCTTCTGATTTTATTTAAGGACCATGTCACCGACTTGGAATTGTCTAGGATGGATCTTTTTGTTATAACTCCTTTTGAGTCGATTCTGGTATGCAACCAGGTGATCGTAGGCTTGCTGTCTCTTTTCATCTAGCAGATCTAGCTGTGTGAGCCGGGCCACACGATAGTCTTCATCAGTTGTATAGTTCTTCATGGAGACGCGCAAGGATGGAAGCTCAACCTCGATCGGCAGAATGACTTCAGCACCATATACAAGGGAGTATGGGGTGGTGCCTGTGGGAGTGCGATAAGAAGTGTGGTAGGCCCAAAGGGCGGGATTGATTTGGAGGTGCCAGTCACGACCAGAATCATTGACAACCTTCTTGAGGATTTTCAAGATAGTTTTGTTAGTTGCCTCAGCTTGGCCATTTCCTTGAGGGAAATATGGACTGGAGAAATGGTGATGGATGTGGAGTCTGGCACATAGATCATCCACATGCTGGTTTTCAAAAGGTGTGCCATGGTCTATGAAAATGGTAGATGGTATGCCGAAGCGGCAAATGATGTGGTAAAGGATGAACTTGGATATTTGGATGCCAGTGGTTAGGGTGAGCGGAATCGCTTCAACCCATTTGGTAAAGTACTCTGTGGCTGTTATGATATACTTGTGTCCATCCGAAGAGAGGGGGGTGATCAAGCCAACGAGGTCGAGGCCCCAACATGAAAAAGGCCACGGTGGTGCAATAGGCTGTAGATCCTGTGCTGGTGCATGTATCAAATTGGCATGCTGTTGACATGGGAGACATTTCTTGACAAATTTACACGCATCATGTTCCATTGTTGGCCAATAATATCCAACTCTAAGCAGCTGCTTTGCTAGAACCATGCCACTTGTGTGGGCACCGCAAATTCCAGCGTGAACCTCTTGTAGGGCCAGGACGGCCTCGTTTGAATCTAAACATCTAGATAGGACATTGTGATACCCGCGACGATATAGGGTGTTGGCTACAAGAGTGTAGCAGGAAGCTCTGCGAATAAGGTTTTGGCATTGGTTATTGGTGAGATGGGGAGATATGATACTATTTTTTAGATATGCATGGATGTCGTGGTACCATGGGGATTGGGGACCAACCAAGACACACACCATGTTTGCATCGGTGTTCTCATAAGCTGGCAAGTGTAGCTGCTCGACTAGAAATTCATATTGTGTTGCGTCACGTGGAATTTCTAATAAGGATCCGATGGTTGCCATTGCATCTGCTACTTTGTTCTGAAGCCTTGGGATCTGATTGAATTGTAGATGTAGGAAATGCTCTTTCAGTTTATCCACCAGTTGCTTGTAGGGTAGCAATTTGTCATCCTTTGTCTGATACTCATCAAGGACTTGCTTGATAATGAGCTGTGAATCTCCAAAGACTTGTAGTTCTGTGATGTTCCATTGGATATCTGTTTTGAGACCTAAGATGAGTGCCTCATATTCTGCAATGTTGTTGGTACAGGGGAATCCCAACTTGAATGATTTTGGAATATAGTCACCTTGAGGTGTGACGAATAGGATTCCTGCCCCAGAGCTATGGGATGTGTTGGAACCATCAAAGTATAGTTTCCACATGGGCTGCTCTTCAATCATGCACAGATGTTCATCGGGGAATTCCATGATTAGTGGATAGGCATCCACCAGTGGTGCTTCTGCTAGTTGATCGGCAATGACTTGCCCTTTGATTGCTTTGCGATCTACATACTGAATGTCAAATTCACTGAGTAACATGACCCATTTTTCCATATGGCCTGTGAGGGTTGTCCTTGATAATAGATACTTAAGAGGGTCCACCTTTGATATGAGCTTGATTGTGTGGCTAAGCATGTAATGTCTAAGTTTTTGAGTGGCAAAGACCACTGCTAAGCATGCTTTCTCCATGGGTGAATAGTTAAGCTCATAGCCCACAAGAGTGCAACTGATGTAGTAGATAGCTCATTCTCTATTTTCATCATCATGCTATGCTAGGAGTGCCCCTAGTGCTGTAGCTGTTGTTGAGATGTAAAGGATGAGTGGGCATCCTGAAACCGGTGGTACTAGGATTGGAGCATTAGCTAGATACTCCTTGAGCTTATCAAAGCTTCTTTGACATATGGGATCCCACTTGAAGTTGGTGTCTTTGCATAAGAGATGTGAGAATGGTTGGCACTTGTCCGCTAGTTGCGAGATGAACCGCCGTACTGATTGAAGCTTGCCCTGTAAGCTTCTGAGCTGTTTGAGATTTCTTGGTGGAGGCATCTCTGTTATTTCTTTTACCTTTTTAGGATCGATCTCTATGCCTCGTCTAGAGATGATGAAGCCTAGAAGCTTGCCAGATGTAACACCAAAGACACATTTCTTAGGATTAAGCTTTAAGCCATAATGATTCAGACGATCAAATACACGCTCTAGGATGTCGAGGTGCTCATCTCTTGTTTTGGATTTTGCAAGGATATCATCCACATAGTCCTCAAGGATCTTGTGGATCATGTCATGAAAAATGGCTGTCATTGCTCGCTGATATGTTGCTCCTGCATTCTTTAGCCCAAATGGCATCATGTTGTAGCAGAAGGTACCCCATGGGGTTGTGAATGCTGTTTTATGTTGATCTGCTTCTGCTATATGAATCTGATTGTAGCCAGAAAAGCCATCCATGAGTGATAGCATTTCGTGACCCGCTATGAGGTCTACAAGCATGTCTATGTTTGGCAATGGGAAGTCATCCTTAGGACATGCCTTGTTCAAGTCCCTGAAATCAGTACAGATTTTGATGTCGCCAAAAGGCTTTGTGACTGGCACCATGTTAGAGATCCACTCTGAATAGTCAATTGCTCTGATGATCTTAGCTTGGAGGAGCTTCTCAAGCTCTGCTTTGACGAGCAATGCTACCTTTGGATGCATTTTCTTTAGCTTCTGCTTCACTGGCTTGACGTTTGGATCTACTGATAGATGATGAACAACAAGGTTTGGATCAAGCCCAGGCATGTGGGCGTATGACCATGCAAAGTTGATGATGGATTCCTTGAGCAAGGCACTGAGAGCGATTTCTTCTCCTTCTGTTAGGTTGACTGCAATGTAGGTGATCCTTGGACATTCTTCTGTTCCCAAGTTGATTGGCTTGGTTTCCTCTATGATGATCGGCGACTGCTCTGGTCTATAATCTTGGATAGGGGGAAGAGGCAAGGCTTCATCTTCTAGCGCCTGAATTGCCAGGTTTTCACTAGAAGATACGCCCTTTATTTTTACTATTTTGGAATTAGAATGTGCCCCAGAAGGGTTTTCACATAAAGACTCATGATGCTCTTTTGCTATTTCATTTTTGCGACTAAAGCTTGCCTCTTCCCCAAAATATCCTTCTGGGTGAAGCTGATAGACAGAGGTTGATGTTGGATCTTGATTGCTTGCTGGACCTGATGCCCCCATGAATTCTAGGAGTGCTTGTGCACTTTGGAACTCATCGATGTGTGCGATGCTTGGTTGGTCCCAATCTATGAGGTCGGGGTTTGTGAGGGGAAGATCTATGAGGTTAATGGAGAGTTGTTGGAGAACAGAAGTCCCCAAGAGGGTGTCGTCGGCAAAGATATCATCGTAGGATCGGATGTCTTTCTCTTCGGGGATGTCTTTGATTTCCACGAGGTCATCTTGGCTATTCAAAAAGTTCACGTTGGTCATGTTAGTGCCCATAGTTGTGGTATTGGGCTCTTGTTCAAGCAGGCGAGGGGTATTAAAGCCAAGTCCTTGCTGTTCTAGATTTTGGGATGGTATGATAGGAAACAAATTTCCATCCTCTTGTGGTCCTAGACCACCACCTTGATAGTTATATTGTTCTGTGACATTCTTGTAGGGGATTGGGTATTTCTCTTTGAAGTACTCAAGAAGTTGGGTGTCACGTGATGGGGGATCTTTGTATAACCATTTGTTAATATCTGGATCTATTTCTTTGCTGTTGATGTTGCCATGAGACTCAAAAGTCATGTTTCCGATTTGCTTGAGCTTATAATGTTCCCCAACAGGCTTGTTTTGACAACTTGGGCACCCTTGAGTATGTGGATCACGTGGAAGAGCTCCTATAGCAAATGCATCACTGAGGCTGTATTCGCCACAACCCTGGTTGTTGATCTTGATGGATGATAAGGTGGAAGAGAGGATGGTCTCTAGATCGCGATGGGATCGGGATGAGCTAGCAATAGAAGTACCAATATCGATTCCAGGATAATGAGTAGAATGAGGGAAAGATGCTTTCATCGCAAGGCAGTATGCGAAGGGGTTAGGGTTAGCGTGGATGGTAACCTTAGTGCCTTGATGTGGAAACTTGATGCACTGATGGTAAGTAGATGGTACGGCCTTAATGGAATGGATCCATGGACGACCGAGGAGGATATTGAATGGTAGGTCAAGATCAACAACGTGGCAGATAGTATCTTGCATTGCTGGGCCTAGCTGGATAGGAAAAGTTATAGTACCTTCAGAGGTACGCTCCAAGTTATCATATGCTTTGATAGTGATTTTCTCATGTTGTATGTTGGCCTCCGTGAACCCAATCTTCTTGATGAATTTTAATGTGCACAAGTTGAGGGCTGAGCCATTATCCACTAGAACTTGTTTGATGGCAAAATCTCTGACCATGACAGCAATGCGGAGAGGGAGAGTATGGTCAGGAGCGACATCTGGTATATCAGATTCTTTGAAGGACAAGGCACATGCTGCTGATAGGTGTCCCACAAGAGTTTCAAACTGAGTTGTGTTAATGTTCGTGGGGACATGACCTTCTTTTAGAGCTTTGTCCAGGATCTCCTGATGGATGGGTGATGTGCAGAGCAAATCCAAGATAGATATTTGGGCTGACATGTTCCCAAGATGCTCTATGATATTGTATTATGCTCTTGGTGCATTATGCTGTGTTGCGCATGCATTTGATGCTGGCCTGGTGTTAGACTGTGTTGTGGATGCAATAGATGTTGGCCTTGGAGGAGCAGCTGATCTCGGAGGAGCAGCTGATCTCGGAGGAGCACCGGCAACAATTATCCTACCACTGTGGGTAGTTGCAGCACATTGTCGATCCGGCCCTCTGACGTGGATGGTATTGATGGTGGGCTCATCTTGGATGGGCTCAACTTGAGTTATGCATCCGACATACTTGTCATAGTTGATGTAGGCCGCTGTGTGATCTTCTTGCTTGCCTTTGCCACGATTTTGGGGCTGATTGGCGTTGGCTTGATTCTTCCCGGTATCGTGTTGAGGGAACACATTTTGATATATTTGCAAACTAGCGTTGGGTGAGGCTTGAGCTGGTGCATCGACCTGGATCTCCTTGCGATCAATGAGATCCTGGATGTAGTTCTTAAGCCACATGCACTTCAATGTTGTGTGCCCCTTCACACGATGGTAATCACAGTATTCATGTTCTTTATACCAATCAGACTTTGGTGCGTTGTCATCCTTCTGTGGGATGGGCGGATATGTGATCATATTTGCCTTGGCTAGCCGATAAAAGATCTGATCCAGAGGCTGACCCAAAGGTGTGAAAGTCCTCTTTGGATTGTTCTGATTGTTGGGTTTGTTCTACCTTGGGGCAACGTTAACTGCATTAACAAGATTGCCTTGACGTGCTGGCTGCTACTGTTGGTATTACTGCTGATACTGTTGCACAGGTGGTTGATGAGCTTGAGGAGGCTGCTGATAAATAGGTGCTTGATATGTGGGAGCTGGGGGTTGCTGATAGATGGGTGCTTGTGGCGGTTGGTATGTTTGAGCTGGTGTAGGACTAGCCACAATGAATTGTACATTTTTAGTGTCAGTGGCTCCATCTGTAACAACATTCTTGTTACGATTCCAGTAACAGGATTTATCATTATTGGATTTGTTTTTGGAATCATCCTTGAACTGACGAATAGTGCCTTCATCTAGGAGAGCTTTTTCGATGCCTATACCCTTACTCTTGATGTCTTGGTACGTCTGGAGACAGTTCATTCGCATGTGATGGGATAGCTTTGGATGCAGGTTATCAATGAAGATCTTTGTTAGATGCTTCTCTGGCGGCTGATATGATAACTTGGTTGTAAGATTCTGCCATCTTTGCAAGTATTCTGCAAGGCTTTCTCCATCTTTCTGCTTTGAGTTGCATAGGTCTAGCAAGGACAACTCATTCTCCACATTATGGGCATAGTGTGTGATGAACTTCTCAGAGAGTTCAGCAAAGGTTTTTATTGTCCCATGTGGTATTTTGTAAAACCACTCAACAGCAGTTCCTCCCAAGCTTTTGGGAAATAGGCGCAGGAGATAGTTATCACTGTAAGCCACTTCTTGGCACGCCATGTAGAACTCTTTGATATGGTTTACTAGATCTCCTTTCCCCCGATACATGTCGAACTTGGGCATCTCAAAATGCTTGGGGAAAGGGATAGTTGCTATGGACCGATCGAAGGGATATGAGCACACCTCTTCGAACTTGTATGTTTTATTCTTTGTTCCACTTTGTAGCTCTTTTAGAGCATTTTTCATTGCTTCCCATTCAGCATTGAGTGGTGAGGGAACTGGGACTTCTGCTTGTGATGGAAGCTGTGGAACTGGATATGGCGCTTGCTGTGGATAAATGGGTTGGAACTGATTTTGGGGCAATGGTTGCTGGGGATATTGCTGGTGTGGCATAAGGGGATATTATGGTAAATGATATGGAACCGTTTGATGTTGTTAGGCTGCTTGCTGTTGTTGAACTGGCGGTTGTTGTGGGACTGCTTGCTGATATTGGACATTTGAAACTTGCTGTTGTAACTGATGGGTGGGAACTTGTTGTTACTGGGGGATGATAGGGATTTGTTGCTGAGGCTGATAGCAAGGGACTTGCTATTGTTGAGGAATGATGGGTGTTTGCTGAAAGGGGACATGTGGTTGCTATGGGGGAGGCTGTTGGAACGATGCTTCTTGCGGGTATGATGGTGGTAGTTGCTGAGGTTGGCTTTGGGTTTGGCTGATATAAGCTGGGTGTATGCCTACGTTACTTAGAGGTGGAACAGATGTGGGGAAGCTAGAAGCAAAGGGTGATGGGGTAAGATAGCTGGGGAAAGTTGGCTGTTGAGGTGGTGGAACTTGTTGGAAGGTATTTGGGATTTGGGACGAATAGCTTGAAGCTAGCGGTGGTTGGGCTAGTTGCTGCTGTGCTGCTTGGGCGAAGGCGGTTTGTTGACTTGCAACCATAGATGTAGGGGATTGAGATGGGATCCCCCATGCCTTAATTTTTTCTTATGTAAGGCCCCACTGAGAGCTTGTGTTAGGGTGCACTGCAGCGGATGATGGAATGGTAGGAGCAACGGGAGCTTGGGACACGAATGATGGTTGAGAGAAAGGAGCTTGTTGAGGTTGTGGTTGAGCGGATGCTTGTGAGGAGGAAAATGAAGGAAACACCCAAGAGAAAGATGAGGTTGGAATGGGAAGTGATTGCGCTAACCCCAAAGAAGAAGGTACGAGTGCTTGAGGGGTGAAGGGTGACGTTGCTCCTTTGATGGTGAAAGGCGTTGCTTGACTTGCGGATGGTGGTGAAGCTTTTGGTGTAAAAGCTTGCGTGAGAGGTGGTAGCTGACTTTGGGTTAAGTGTTGGATTTGAGTTTGGGCAGCCATAGCAGATGATGAAGCAAAAGGGGTAGGAGATGGAGCGGATGGCGCTGCAGCTTGTGTCGTGGGACTGGTGAGGCTTCCTTGCAAGAAAAGGGGAATGGTGGAAAGCTCTTGGGGTGTTTGCATGATAGGATCGGGGAACGGAGAATATGCTTGTGCTGGAATTTGGATTGTTTTGATGGGGATGTGTGGATAGAGAGATGGTGGGATGGAGGTACTTTTTGGCAGGTAGTGGACAAACGTGCTTTGTTGATGTTGCGGTACAAGGGCATTGGTCGCTGGTGGGCTTTCTAGAGGATTTACAAATGCTTGGTTTGCCAAGGGGGATGAAGGGATGTTTGGATCTTCACATGGGTTACTGGCTTGGATCTGGGGATTGTAGGTCATCATGGCATTGGTGAAAAGTTTGGGATTGGATGAGGTTGTTGGTGGATAAGGATTCATGCTTCTTCTTTTCTGAGATCTGGTCTCAACAGGCATGGATATGCAAGTGCTAAATGGATGCAAGATGTTTGGCTAAAAGATGTTTGATGGATGCAAAGTTGATGAACTTCTAAAGATGATGACTTTCTAGGATGCAATGCAAGGATGGATCAAGATGGCGATGATGGAAGCTGGATGGAACGGATATGGATCAAGATGGTGGAGGAAAGATAGGTTGCTGGTGGAAAGCTGGTGAAAGATTACTGAGTGGTCAACAAATGAGCTGCTATTTTTCCCAAATGGAGGATCAGAGATATGATGGGGTCAACCTAGGATAGACTGATGATCTTCGGTCAACAAGTTTCTTATCAATGCACTCCAATCTCTTGCTCGAGATGATGGCTATGCAAGGACAAGGTTTGATTTCTTTATGACAACATGTTGTGCCAAAAAAGAAGATGATGGTCTCTGATCTTGGATAGGGGATGAAAAACAACTCAAAAGGGTAAACACTAAGTGTTGGTGGAACTCTGGATTTGGAACAAAGGATGATGGATCTGCCGGAAAGATACGGAAAGTTGATGGGGGGATGCTGGTGGAAAGGTATTGAAGGGTGAAGGGACAATGCTTTATCTAAAGGGATAATGCGAATGACAAGGATTGATTCTAGAATGCTGGTAGGAAGATGAATGCATATGTAACTTTATGATGTTTTGAAATGCAACTAAGGTTTTGATTAATGATGCAAAGATGAAAGCTAAAATGAAACTAGGATGAGGGACTACTGAGATAAGGTTTCAAGATCCGAAGATGGAACAAGACATGAACAAGGAATTGGCTAATTTTCTGGCTCAAGGTTGATGAAACGATGGTTAACTTGGAAACGGTAGGCGAATTGTTTGATGCGGGCGTTATGGGCAATGTTCTCAAATCTGGCTTGGGATTTTTCCTCTGCTTGGGTTGCTTGGATAATGGATTGATAGGTCTTGGTGTTCTTCTTGATAACTTTTCACTCTTGATAGGCTTGGGATTTGGGCAACTTTGCTTTAGGATGTTTGTTCTTGCTGGGCATCACTTGAAAAAGAGGCTTCTGATTTTGAGGCAAAGGTTTCCAATGGCAAAAGTTAAAGTCAAAGAAATCTCCGCAAGGGACAAAGCAACCCTGCGGGATACAAACAAAGGAAACTGACTCTGACAAAGCTTTGAAAGTGTATGTTTTAACAAGTGTTTTCACGGAGTCTTTGACTGTCAAGCACTTCAAACAGATCTACCTAAGGAAGGTGAGTATCAAAATCGCTTGCCCACAGTTTGGTATCCCCCAGAAGGGAATACAAATGGTGAGTAATCTTGAGGCGACCCGGTAAACCCCTTGGAATCGGTCCTTGCACAAGGATTTTGATACTTTCAGATGTAGATAGGGTAGCCTTTAGTTTATCAAGTTTTTAATAGTTCCGTGGTGTCTCCATACCCGATTTTGCTGATCATCCGTGACTCACTTAAGAGCCTTGCTAATTATGCTGGGGGAGAGGAATGTTTACCATCCCCAGACACGTGTTTGGCACGAACGCCCGGCGATTAGGAGATGTAAGCGATTCTTTTGGTATTCGCTTATTTGTATACCGGCCGGGGGGGATACCGATTTGAGGTCATTCTCCGAGGAGGAAGCGCTTCTCCTTGGACAGGCCTCGCTAAAAGCAGAATAGGTGAACTTGTCCAAGTTCAAGTGTTCCACGTTGCTTACTCTAACAAGGTTTATGCAAGAATTGAAAAAACTCCTACATGCACATCACGCAGATTTTGTTCATTTTCCCAATTTGATTAAGTGATGTTTGAACTTTGAAATGAAGACACTTGTGATTAGATTTTGATTTGTTCTTTTCCTCAAAAATGTAAATGCTTTGAACGTTTGCAAGTTCTTTCCTTTTGTGCATTCAAGATTTGATTAGCGAGTTGATTTAAGAACTTTGAAAAAGCTTTGTTTTATCCCTTAGATCACTCAAGATTGAATTTTGTTTGCTTGCTTTGAAAACTGAAACAGATGAGGGAATAGAGTTGTTTGTTCCTTTTAGTGCATTCAAGATTGAGTTTGATTTTTAAATTGACAATGACACTTAGGACCTAAGTTCATTTCCTTAATGTCATTCAAGATTTTGTTTTGACCTTTGCTGTAAAAGAAAAGAAAAAACCAGTCCCAAGCAATTCAAGACAAAAAACCAAAAGCGACACTGTCCAGCTTATAAGCGACGCTGGAAAGTGCAGAGGCGACACTTCATTTTTACAGGTGACATTCTGTACCTCAAAAGGCAACAGATAAAAATGCAGAGGCGTGATTTCTTTTGTTACAGGCGTGATTTCTTTACAAGAAGGCGACAGAAGAGAATTCTGGGACGTAACAGAAGTTATCGATCACAGAAAAATCTCGGTTATGTAGGCGTGAAAACAAAGCTCATAGGCGTCATTTCTTTCCTCAAAGGCGTGATTTAATTGCATGAAGGCGTGACTGGATTCTTTGTAGGTGACATTTCTTTTGATGAAGGCGACATTTCTTTGTTTGAAGGCGACATTTAATTGCTGTAGGTGTCATTTCTTTTCATGAAGGCGACATTTCTTTTATTTCCTGCAAAATACAAGCATATAAAGTATAATTTCATCAAAATGATTGTGGTTTGCGTCCCACCGGGCGTGCCAGAATGTAGACTAGGATTTGAGCGTGCACCTAAATCTATTTTGAAGGCCAAAGACAAACAAACGTCATAGCATATAATCAAATCAAATTTAATGGTAAACAAACTAAAATCAAAGCCACCTCAGTTTAAGCCTAAAACGGATGCGCCCATGCACCGTTTGATATGCTTGGATATAAATGGATGTGGGTGTGCAGACTCAAGCACTTGGAGCATGCAAGATAAATGATGATTTGAGGATCAAGAAGACCCAAAATGACACAAAATAGGTATGAGGAACCTATTTTGCCTCAAAAGGCCTTAAGAACACACAAATATGCAAAGCTAAAAGATGAACTAAGATTAAAACAAGAAATGAATCTATGTTAATCCATTTAAGCTAATTTAGATGTGATTTAAGCTTGGAAATGATCTAAAATGATGAGTTTATGCTTATGCTAAAATGAAAATGACATTATAACTTTGCTATTGAGTTTGAGAGTTGAAAGATGATTTTCCTTAGGAAGTGAGGGTATTTATAGGATTTTTAAAGGCTTGGGGTAGGAGGAATGAATGGCCAGGATTGAAATCCTTAGGAGAGGCCAAGATTCACTCAAAGGGAAGCACATGGATTGTGCTAGTTCTCAGCCAATCAGGAGGTGACACATGTCACAAGGTGAGTGGATGAAGGGAAGGGCAAAGAGGAGTCAACAAAGGGGGCTCCAAGCTCATAACTCTCCAAATAAATTCTTGTAAGAGCAATGAATGGGCTTTAAGAGGCTTTGAAGACTTTGGGGAAGCAATAAATGCTTTGTGGTTGAGATATTTGGAAGGAAAGACTTTGCTTTGGTTTAGGAAAGTCTTAAGCTTGGTTAGGATTGCACAAAGGTTTAAGGGTAGGATTAGGATTAGATTAGGACAAAAAAAGGATTAGGATGGGTGAAGAGGGTGGATTTGAGAAGATTCTAGAAGAGTCTAGATTTCTCCTTAGTTTCATGGAATAAAAGTTATTCATTCCAAAAGCTTAAGTTTTAGGAATATTTATTAAAATATTTTCAATAAATATGAAAATTAAATATTTAACCTTAATTAAATATTTAACCTTGGGATTAGGGTTAGAAAAGATGGGATTAGCCTTTTAATCGAAATTAAGAAGGGATTAGAAGATTTTGGAAGAGGTTAGTGGTCTTAAGGAAATTGGCCAAGTTTGGGATAAAAAATAAATTAATTTATTTTTGAAGTTTTTTGGTCAATTTATTAATTAAATAATTAATAAATTAGGGATAATGTCCAAATGACATTTTTAGGCTAGATTCCTTAATTAAAGATTTTTAATTAAGAGAGAGGGATTTAATGCCATAAAAATAAATTAATTAATTAAATAATTAATTAATTAATAAATGATGATGTCATCAAAGATTTTCAGAAAATAAAAATAATTTATTTTCTGAAGGATTTTTCGGTGTCTACAATAATATAAGTTCACTAAATTACACATAATCCAAAATTAAACCCAAATAGATTTAACTTAATTTACAGTTAAACCTGCACTTATTTTATACGTCATAAATAGCCATGAAAAGAACTACTAGTTAAATCCCTTTAAGACAGATAACTAATAACAAAAGAATCCATCTACAAATTTAATCAACCAATTAAATACATTTAAATATAAATTAAATAACATATACATAACAAACATATTATAAAGAAAATTATTAACAAATTAACAATATTATAAATTAATTTATTAACAAACTAAATATATATTATAGATTAATTTATTAGAAAATTAATTATAACATAAAATAGATTATTGTCAACTTAAATAAAACTTAAAATAATTATTAACAAATCTAAAATACATATCATAAAGAAAAATTAAAATAAACTAACTTGGGGGGGGGGGGGTGTCCCTACGGACTCCACACCCCGCGCCCTTTCCAATACACTATGCACTCTTTAAAAGGCCGAGGTCACGGCCCCGCGTAGCAGTGTACTGCTACGTTAGTACTACTGCCGTAGCAGTTGGTACTGCCGTAGCAGTGCCCTGCTACAGCCATCGTGCCAAAGGGAGTGGGGAAGGTGGTGGCCCCACTTCCCTTTCAACATTGCTTTATATATATATATTTTTATTAATAAATTTTATATTAAAACAAACACTTGTCAAAAAGCTCAGCACAGCTGCCGAGATGACAAGGGGGTATGAGGTTGAAACTTGTGCCCTCCCTCATTTTATTAATTAATTTATTTTTATTAAAAAAAAAGACTTTTACAATATATCAACAGCTAATACTTTAATTTTTTTTAATATATCTTTAAAATGTGAAACTAGCACATTTAATTAAAATAAATATCTATTTTAAACAAACCTGACATATATCCAAAAATGGAAATTATAGATCTGTACCTCATTTTCTAGAAATGGAAAAATATAGAGTTTTTAAACAAATACAAACTCAAATTTGACTCCTTTCTAATCTGTCTTTTTCTCTTTGACAATGTTGATTAAATATTCAACCAAAGACTTGGAAAACTAATTTTTTTTGTCTTATCCAGTATTTTTTTTTTACTGTATATATTTTACAGAGAAAGGGTTTTTTTACACAGAATGCATTTTTTCAACTCAAATTGAATTTTTGAGAACAACCCATTTAATTAAATCATTCATACTATAGAACTAACTATAGATATTTCAATTTTTTTCATTTTCTAAGTACCCTAGGGTGAATTTTTTTCTCAAAATTTTAGTAGCATAACATTACTATGCCAAGTCACAATATAAAATCAAAAACATAAATCAAAGGGTTTCCTAATACCCATAATGGAGCATAATAGAAAAACATAATCACATCCATAAATCAAATCATGCACATCTAAAAATAATAATAATTTTTGTAAATGAAATTACAGTAAGATCAATTCAAACCTTACCTCAATCCAATGCTAGTTACTGAAACTGAATGCTTGTGAGAAGAATACACTCCAGAATTGCCAACAGAAAAGTTCAACCTGCAGGCTCTGAGTCACAGTGCCAGATATTCCCAAATCCAAAGCAAGCAATCTTCACCCAGAAACCATGCACAATCTCCTAAAAGCTCAAGAACACAAAGAAAGCATAAAACCCCCCAAAAGCTCTCTCCAAAATTTCTCTCTCCAAACTAATTTTTTTTTTTTCCAAATGAATGCAAAATCCCCCTATTAGGGATTCAACTCCACAAAACAAGCAAAACCCTAGATGACTCACACAAGACTCCTATTCAAACTCCCCCTTTTGAGTTGAGGGGAAAAAAATACCAATTATTAATTATAAAATATATTATTTATGCACAACTCACATAGAATTATTTTTACAAGTTACTTTATGAAATCAAATTTCACATAAATCAATAAAGCACATGTAATATAAAATTCCACATTTAACTTATTTAATAATTATCACACAATTAAATCATGCACTAATTTTTAACAATTTAATAAAACATATTAAATCATAATTTAGCACAATTAATTAATTAAATTCAAATATTCTCATATTTGATTTTTAATTAATTAATAATTATTCAAGACATAAGAAATATTTTAATCATTATTTTCCCACTATATTATTAATTAAAATAACCATAGCAAAACAATTAAATCAAAGCAATATTTCAGGAACATTCACGCATCATACAAACTTAAAAGATGGGATCCACGAATTAAGTCAACCTGACCAAATTCGGGCAAGGTAGTCAACCGATACTTTATCCAACAATTAGGATAAATGGGCTTAGGTTAGGGTTTTGGGTCTAAATACTATCTCCCCTCTTTACCATGAGATGAATGTTTGTGGGCACGCTCACTCCTGCCAATTCAGGGAAGACGATGCCCTGTACTTGCAAACTTGAAATCATAGAATAGATGCATGTACATACAATATCATATAACAAATAATGATAAGGTACGGTTGGACATGTTGATCTTGACTATGCAAGTAACTACGCCTTCGTCCTCTACCACACAAACACATCATACAAATGCATACATAAATAGATACATACATGAAAACACCATACACATACCAGTATGGGGTAAGTACATCAAAAACTAGCTGAAATATAAGCATTGCATCATAATAACATTAACATCTAATTATGAGATCATATGACATCATAACATAATCATAATCATAATTTGGATCATCAACAATCACTAAAATAATAAGAATATCTACATGCATGCAATGTGGCCTAAAAGAGTACGGCATTGAAAAATTGAAAGCAAACTATGGAGGTACTACAGCCCACAAAGGAAGTCAAAGTGGCGGAGCCCACTAATGTACCTAAGACAGATCCCCAGGACTCAGCACGTGTAGTTGAAACACATACAGAGGCAGATAAGTCTACACCAATGATAGATACACTCAAGGATGACTCAATTTTCATTGACAATGTAAAAGTTACTATGGTAGCCACAGACATGGATTTGGACAATTTTGAAGAAGCCTTTGTAAGCACTCAAGAGGCTGAGAACTTATGTGGTAACACTCCTCCTAATCAACAAGAAATATTGATTGAGAATATAATTGATGAAAAAGAAGAAAATGTGATAGAAAAGGAAATAGAGAAAGAGAAAGAAAAGTCAGAATAAGAAAAAGGAGAAGAAGAGGTAAAAAGAAGTGAGCC
Organism: Chamaecyparis obtusa; assembly: GCA_027943335.1. Lineage (NCBI taxonomy): Eukaryota > Viridiplantae > Streptophyta > Pinopsida > Cupressales > Cupressaceae > Chamaecyparis > Chamaecyparis obtusa. The sequence goes on along the minus strand of BSBK01004321.1, from coordinate 1,472,074 downwards.
AACAAATAAGCCATCTGTTGAAATGCTAATCAAAATAAAACAAGAAGTAGAGGACATCACTCCTATCACTCCACTACCCTCAGCAGCAATGTTGTCAAGTTTGACACCTGACACAACTAGTTTGGATTCTTGGGGAGAAGAAGACTTAATCAAGATCAGTGTCTTAGCTATGGAGAAGGCCAAGGAGAAATAGGTAATGAGGAATCCCCTATTTTTTGAGTCAGTGAACATATTGGACAACCTTCTACCTTCAGACAAGAAAGTGTCTAAGGTCAGTATAGTTGATGATGTTAGCAACATCCTCACAGCCTTTAAGACTAATTTTGCTAGCTTGGAAGAATCTGCATCTCAAGTTGCAGAAGAGAAGTACATAAAGAATAGGCTTAGTGATTTGGTCAATAATTTTACACTTGGCTTGAGCTCACTAAAGATTGGACAAGCATCTTTGAAGGAGTTTGCAGAAAAAGGAAGAAAAATCATTGCTGACTGTATGGATCAGAACAAGTTAACTGATGACCATTTCAAGAAAATACAAGAGGCAGAAGCTATGATAGAGAAAGTAAATAAATCAGTGAAAGACCCATCCATTAATGTAAATATGTGCAATAATGTATATCAAGGTCAAATTGACAAGATTGAGAAGGCGGAAAAGGAGATGTCAAAAATAAGGGCTAGGCAGACTTAGCTTAGAAATGCTCTTGCGCCCTCACTAGACATACTTAATCAGAATATCAAGGAGATTGATGCCACAATGGTGACATATGATCATGGTCCTAGCATAGATTTGGAGAAGCTGGAGAAGCTACAGTATGCACTATGCACCCATCTCCAGATTGTTAATTCACTGATTATAGTTTGGAAGAAGAGATCCAAAACTTATAGATAGCATATCTGGATGTTCTCTCACTATAAGTATTTGTAGATACATTTTTGAAGTACCTTTCTCATTAATGACAAAGGGGGAGTATGTATAGAATATGGAGTTATAGATATATAAAGAAGATGTACAGTAAAGAATATAAGGGAGATATAAGATAGAGTATAACAAAAGTTTTTGGATAAAAGAATAGTTAGTAACTGTGCCATATTCCTTTGATTCCATCAATGACAAAGGGGGAGATTGTTGAAAAGTTGACTATACTAGTGTATATGACTTAATATAATGTTTTCATTATGGCAACAAAGTCATATAGTGTTTTGGAGTCAGTGCACTTGATGAGAAGATCAGAAATTCGCTAAGTGTTGAAGACTAGATAGTGTACAGAGTACCTAAAGATCAGAGCATTAGCACATGTGCATACAATAGAATTATGGTATGTTCCCTACAAGTTAAGTTGGTAACATAATATTCATGCTAATTCTAAGAGCGCATGATCAGAAGACTCAGTATGAGGAAGATACATAGAGTTCAAGTTGCACAGACAGTGAATGCCAGAGAAGAACAGAGCAAGCAACTAACTATTGGTATTTTGGTTTGCGGCTATATTATATTGTTGTAAAGGCTATGAACCTATTGTAATTAGGTTTCTAACATGTAATTATGTTTTTTTGTAAACATACTTGATCCAATTCAATTGGAAGCATTGTATGTAATCGGTTAAAGGGCCGACCTAGTTATTTGTTTTGTATGCGCATATAAATATTAGATGTGCCCATTGTAATCAAAAGAGGTGTGATTAAAGAGTTAAGATAATTAGAGAAGTGTGACAAGTATTGATAAGATGTATTATAGATTTGCAAGAGATCAAAGTATCAGTGCATCAAAGGAACTGATCAAAAAAGAAGTGTCTCAGTGACAATTCATCCAGTAGATATAGTGTGTATCTAAGATCCAAAGGTTGCAGCCTTCACCACTTGACCAGTGAGCTCTAGGATAGTGCATCCACACCTCTAACAAAGTTTATTGTAAAAGACTCCTAACAGGGTTTGACCCTTGACAAGGTCACTTTACTAAACACATTGTAAAGAAACTCCTCATAGGGTTAAGGATCTTCTAGCAAGGATCATAAAACACTAGTACAGAATATTAGTGGGTGTCAATTCCCACCAGGGTTTTTACCTATTTGGTTTTCCCCATAACCATATTGGTGTTACGTGTTGATTTCATGTTTCATGTTTATGTTGATGTTCATTTCAGTATTTAAGTATTCAAGTTCAGTTTAAGAATAAAACAAAAAGATAAAATACAGTGAATACCGATTCACCCCCACCTCCCTCTCAGTGTTCCCATTCCTAACATGAACTTAGCTTTCAATTTAGTCACTATCAACCTCCATCGATTGATCTTCATTCCAACTTCATCTTCTCTATCTCTTTGTAATTATTTCCACCAAAGAGCAGCATGTCCTTTCAACTTAGTCTGTGCCAATCGCACTTGAAGAGGATCTTCAATTTTTTCAAGCTCAAAGAATTCTTCTAATTCACCAATCCAATCAATCAAGTTCTCAAGTTTCAAAGCACCAGAGAAAATAGAAACTTCCATTCAGTAACTATTACTTAACCAAGCTCCAGATCTATGCAACCGACTAGTTCTATCTTCACTAGATCTATCTCTCTGGTCATCACAACTAGATCCAGCAACTTCAAAGTCTTCAACAAATTCCTCATAACCATCCTTAGTACCAACATTTTGAGGTACACTGGCCATAGCCCTCATGATCTCAACAATCATGTCATTCTTCATCAATTCCATCTCTGATCTAAAATTAGATTTCACCTTCCCTGTAATCCTAGATTCCACAGTATCACAGAGATCTACAATCACCCTAGGGTCCAATCTTCTCGAGCATCCTTAAAGTTAAGAAAACCCTAAGCAATAAAACCATCCACAGACCACCTTGTGACAACCTCCAAGTTGTATGCAAGTCAAATCGCAACCTACCACCTCACACAAACAACTAGGCCAAGATTTCACAAGCTCAGTGCCACGGATCTACAACTCAAATCATACGATCTCTTCACCAACAAGATCAACTTTGCAAGATCAACCTTGCTAGGTCAACCTTCACTCAACAAGATCAACTCAGCTCTGATACCACCTGATGCAGTCAAGGTAGGTGGATCTAGTTAAGGATAGTCCAACCTTGTAGCCAAAAACCAACATAGTGGAATAACACAACACAAAAATTGTTTCAACTCAGAGTTTCATTAACATGCCCGGTTGTAAGGCCTTTTGAGTTATGGCTAATTACAATCAAGAAGTAGTTCTACTAGATCAAAAAGATCCAAGTCCCAACCCCAGCTAGTCCAGTTCTGAAAATAATCAGCAACTAAGGGAAACCCTAGGCAAATCTGAACATGAGCTCGCAAGCCTCCAAGTAATCTCCTTGTCCCCAAGAAAACAACCACTAGCTCTGCTATTACAAACTATCAGAAATCAATCTGATCTTCAAGATCTCGTAGGATCCAAGTCTAACTTCCTATTGCAAAACTCCTTGATGTTCTAAACAACTACCCAAACACTCCTTAAATACTATTCTTTAGCCACAAGTCCACTAGAAGAAACAATTAACCCCTAAGCCAAGTCAGATTCTACTACAAACAAATATTAAATGCATTACAAGTTAGCTCTCAAATAGCCTTACAATTATTTAATTCTCCATGTCAGCCTCTAGATCTACCTAGGAGAATGCAACAATAGCTACCAACAATAAATGCACCAAATCGGCCAACCAAATTGTAAGGAAACTCAGGTGCGGAAACAGCTTCCTACACTAATCTCTAAAGGAAAGTATTGTGCAAATTCTTTTAAATCCTTACAATTTCAAATTTGTTAACTACTTTAACAATGATATTACAGCCATATACCATGCATATAGAAAATAGAGAATGACACAATGATTTACCCTGGGGAAACCTTTCGGTAAAAACCCCAGCACTCCAAAACCTGCACAGTGTATTAATCAAAACTATTACACTTTACAATTCACTTGCAATGCAAGTTCTTTTAGAAGATTTTTCCAACTCTTGAAGACAAATTGTGGCAACATAAAATGTTCCAACAATACACTAACCTCTCCAATCTTTGCAACCCTAAAATTTTTTTATATCATGCGCTTCCCTTTTTAGGGCAACTTCCAAAGATAGCCGTATTAGGATTTTACCATTCTCTGAGAAAATAGGAACCCGAGTTTATAGTACTCAACTTTATCAGTTGCCACATGTCTTCACTTGTCATTGATTCTTCCAAACATAGCTCTTACATGTCATAGGAATCCATCATAACTGTTTCAGCCATGATCTCCTTACACACAATTCAAGATGTCGACACATCAAGTGGAGTGACACATCAACATGCCAACTAGACATGTACACTCACACTTAATTACATTATTTGCAAGAAATACATTTTACAAAACAAATAATAAGAATCGGAATTATCCAAGGTTGAGACACCTTATTCCTAACACAAATCACCAAGAAGTCCAGTCGATAAACCAGACCTACTGATGATGTAGAGGACATAAATGGTATAGTACAAATCTGCATACTCAATCTTCTATCTTTGCAAACATCAAATTAAAGCCTCTAAATCCTTTGATATTCCAACAACAACAACATTATACTCCATAATATTTACTGAATTAGAACTCACCAATAGTTACTTTTTACATTCACTATACATTACTCACCTCGCAGTCATTCAAGGACTGTAATTGTATTTCACAAACATGCCACCTTTTCTATTACCAAATGTCAAATTGTATACTAAGCAATATGTGATGCCGCTTTAAGACTGGCATTCATGTTCACCACCTTTTCTCTCCCTTCCAAAATTGATTCCAAACATAATGTCCTTCGGTTATCATTTTGGATAACTTTCAATATCCTTCATGGTATCCCAAATGCAAAAAATTTGTATAATGGATCATTCTCTCTCCAAGATAGATGTCAACACACATCCTCACAGCTACCCCTTGGCATAGACACTAGCGATATCAAGAACTTGAAACTATCATGAGCTACAAAGTAACTGTTCTGAGAAACCGTTTCAGGTTTAGTTATACTCAAGAATGAACAAATGGCTTTTGAATCAAAACGTAGGAAAACAAAATGATTCCTTTCTTCCAAATCGGGACTGTCATTGGAATCTGATACATATCTCCAAATGGAAAACACTCTATTAAAATGTCCCCAAATCGGGATTGTTATCAAAACTGAAACATAAATAGAAAATAGACCATTTAATACCGACTGCCAATTATAAAGTGAACTGGTTCATATCACTATTAAATTTGATGATTCAAATAAAACCTAATACACATCACTTTGAAGATAACACACTCACTCGATTTGTATCACTGTTATAAGAACTGACACAAAAAGCTATACTAGACTGATAATATCGGTTGGCCATCTCTTAAAACCTGATACTATATAACAATATAGTAACCATCCAAAAGGAAAGATTATCGAATCGATCATAGGAAACATTAACAGAAAAGACTTCAATAGAATTTAAAAACTCAAATGAATAAATCCATTATAAGATGTTTCAATGAAATCAAACAAATACATAATATCGATGGCTCTCTGGCTTCCAGCTAGAGAGCCCAATTTCTTTTACAATTCTATGCTCTCCACTATGTAACTTCTTCTCCTGTCGACTCCTCCTATTTGATTACATTTATGTCTTCTTTAAAGATAATTCAGGACAATTACAAAACCGTCCATATATCATGACCGGTTACATAATCTTGGGCAATTACAAAGACTATTCATATTCTTGATTAGATCGGTTACACATGACATATAATGGCTTTTGAATACATTGGATATTTTAAAACACAATTTAATACATGATTCCATTAAATTCCCAATGACTTAAATATAACAATATTTGGATAATAATAAAATGTCAAGGTGCCCCTACACCAACTGAGGGCCAGAGAAACAACCAAGCCAACTAGGCATCACCGAGCATGCACGTCAATCGAGCACCACAAGCATTGCCGAGTACAAGTTTTGTTGAGTGCCAGAGTTTCACTGAGTTCTCTTCAGCAATCAAGCTTCTTTCAATGATCAAGACTGTACGTCAAAGCTACAACTGAGTAACACTGGCCAAATAACACACCACCATGCAGATTCACTGAAGCCCAAGAATGCCCCTGCATCACACTTTCACTTAAGAATTTCTCAACACTAGCCTCAATTTCTTCATGATTAGCATAGTAACACTCTTTAGATCTTCTAGGTTTAAAGTTCTTATACTTCTTTACTTTCTTAGGCAATTTAGATGAAAAATGACCATATTCTTAACAAGTCCAACATTTAAAGATTTTCTTACCTTCTGGTTCTCTTTTCACAAGCAAGGAAATCCCTTCCTCAATCTTTATATCTTCTTTGGTCTTAGATCTGCTGTAAATAGCATAATCTCTACTTACACTAATACTTGTTGAAAAAGTACGGTGAACACTAAGTGTATTGAATGTTGTCTCAATTCTAGGTAGATCTCTTGACTGTCTCAAGCCTATCTTTGTTGCTTCTAATCTTCCAAGAAGTGTTTCTCTGGTAAACTTCTCAGTACAAGGTATAACTTGTTCAATCATCTACACTATCTGCTTAAATAAAGGAGTCAATGTCTTTAAGATCTTCCATATCACTTCATCCTCAGTCTTGTTTACTTCACAAGATTTGATGCCTGTAACAATCTCTGATATCCTACCAATATAACTTCTAACAAATTCATCTTCCATCATTTTTATATCTTCAAATAAGCATATCCAATTCTGTAATCTGACTCTTTTTGCATGTACTTAACCTTCATAATTAGATTGTAAAGCTAACCAAATTTCATGAGATGTCCTTAGATTTTTTTCCAGACTTTAATCATTCTCCAGAAGTGCTGACAAAAGTGCTTCTTTGGCAAGTATGTTACACATGAGTAGATCTCTCTCTGTATCAGTACATTCTTCAATTTTTTCTTCTTTAATGATAGTCTTCTCATTTTTTGTGATCAACCAGTATCCTAGTCCTAAACATAGAAAATGCGTCTTCATCTTCTCTTTCCAGTTGTCATAGTTTACTCCATCAAACTTAGGGCTTTCTTTCCTGAAATGATTCGCCATAGATCTCCTTAAGTTGTTAAAATTTTCTTTCAAGGACCTATTGCTCTGATACCAATTGTTAGAAAGTAAAGTCCACCAAGATAACTAAGAAGAGGGGGGTGAATCAGTTATCAGATAATAACATCTTTTACTACCATTATTATATTTCAACCATGTAATCAATATAGGCAACAACCATAGAAAGATAAACATACACAACACAATAAAACAAGATATGTTGACTAGGGAACCTCTTGATCAGAGAGTAAACCCCGATGGGAATGATGCCCACAAAAGATGTACTAATATGAAAATTCCTTGTGAGAGGATGGACTCTCTTAGGAGCCTTATGAAATAAATTCAGTACATATCAGTCCCTGCTAGGATACTTTGAATCCCTCTTAAAAGATTCTAACTTGGTTAAGAGTTATGAAAGATAGAAGGACCTACTGTCCAAACAACTTCAAGGGAAAGATCACTGAACACACTATCCAACTGATCTTTGTATTATCCAAATAGAATAATACCAATAATTACTGATCTCAGCAACTTAACTTTTCTCCCCTGCCTGTACCAAACCGCACCAACTACTTCACCAGATCTCAATACCAGATCTTTGCAATTTGCATATCCTCTTACAAAATATATTTCTCAATTCCACAATTCACATATATATCTCATCATATTCCATATTTCAATTAAGTAAAACAATCCTTCATTTATACCATACTCAAATAATTACAAATGAGTTGGCCAAAAAGGCTTAACCAAATACAAAAATATAAACCTTCACACGCTACATAAGTGTCCACAATTACATAAAAACTATCAGCTTCAAAACAAAATAACTCTTCACACATGCGACCTCTGACCATGTTGTCTCAACCAGGTCACCACCAAAATTTCTTCATCAACCGTATAACTTCACATGCCCAAATTCTATCCCGATTAGGAGATATAATTCAGTTACCACAAGATGCTTCTCAAGAACACTGTCTGAATATTACTTCCACTAAATTACACATAACTGTCATGAATAATTGAATTTTCGTACACACTCTTGACCATAATCTTAGGACATAATGTAGAATAAATCCTCAACTTCACATAGCTTGATCTGCAATACTCCATGTGTGCTAATTCAAACATTGTCTGCTTCTCTACTAATCTCTAGTAGATCACTGTGTTGACATCAATGACAATCACAGTCTTCAATGCAACATACAACTGCTACGAAATGACTCTGAATACTACCCCATAGGACATATTCAGAATTCATTCCTAACATCTAAAAGGTCATAAATTAAAGTGCACCAATTTAAGATAGTACACTATTATTTAACAAATTAGATGCCATTTGGAATTCAAGGTAACATACCTTGTGATTTTCTAGGCCATAGTTGCCATCGATGGTTTTTACTGTAGAATATTTTCCAATTGGAAAATTTTAGGGGTTGGTCATGTTGGGAAATTGATGAATAATATCAATATCAGAAGTGGTCATCACCTCATTTTCATGCTATATTTGTGCCATGGCTAGTTTATTTTTCACCTTTTGGTTGAAATGGTCATACTACGATGTATTTTTTCACCAGTAGCTCATACATGATTTGAATATTCATTAGTAATAATTTTGCCTATCATTTTAGGATGAATGCAAGAAATCACCAATGGACACACATGCATTCGCCAATATCGACACAAGATTTTTTAAATTTTGAGGGATCATATCACCAAAAATATTAAATTTTTTTGTCCTTAAGGCCAAACCCAATTCGCCCCCACTACTATTGAATGATAATGCCAAATCCATAATTTTCCTTCAAATTTAAAACTGTATCACCGTAATGACACCTAATTTTGCCAAATTTCTATATCCCAGTTGTAGAATGATGCAAAATTCATTAAATTTTGTTTGATATAAATACATGAGAAGGTGAGGTTTAACATTTTACACCTTATTCATATCAATCTGCACTTCCAGATGTTGTGGCTACAAGTGGCTGAGGAATTCCTTAGATGTTGAGTCATTGATGGACCCTATCACTATGAAAACTTAACAATAATTAACAAAGGATATAAGATTGATGTTTGTATTTTCCATTTTGAATTGTTAGTGTTAGTCATTTTAATTTCTAAATTTTCTTGTAGCTTAGCTTCTATGGCTTAGTTTTTTTAAATTTTAATCCATTATTATTTACATAGCATGCATTATTACAACAAGTTACAAAATTTATCTATTTTATTTTCCCTCTTTTTATTTGTTACTATATTTTGTAGCATGTAGGAATTATATTTGTTCTTGCAGTTTATGTTAGTAAGAGATATTGAGAAATATGACTCCTGAAATGATGGAGGGAGGCCATCCAAAGATAGAAATAACAATATAATGTCATAATTTTCCACTCCATTAGAAAGAGCTACAACACCAACACTTTCACCTGATGCTTCTGTCGCAGAGAATGTTCCAAAGGGTATCTAGTGTAGCCAGACTAAAATAATTGACTTGGTTGACAATGTTGGTGATGCTATTGCTGACAATGTTGTTGCTACTAGAAATGTCGATAAAAATCTTGCTAAGAATGTCATAGATGTTGGATTAAACGTCATTGATGCTACTGCTGACAATGTTGGTGATTCTTCTACTAACAATACTGGCAATGATGCTACTATTAAACCAAGAAAGAGGAGAACAAAATTAATTAAAAAAATTGGACTAATAAAACCTGGGTGCGAGTGGAATTTGATAAGGTCATTCTGTATGAGTTGGGCTTCAAAGTATACATTCATTGAGCCAGTGCAAAATCAAGATAAGGAAAAACCTATAGTAGAATGCATGTGTAAAATTTGAACATGGAAACTTGATAAGGACAAAATATTATAGCTAAAATTAGATACAATAGAAAGCACATCAATAAAGTATATGAGAAACAAATTGTAGACAGAGAGGGAGTATCAGTGGTTAGATGGAAAAAAGGAAGAATATAAGCATGTCAGGTATATAGAGGAATTTTGTGCAAATAAAAAGAAATAGAAGGAGAAACCAAAATACATGGGTTCACTTGAAGCTCCATTTCAAAAGGTAATGGATGAAACATATATATCTAAAAATTTTCAATTGGCTACTATTTTTAATCTTTTGAGCATAGGTCATTCCATGACAAACTACTATGATATTGTTGGATTATTAAAATTTTTGAGTGTTCTAAGATATCCTGTAACTCATTGGTGGGTAAACAATGGATGGAATTTGGCATGTTGTCTTGTTGAAGTGGAAATAACTAATCTATGAGAAAAATTAAAGTAGTCAAACTATAATACATTATCTTTAGATGAAGTTACAATGGTGGGAAATACTTGTTGCATGTGTATGCATGTGTACACTATATAGAACCATGTCTTCCACCCTCATCTACTCTTTGATGTTAAGATGAAAACCACTACAACACAAAGTATGTATGAACTAGTTAAGAAATCATTAAATATTGCCAATATATGGATGACTTTACAATTGCCAAAATGCTGGTGTGTGAAGGAGAAAATAGAGTTGCAGTGATCTTATGTCATAGGAATGGTGTATGTATAAAGATAAATGAGAATTGCACCATACATGGCTCCATTTATTAAATGACACACAGACTTAATTTAGCATATTAAATTATGTGCAAGCATGAACATGTAGTGAGAATTGATGAACTAATTAAAGAGAGCTATGTATACTTCTTCTAAAGTCCCACAAGTTTTGTAAAATTTCACAAATTTGTTTAGGGAATAATCGATGGAGATAATCTTTAACCATATTGGCTTTTTATCGAGCATACTTCAGAAGAATATTTCTTTAGTGGGTGAAAATTTCCTTAGTGGTTTTTCCCAAATTGGGTTTCCATGTTAAATACTAGTGTTATATGTGTCGAATGTTTATTGTGAATGTTATTACTGATTGATAAAGTTATTTTATTGCTATTGGTTAATATTGAAGTTTGTCTGACCGAGTTGTTACCGAGTTGAATCAGAGAAAGTTTTAAGGTTTAAAGAATCACTGGTTACTGATTCACCCCCCTCTCAATAATCCAACAAGTTCTTTTTAATATTATATGTCATACAATAGTTTAATTAGAGGAATTGTGTTATTTTAATAAGTTAAATTGTGTTTCATATAGGAAGCCCAACAATCAAACTCATCCAATAGTGAATGTGAAGAGGAGCTAGAGGATCATTGTGATTTTTTTTTGTAGACAATGATTCAACTTTCATTCCTAAACCTCGATAGGAAACCATCCTTGAATTTTAGCAAGTTGAAAATAATAATAATGAGGAGGTTGTTCAATGCGATGAATAATCCACACCAACTATTAGAATAGTGGACTCGTAGAAAGAGGACACAAAGGAAGAGGATGGATTCAAAATACAATGTTGAATTTGAAAACTGGGTATGTAGTAAGAAGTTACTAGAATATATTATTTTTTGAAAGCTTCACGACTCCTCGAACTAGAAGACAAACTTTATGTTTGTTGTTACAATATTCTTGTTACAATTTTTTCCTCAAAACTCTATTGATGTCTACTTTATAAGAAGTCTGATTTTCCATTTTACTTGTCTATTGTTCATGAATGGATTATTGTTCCTTTCAAATAGATTTTTGTTCATTGGCATGCAAACTACTATATCTATAATATTTTCACTCTCTTTATGAAATTCATTATTCTTCTAATCTAAAAATTATTGTCTCATCTTTCTTTCAAGCTACCAAAGAAACATGATGAATACGAAATGCTTCTTGTTTGGTTGAAAAATATTGTTGGGCAATTGCATCTATAGGTGGTCATTCTAGATGTGGCATGTTGAAAATACTACAACACCAACATGTTGAAAATGAAACATTTTCTGTTGTCTGTCTTCATAAAAATATGTAGTTAAATTAGAATTGTCAATTCAAGATCATGGTTTTTGCTACTTACAATTGGTAATGCAAGCTTATGCAAGAGATACACTTAAGCCTGAGAACAAAGATTTTATTGTGTAATTTTGAGTTTCAATGTTCTAATGTGAAATTTTATCAAATTATTGACTTTTATGTCCATTTTTTAGCCTTCACAGAATTTATTTGCTCGTAATCTTTCATTTCAAAGTCTTTCTTTCCTAGCAGCTTATTATGGGATAGATCATATTTATTTTTTGATGTTCCTTTTTTTTATATCCAAACTTTTGACAATAGTGACATTTGATTTTTTTTGGATCTTGAAATAGAAGTTGATGGTTTTGTTAACACTGAAAACTATGCATCGAGTGCACATTCAAACTATCCAAAATAGTAAGTTGTCATTTTTCATTTTCTCCATTGGTTCTTTTTGTAACTCATATGAACTAACTTGTTCAAATGTAAGATTTTGTCTCTCTACCTATAGAGCTAAATGTCCATAAAATTTTAGTTCCATACACTGTGGAAGAGGAGAATCTTAAATATACTAAAGATGGCAAATTGTTGATAGGTTTGAAAGACCTTTTGTCAAAGCTTAGACAGGTGGTTAGAAATATTTAGTTTTGATATTAGGTACTATAAAAATTTGTTTCTTGTTTTTATAGATAATACCATATGAATGGTGATAGAAGTTACAACATAATTTGACAACTGGCAATGTTATATGGAACTTCAAAAGAATACAATTTTAATCGATTATTATTTTTCATGATGTTTCATAGTAAACCAATGATTGGGGTTCTCTCCCATAGCATATGGATGTGAATTTGTAATTTGATTGGTCACACTAGTTATGAGGCTTGCACAACATGATAAACTGATTCATTCTACTTGTACATGAATTTTACTAGTAAAGCAAGGATTTGGCACACTAGTGTTCTTTGGAGTTGGTGTAAACCTATTTTTTTCCTTGACAAGAGTACTCAAGAAGAGTAATGTATCAGTAGTGAATGATGTGAGAAAGTGGAATGGATCAATTTATATGCTCTCTTGTGGGAGAATTTCTAATTGATACATACATGGGATGCTCCAAGACATGCACTAGATTTCTTTGTATATCTGTTGGGGTGAGTCAAATCCATTCAATTCAATTCATTTTTTTTCTAGTTTTTGGGCTTATGGTTATAGAATTTTTTGATATATTTATAAATAGAGACCTAATGGACTTCATGGGGCATGTTCTTTCTTTTCCACTAAAAGAAGCATGAGAGCACCTAGGATATGTTGGACTAGAACCCTTCATGCCTATTTTGTTCATGCAGTTGAGCTCCTTGGAGTCCATGAAAGTAAGCTTCCCAAGCTTGTCTATTCTTAAGTTTTTTGCATCCTATTTTTATTTTTCTTGTCCAAATTTATTGATTTTATGTGTAGAGTGAATCAACTCAGTTCAATCTCACTTCTTTGTCCATTAGGCTTACTATAAATCGGGTATTTTATGTATAGGGGCAACACCCAAGTCACTTTTAGAGCTCAAGAATTTCAAGGACCTCATTCTTGCTCATGTCAAGAGAAACTTACAGGTATTACATAGTTTCCATTTGAAAATATTATCAGATAGAAGACATTAGATTTTCATAGTCTAGACTCTATATTGATCAGTTGAAAGATTCTGGATGAATTAGCGTATGTTTTTCTATCAATGTTTGGGAATCGCATCTTATTATTCATCATCAAAATAGAGAACCAAAGATGATAAAATAAGAGTTTTGTCTTAGATTTTAAGCTTTGGGATTTTTAATAGAAAGAATCATCCAAAACCATACAGAAAAAGTTAAAAATAAATAAATGCGAAAACACCCATTGACTGGTTCTTGTTGGGTTTGCAATGCATTCATTGTTCATTCTCACTATTCAATAATTTCCTTCCACTTCCTTCTGTGGGATCTTGCACTATTGGATGAAAAATTCACTATGCATATTATCCTCTAATTAGTCAAATCTAAGAATCATCTGGACTTCTCTAATAAACACATACAAAGGTACCTAGAGAAACAAATTATTATTTTTTATAAAGTAGTTCACTTGGATAATATCTTATAATTTTCCTTCAAACTCCTTCCTAATGGACATAAATTTTATGTTTATTCCCTTATTTTTAGGCATCAAAACTAGAAAAATGGCTTTAAGGTAGCATAAAATGGATCTAATTACTTCACATGGATGATGAAGATCCCATTATAATTCCAGTAGTACTATATTATTCACTGATCTAGTAGTATTTTTAGAGACAAACTCATCATCTATTCTTAAGGTACATGCTTTTACATTCTAGTCTATTTGTCCAAATCTAAACATTATTGGAAACAAAATTAAACCTACTATTTTTTCCATTAACATCTGTTGCATTCTTAAATCATAATATTCAAAGTTTTGTTCCTTGAAATCTATTTTTGGGTTTTGGAAAGTTCTCATTAAAATCTATTTTTGGAGGCATAAAAATCTAATTTTAATTTTTTTCATAGGAAATCGAGTTATCCATTCACAACACATAAATGAGTTGATTGTCTCTTGTTTTTTGTTTGGTTGATGTAGATGTATCAAACGGTGAAGACAACTAACAAACCCACATGCAATTAAGATCTTGCCCAATTTTAACTCATTAGCATGCAATTTTCCAGACCAGCCTGTCAAGGTTGGCCATATTATTTTATAGTGTAGATGATTGAATTTGTTTTTTTGTTTAGAAGTGATGAAGGGTGCTCCCCTTAATACCAAAAACACATGACAGAAATAGAGAAACAACAACAGTAATATGCAAGAATAGAAAATTGGCTTCTTATTATCTCCACAAATGTGGAATTACAAACTTTCAGAATTACAATATGCAAAGCCACATGGGCATTCCCTTACAATATTCTGTAGGACAAAGCCTCGAATTATTGCCCAGATCTACTACCCAGAACTATTCTGAACTGCCTAAGACAATAATACAGCCTTCCTTATATAGGCAATTTTCCACCGCCTGGGAAGGTTCCAGAATTTTAGCCAATAAGGCCGACCAACTTAGAATTATTTTATTTTACATTTTATTACATCATAGTCGGCTCAAGATAACCTTTGAAACCTGAACAGAAATTTTGAAGAAAATTATTTTCCGCCATTTCAGGAGGCCCAACTTCCAAAGACCATAAGTCATCACCAGTTGACCCGCTCGGCTATTATAACCCCATTTCGAAAATGCCATGAAGTGCTCTACAGGCTTGACCCGCGCAAGCGCCTGTCACCCAAATTTTTGACCTCATCCGGGGCCTCTAAAGCCTTCAAAACTGAGTTCAAAGTTTTTGTACCCTGCTGCCAATACCGAAAATCTTCAATATCTTTCAATATACACTTGATCTGGCAATGAAACTTTACTGGCAGACTTATATGACCAACATGAACCTCCAAGAAAGAAATCAGATCATTCTGAGCACATACAAAAATTACCAAAAATAGTAACTTTCCAAAAATAGCAGCTCTGCACAAAATAGCCCTTATTAAATACAAAAATAGAAATATTTTTTGGGTGATGCAAGATTGCTCTTACACCCAGGATGCTCCTGCATCAAGAAGTCTTTTGAGTCCCGTGATAATTTCTCTCCACCATTTTAAAAATTGAATCGATCAAAGTGCGTCATAAATAATTTATGGTTTGAATCATGTTTTATTATTGCAAATTATTAAATTTTCTTTTCTTGAATCTATAATTACAATTACAGGGCCTTGTGATACAAATTTGGAGATTCTTAGATACGAAAAAGTCTAAAGAATTTTAGCCCAGTTTTATTTCTTCTTCAAAAATCAACAAAGGAAGTAAAGGGGAGATAGAAATTGATCCTAATGTTAATGAAGTTAATGGAGGAGGCTCAAATGCTACATTATTTCATGAAATCCAAAAGAAATTATACCATCAAAATTTAAGAAATGTTTCTTCAATGTAATGTTCATTCTCTTAAAAATTAAGTCAACATTTTCTTCAAGATTTTAAGAGTTCAGTTGGATTGAATAGGAGGCCATGTGCACAAAATTAATTTACTAGGAAATTAATAACCCGAAACCAACTATCACTTAGAAATTTAGAAATCTTCTCTAAATCATTCAATTATGATTGCAATGCACAAAAAATGAATAGACTGATTTATAATGGGCTTCTTTCTTTCTCAACAATGATTGGAAGTTGGTCAAGAAATCTACTTCAACTGGACAATACTAGTTTATCTCAATTTCATCTTCACACATCCATTGATCAGAATAATGTATGATCTTTTGGCTTACCCACTTTGAATGTTACCATATTAAAAACATAAAAACCTTAGCTGTCTTGCGTTGTGCTTTTGAATCCAACCATGTAAAATTTATTTGTGTCAATGTTTTAGATCATACTCTATGATGCATCATCATTTTTCTCTCTCTTGTCCTCATGACATCTATCATAGAGTTTGATCTGAACCACTGATAAAAATAAAGTTTATACAATTGAATAAAAAAAGCATGATTGAATAATCATTTTAAATTGTACAAATTTAATGTCTCTCAATCTTATCTTTATTTTGATTTGACTTTCATTTCATGCAGTTGAGTCATCAAATAAAGTTACAAAACATTCTCCCATGTTGTCATAACAAATTAGTCTCTTCACAACTAATAAATCAAAAGGCTTCAAGCTTTCCTGATTTGAAGTTCACTTTGGACAAATCAAGTTGTAAATCAGCAGAACATTCTGATCAATTCCCATAAGAGCTTTGTCTCTTAAGATGTTAAAAGAGAATTAAAACCATTGATGGTAGACCCAAATATGGTTTTATGTCTCATTGGGTGAGGGGAAATTTTCCATAAAAAAAGAGAAAATTGAAGTCTCATATAATGTAGAATGAGTTGAGATTGAGGGTATGTATATAGGGTTATATTTTTAATCTCCCTGAATGACTTATCAACACCAAAGTTGAACAGTTTATTAGTGACATGGTGAAGGTTATTAGGTATGTAAGTAATTTATTTTGGGACTTTTATTTTGTAAGAATTGACTATCATCATAACAAAAATTTTAAAAAAATTGAAGGAGAAGTATGACAAAAATGTCACAATTATTGGACCCCCTAATAGCTATGGCATCTATCCTCCCAAAAGAATGCACCATCGTACAGAACTTGGACATTGTCACATACATAGGGACATACATAAAACCCATATAAAGCCATGTTATCCCCGACAAGAAAGGATAGAGGTTTGCTTAGTTTTTCACCATTTTTGAGTGATGAGGAGATGTGCAATAAAGTACATGAAAGGTGAATTAGACTAGAAAAAATGAAACCATTCAGTCCAATACACTGAAAAATTGAACTGTATAAGGAGACAGTAACTGTGCGAAGGAGACTGTGAAGAAAGGATATAAAAGAGATAGTTAAGCATGGTGTAAAATGTTAGGGAGGGGTTACTGTGTCTGCTAGTGGTGAGAGGAAAATGTTAGTGACTGTTGCATTTACAGTCAAGTGGTGTAAAATGTTAGGGAGGGTTTATTGCATCTGCTAGCGGTGACCAGACAATGTTAGCGACTGTTGCATTTATAGTCAAGTGTGGCGTAAAATGTTCGGGAGGGGTTACTGCGTCTCCTAGTGGTGACAAGACAATGTTAGCTATTATTGCATTTACAGTCAAGTGTGGCTTAAAATGTTAGGGAGGGGTTACTACATCTGCTAGCGGTGACAAGACAATGTTAGCAATTGTTGCATTTACATTCAAGTGTGGCTTAAAATGTTAGGGTTTACTGCGTTTGCTAGCGGTGAGAGGACAATGTTAGTGACTATTGCATTTAGAGTTAAGTGTGGCGTAAAATGTTAGGGGTTACCACATCTGCTAGCGGTGACAGGACAATGTTAGCAACAATGGGTATCTATAGTTAATTATGGCATAAAATGTTAGGGGTTACTGCATCTGCTAGCAGTTAGAGGACAATGTTAGCGACAGTTGCATTTACAGTTAAGTGTGGCATAAATTGTTAGGGGTTACCGCATCTGCTAGCGGTGACAGGACCGGTTAGTATCAACTTCATTTTATAACTAGAGATAAAGTAAAGTTTCATGGCCTTGATACCATATCGATGGTTGTCACATGATTTGAAGGCCAGGAAAGATTCCTTGCGAACATATGACAGTCATTGGATCTTTCTTTCAGCGATGATAGCTTAATAAATAGATTAAACGGACTGGCCCCACTTAATTACCACATCAGCAAATAACTTTGACCAATCAGAAATGCCCATGTGCATACACCTCGCACCGGTGGTAGCGGGCCCACCGTTTGGAGGTGCCTGTGAATAAAGTCATATCGATGGCTGTCGCATGATCGGAAGGCCCCAAAAGATACCTTGCGGTCATACGAAAACTGTTAGATCTTTGCAGAGCTGTCAGTCTGACAGAATCCATAGATACTGGGCCCCTATGCACTGGCTTTAAAACCAAGATCAACGATTAACGCATGATCGCAAGGACTTAAAAGATACCATGTGGACATATGACAACCATTGATCAACATTAGATTCAGATTTCACATACGATGCCGAAACTATATGAATGAAATAAGGTGTTGAAGACTTGGGAATATTTTTGAAATATGAAAACACCTGATGTTTTTGAAATCGCACTTGTGTACTTAAGGTAGTGATGGTTGAAAACACAAAACATTTTTCCAATTCGGCACCCGTGCACATAACATTTCATTCTACAAGTGGGGCCGACTTCACAAAAATTACTTGATGTTTTTGACCGCACACTTGTGCACCTAATATGGAAACTACATAACAGATAATGTTTATGAAATCACACTTGAGCACTTAAGATAGCAATGGTCAAAAACACATAACATTTTTCCAATTTGGCACCTGCGCACATAACATTTCATCCTACAAGTGGGGTCGACTTCACAAAAATTACTTGATGTTTTTTACCATGCACTTGCACACCTAATATGGAAACTACATAACAGATGATGTTTTTGAAATTGCACTTACGCACTTAAGATAGCTATGGTCGAAAACACATAACATTTTTCCAATTTGGCACTTGCACACATAACATTTCATCCTACAAGTGGGGCCGACTTCACAAAAATTACTTGATGTTTTTGACCACACACTTGTGCACCTAATATGGAAACTACATAATAGTTTTGACAATTGCGCTTGCGCACTTGTGATTGCGATAGTCGAAAACACATAACATTTTCGCATTTCGCAATTGCCCACATAACATTTTATCGTACAAGTGGGCACAACTTCACAAAAATTAATTGAATTGGTCGAATGCTCATTTTGGACCAAAATTAGAATTAAGTTATACCAATTTACTAATTCTCATTTTCCTATTGCAGGTTTATTGCATTAACCAAACAGTTTCAACAATCGAAATTGTGCACTTGTGATAGCAATTATTGAAAACACATAGCATTTTCAAATTGCACACCTGCACACATAACATTTCATTGTACAAGTGGGACCGACTTCATAAAAATTACTTGATGTATTTGATCGCAGACTTGCGCAGCCACAATGGAAAATACATAACAGTTTCAACAACAGCACATGTGATAGTGATTGTTGAAAATACATAACATTTTCCAATGTTGTACCTACAGACATAACATTTTAGACGCAGCTATCCTCCCGAAGGATTGCACCGCTGTACATTTGCAAAAAATTTGAAAACACCATAGAATTTCATAAAAATTTCAGGATCTATTCTTCATCATAAGCATAATCTGGATTGAAAACAACCCAAAAATTTTGAAAAAAAACACGGGATATTTGTAGATTTGAAAAAAAAAAAATTTCAATCGATGGTGCATTCTATTAGGAGGATAGCCGCCGCCTAACATTTCAGCGTACAAGTGGGACCAACTTCAAAAAAATTACTGGATGTTTTTGATCATGCACTTGTGCACCTCCAATGGAAAATACATAATAGTTTCAACAATCACACTAGTGCACTTATGATAGCGGTTGTCAAAAATGCGTAACACTTTCCAATTTCGCACCTGCGCATATAAGATCTCATCCTATAAGTGGGACCGACTTCACAAAAATTACTTGATGGTTTTGATTGCGCACTTTGTTGGAATTAACCTCAAAAAGGAAAATGGGAATTGGTGAATTGGTATAAAAGCTAATTGTAATTTTGATCCAAAATGAGCATTCAACCAATTCCTCTATGAAACTAGAATTGATTGAATGCTCATTTTGGAACAAAATTAGAATTAAGTTATACCAATTTACTAATTCTCATTTTCCTATTGCAGGTTTATTGCATTAACCAAACAGTTTCAACAATCAAAATTGTGCACTTGTGATAGCGATTATCAAAAACACATAGCATTTTCAAATTGCGCACCTGCACACATAACATTTCATTGTACAAGTGGGACTGACCTCATAAAAATTACTTGATGTATTTGATCGCAGACTTGCGCAGTGATAATGGAAAATACATAACAGTTTCAACAATGGCACATGTGATAACGATTGTCGAAAATACATAACATTTTCCAATGTCACACCTACAGACATAACATTTCATCGTACAAGTGGAACTGACTTCACAAAAATTACTTGATGGTTCTGATCGTGCACTTTTTTGGAATTAACTTGGAATAGGAAAATGGGAAATGGGGAATTACTATAAGCTAATTCTAATTTTGGTCCAAAATGAGCATTCAACCAATTGGTTTCTTAAAGTGGAATTTCTTGAATGGTCATTTTCAACCAAAATTAGAATTAACTTATACCAATTCACCAATGCTCATTGTCTTATTCTAGGTTTATTCCAACAACCAAGCGGTTGGAAAATACATAACATTTTCCAGAATCGCAATTGCACAATTGTTATAGCGATTATCAAAAACACATAACATTTTCCAATTATAGACCTGCACACAAAACATTTCAGCCTACAAGTCATACCAACTTCAAAAAAATTACTCAATGTTTTTGATTGTGCACTTGTGCACCTACAATGGAAAATACATAACAGTTTCCACAATCGCACTTGTGCACTTGTGATAGCTATTGTCAAAAATGCATAACATTTTCTAATTTTGCACCTATGCACATAACATTTCATCCTACAAGTGGGACTAATTTCAGAAAAATTACTTGATGGTTTTGATTGTGCACTTTGTCAGAATTAACTTGGAATAGGAAAATGGAAAATGGTGAATTGGTATAAAAGCTTATTCTAATTTAGGTCCAAAATTAGGATTCAACCAATTCGTCTCTGAAACTGGAATTGGTTTAATGCTTATATTGGACCAAAATTAGAATTAACTTATACTAATTCACAAATTTTGATTGTCTTATTCCAGGTTTATTCCAGCAACAAAAGTGTTGGAAAATGCAGAACACTTTCCACAATCGCAATTGCGCAGTTGTGATAGCGACTATCGAAAACACATAGCATTTTCCCATTTCACAAATATGCACAAAACATTTAATCCTACAAGTGGGACGGACTTCAAAAAAATTACTCAATGTTTTTGATCGTGCACTTGCGCACCTACAATGGAAAATACATAACAGTTTCAATAATCGCAATTGCGCAGTTGTGATATGATTGTCAAAAATGCAAAACATTTTTCAATTTTGCACATGCGCACATAACATTTCATAGTACAAGTGGGACCGACTTCACAAAAATTACTTGATGAGTGACCCCTTAGGCTATTTGGTCTCGTCAATACATCATTAAAAAAATTAACCAGGTCCAATTGGTAGTTATAAAGACTAGCTTAGCAAAAATGGCTCCTTAAATTGGCTTTGACCCATAAAAGTTGAAATCTGATTGTTCCTTTTTCTATTCCTGTTGAGAACAACAGCAAGCGGCATGATTGGTGTACTTTGCCACTTGTAGCTCAATGTTTCTTTTCTCTCATTTCTGTGGTGATGTCCAGACTCTTTCCATGACTCATTTATGTTGTTTGTATTGGAAATGCCAAGGCCCGGATTGCATTTATGTTCAAAATGTCAGTTGTTGCACTGCTTTCCTACACACAGCGTGATCGGAACTATGCGAATGTGCACCTACATTTGAAAATACATAACAGTTTCAATAAACACATTACGTACTTGTGATAGTGATTGTCGAAAATACATAACATTTTCAAATTTCAGACCTGCTCATTTGGAGCAAAATTAGAATTAACTTATACCAATTCAGCAATTCTCATGTTCCTATTGCAGATTTATTCCAGCAACTAAAGGGGTTGGAAAATACATAACAGTTTCAACAATCACATTTGGGCACTTTTGATAGAGATCGTCGAAAATACATAACATCTTCTAATTTGACACCTGTGCACATAACATTCCATCCTACAAGTAGGACCAACTTCAGAAAAATTACTTGATGGTTTTGATTGCGCACTTTGTTCATATTAACCTGGAATAGGAAAATGAGAATTGGGGAATTGGTATAAGCTAATTCTAATTTTTGTCCAAAACGAGCATTCAACCAATTCCTGTCAAAACCTGGAATTGGTTGAATGCTCATTTTGGACCAAAATTAGAATTAACTTATACCAATGCACCAATTCTCATTTTCATATTCCACGTTTATTCCAGCAATCAAATGGATTGGAAAATACATAATAGTTTCAACAATCGTACTTGCACACTTCCAATAGCGATTGTCAAAAATACATAACATTTTGCATGTCCGCACCTACGCACATATCATTTCATCCTTACAAGTGGGACCGAGTTCATAGAACTTGATAGTTTTTATCGTGCACTTGTGCACCTATATTGGAAAATACATAATAGTTTGAAGAAATGCATTGCGCACTCGTGATCGTGATTGTCAAAAATACATAACATTTTCCAATTTCGCACCTGTGCACATAACATTTCATCCTACAAGTGGGACTGACTACACAAAAATTTCTTGATGGTTTTGTTCGTGCACTTTCTTGGAATAAACTTGGAATAGGAATACGGGAATTGGTGAATTGGTATAAGCTTATTCTTATTTTGGTTGAAAATGAGCATTCATCAAATTCCTCTCTGAACCTGGAATTGGTTGAAAGCTCATTTTGGACCAAAATTAGAATTAACTTTTACCAATTCACCAATTCTCATTTTCGTAATCCAGGATTATTCCAACAACCAAACGGTTGGAAAATACATAACAGTTTCAACAATCGCACTTGCGCGCATGTGATAGTAATTGTCGAAACACAACATTTTCCAATTTCACACATATGTACATAACATTTCATCCTACAAGTAGAAGCAACTTCATAAAAATTAGTTGATGTTTTTGTTCGCACCCTTGCGCACCTAAAATTGAAAAGTGGGGAAAATACATAACAGTTTTGGGAATGTACCTGTCATAGCAATTTTTGAAACACATAACATTATCTAATTTCACACACACATACATAACATTTCATCCTACAAGTGGAAGTGACTTCACCAAAATTACTTGATGTTTTTGTTCTCACCCTTGCGCACCTAAAATGGAAAAGTTGGGGAAAATACATAACAGTTTCAGGAATGTACCTATGATAGCAATTTTTGAAACACCACATTTTCTAATTTTGCACACATGTACATAACATTTCATCCTACAAGTGGAAGCGACTTCACCAAAATTACTTGATGTTTTTGTTCGCGCCCTTGTGCAACTAAAATGGAAAAGTTGGGGAAAATACATAACAGTTTCAGAAATGTACCTGAACAGTTCCGCATCAAATGTGCAATGGAAACACTGCCAAAAGGATGAGAGAATGAATTGAGGACTGGCATGAATTAATATCATTAATGATGACCAACTCACTCCACTTTGGCTTCTCCTTTCCCATCGAAGTTAATGGGAAGTTTATTAAGTTACAGCCTTTAGTTACTTCACTCTTAAGCATTCCCTCTCCTTAATAACTTTGTTCATTTGAAAGTATTCTATGTTTGTGGGATTGTTGTGAACAGTGGGAGATGGAAAACACTGTGTAATTTTTGGGAAGATTTCGATCGCAAATACAAAAGGATTTAACGTTTTGGGTCCAGAATAACAAAGAAGACAGGTGTGTTTTATATTTACAATTTTAAAAATAGCATTTATATCTGGCTTTATATTTATTAGTATTTGTGTGGATTTTGTTTTGGGTTATAGTAGGTCCGGTCCTTACAGTAGTTTCTTTCAATAGTTAAAAAAAATACATTTTTTTTTAAAAAAAATTTTTTGTCTCAAAGGCCTAAATGTTTGAATATACACAGTAGTTTCGATCTTTAGTGAGTCGTAGAAAAACCAAAAGCATTTTGAATGGGGAATATAGAGAATAGTGCGCAGCCCTATGCACTAGCGTTTGGACACCAACATAGGTAAGTAGCGAAAAGCTAAGATTTCTCATATCAACAGAACATTTCCCATCGCGAAAACCCAATTTTTCACAAAACAAGAATACTATTAGCTCTGGTTATCATGGTGATAATGCCCATCGGAATGTTTGGAATCTGTCTCACCAAAGAAAATGTGATTCAAATAGCTCAAAGAGAGAATAGCCCACACCTTCACAGTAACCCTTTCGTCCATCTCAAGAAATATGGCAGAAATATTAGGATTCAAAAATGGCAGTTACAACTAATTAAACCTTAAACATGAGAAACATATATTGAATCGCGGAAGCGTGATTTAATAAAGTAGCGTTTGATGTTGACAAATATTACCGCCCATTAAACCTTAAATTGTCAGTAACATAAGTAAGTGGTAGTCACAGTAGCGAAAATGGATAAAACAGTGTGTAATTTGTGTCCATAATTTGTTGCAGCGAAGAGGCTAGCTATGCCGATTGCGCAATGTCATGATGTTTACCATTCGCTTGACAAGTCCAAAAATCCCAGAAGACTTTATTCAGGGGTATAGAAAAAGTTAGGTATATCCCAGAAGACTTTACTCAACTGTTCACTGTAAGGTTTTCGACCCCTCACGATGGCCTATTTTATACCGATAAATGCTTGAAGTGCAAAAATCCCAGAAGACTTTATTCAGGGGTATAGCCAACGGTTAGCCAGTCAACTTTAAAACATAGCCATCGATTCATTGTCCTCCCGACACATTGACGGCCCCTAGAGGAATCTTGGTTTACATTTTATGCTTAGTAGGAAGATTGCAAGACACCTTACTAACCATTGTGATCATGCGACCACTGTCTCTTAGCCACACAATCATCGGTCCAAACCCCCTTTGAAAAGTCTTCAGCCACATCACCAATCAACAACCAATCAAAATTGAGCACCTCAACAATACTGGCACCGCGGACCCACCTTTTAGCATTTAAACTTTATCGCAAGGTCAGGCAGTTAATCGCATGATCGCAAGGCTTGAAAGAGGGCTATGAGATCATGCGACAGACCGCGAACTCAGTAGAAAATAGGTCCCACCGACAACTGGCATACATTATCATCCATCTCGGCCAATAAGAAATAGGCACCTCAAATCTATCTGGCATAGGACCCACCACCTGGACTCACCTTTTCAATCAAACGGTTGTTGTTAAAGCAGAGAGCACAAACACTGTGCAACTCCCTTAACCGAAACACCAATAGCCACCAACTGATCGCAGTAGCGCAAATAGGAAATGCCAACAAAAGGGAAGAAGTGTGAGGTTAACTGCACCAAATAACCATGAGAAACTAGGTCCCACCAACTGGTTGCAGTAGCGGAGATAGGAAATGCCAACAAAAGGGAAGAAGTGTGAGGTCAAAAACATCCAGGGTTTTCAACATTTTGGCATATTAAGAACTGTGATATGGCTATCAGGATTCAACTGTGTAGTTTTTTGAGTCAAACTCATTGACCCATGATTCATGAGTAGTGGTTCAACATGAACCCATCTCTCATGAGAATGAATGTAACACTTAGCACTCATTGGATCTAGGTGATGCTCACAGAGGTGAAGCATTGGGACTTCTCAAGAGGTCACCCATCCTAGTACTACTCCAGCTTGAGCTCGCTTAACTACGGAGTTTCCTCCGTGGTTAAACCCACTCTCCTTGCATCCTCATTTGCAAAACCTTCATCAAGTGTTGTGCCTTTTGAACCATTAATTATAAAGCCCCTTAAGCTCATCAATTGATAAGAAGGAGATATTTTCCACAGCAAGTCAAATTGTGAAAAATATTTTCACAATTTGACTTGCTGTGGAAAATATCTCCTACTTATCACTATTAAGAACTATTTCCTGCAGACCCTAGAACTTGAATATCTCCCTGGGTTTTTCGATTTAGCACGTGCACTCTGAATTGGAGCTTAGTGAGACATTGAAGAACATGGGGCTAAGAGCGCAAGGCATAAAACCTTGTGGATTTTCTTCACAAGTTTAAACTGTGTTTGCAGGTCGGGTAGAGACAACCTCAGAATTTGCAGGGAAGAGGCCATTTTCAAAGGATTTTTGCTATGACTAGAAAATGGCCCAACACGCGTATTTACGCACTTAAAATTTTTTGCATCTTAAGTTGAATTGCCTATGTGGCAGCCAATGAGTGTACAAAATGTACTGAAGACAAAAAAAAGCCGATAAACCTTTTTTTTTTATCGGATTTGCCAAAATAGTGTTTGTGCAAATTTTGTGAAAATGGTGTCTATTTTTGTCTTTTTTGAAATTTTGTCAACGTTGCATTTTGTAAGGAGCTTAGATGCGTTTGTGATGTTCTTTGAGAACCCCTTAATGTTGTCAATGAACCACATAATTTTTTTGATGATAGTTTTTTATTAGCAATTTGTGGTGATGGGGAGAAAATGCAAGTGGCGCCTGCTTGCACAACTTGAAGTGCAAGATGGAGGTGGTGGTGTGCAGCCTTTCTCATCTAATGAAATTTATTGGAGTCCAATTGGTGTGGAAGATGATGAGGTGACCGACTTGTGTGTGGAAATTCCAGTCCATAGAATTGAGGCTTTTGTCGTAGGGGAGTCAAAGAGGGAAGGCGTGGAATGTGCATTTGTTCGTGTCAAGCATATAGAGCACAGGCATGAAGAGTACAAAGAAAACACAACCAAGACATATTCTGTGTGAGTAGAAAGAATCATCATTATACTTGTGATTCCAAACTATCACAATTCATTTATGGTTAATAGCAGGACTTTCTTTATGCACAATTATTGGTGTTCATTTGGGCTAGATGACAAGAAGAAAAATGCACCGGCAGAGAAACGCATCCGTCACTTTATAAAGAAAAGGGGTTGTCAGTGCCACTTCAATGTTAAGGTTATGTTTGGTAGACTGGACATGGCTATTTTGAGTTTCACTGAAATGTTTCACGTAGATGTAGATGGTAGAGAATGTCATGGTGTAAATTATCCGAGCAATGAGCCACGGTCTGAGTTTGCACCTTACCTTTCTACGGAATGCAAGGCTTACATAGAGGACCTATTGGTAATGGATGTTAGTGTGGATGCTGTCATGGACAGACACCTAAGCGATCCATATTTTTTGGGTATGTTGCAAACGAGAGATACCTTCTTGACATGGAAAGATGTAATGAATGCATGGAGAAGAGTGAAGTCTAGTCAAGCCTAAAGACATGTTCATGACCCCACTAGTATCCTGAAATGGAAACAATTGGATCAGAATAATTTATTTTATTGGCAATAGCCATAGAATGACGGGACACCTTTTATTATGGGCATTCAAACCCCATGGATGCTTATATGATGATTCAACACTTGCACAATTCTATAATCTCCATCGATTCCACATTTTCCACCAACAAATATGGGGTGAGACATCTATAATCATGCTTGCATTGAGTACTGAAAAAGTATTTGCTATTTGTTACACATCATTGTATTTAGCACGTGCAGTATCAGCTTTACTCGCTAGTCATGTTTGACAAGCAACAATCTAGGGTTCCTATCGCATGGGTTGTGTCCTCTCGTAACATGATCAAGGACATTGAAGGGTGGCTATCTATGATATGTCAATGAGGAAAGGAGGCTAAAAATGGGTGGACGGTGAATGCTTTCTTGACTGATGACGCCAATGCTGAGATACAGGCCATTCAGTAAGTTCATCCATCTCTTAGTTTGAGCACCCATTTCAGGTGGCATTTCAACTCCATATGGAATTATGTTTACCCAGTTTCATTTTTTATCACTAGCCCCAGTCATGCTCCTATTCACGTGCATTAGGGCATCTTTTCAATTTCATGTCATTCTATGCACTTGGCATGTGCATCGTGCATGGTTGAAGAATGTGTAGAAGTATGCATCGAAAGATCGAGCGAAGGCAATGTTTCAACAGCTTGGCATGATAATGATGACAATGGGTGAGAGTGAGGAAATCACTCGCAGGTTATTACACGAGTTTTTTGATGAGTTTTCTGATCAGCCACAATTTTTAGACTATTTGTATAGGACATGGTGTCAAGGGGACGGCCATGTAGGTAAGAGATCTCTGTCTTTTTGTGCAAGTGTTTTGTATTTTGCAACACTTGTTCTGTTAAGTACAGTGCATTTCCTTTAAATCTAGTCAGATGTTTTACATGCAGAAATGTGGGCGAAAAGCTCCATACTCTTCCCACATGCAAATCAGGACACAAATGCCACCATAGAATCATACCATTGCACGTTGAAGACATAGTACCTTTGTGACCATCAAAAGAAATGTACATGTTGAATGGATCATTTATACTTCACCCTCGTTTACAAGATGGAACCATTCTACAGGAAAAAGGAGAAGTTACAAGATGTTGGTTTCATCAGGAACTACAGGGTGCAAAGTTTGGAGAAAAGTATAGAGAAGGCAAAGGCAATTCCCGATGACGATTGCTTTCTTGATGAAAGTAGACCAAGATTCTACTTTGTGAGAAGCCAGACATCATGTAATTTTCATTTGGTTAGACCTTCTGGTGATCACCTTTATGTGTGTGATTGTCCTTGGGCACTGTAGGGGAATACATGCAAGCATGCATTGAAGGTTTTAGCCATGACTGTGGGAGGTGTTAGTGGCAAGCAAACATTTTGTGGCAATTTACTCTTTATTTGAATGATGTAATTTTTCTATGGATTTCTACATTCATCAATTGCCTGTAAAAAGAATTTTTGAATGCAGGCGATATCCAAATGGAGAATGATTTTGTCACATCACACATTGACAATTCTCCACCTCATATGGGCATTGAGAATGCATGCCAAGGCACATGCACTTCAGAGTTCCCCAAAAGTGTACTTGATGTTCAATTGCCTCTCCAGACAATGGATCAGTGGAATGAATTGATCGGGTTGTTGAAGTCAGTGATGAAAACAAAGCCACAGACACACAAACAAGCGAAAGCATTCTCAAAATGTGTCGGTCACTTTCTCATTGATCTAGACCAGTCCGGGGCCATGCCATTCAGCCTGACTCCCAACACAGATCCATTGTCAATAAGCATAATTTGGATGTGTCCATGGTTCAGTGCAAGTAGGGTTCCCATCCCTCGGAGGTGACAACACACATGTGGTTCTAACCATGACCAATTCAGTGATGTTTTCCCTTCATAGTCATTCATGTTTCCCACAAATGGTATGAGGGGGAGGTCCAAGAAGGATTCCTTGCATTTTGCAGAACACGGTGGGCACACTTCATCTACTCCAACAATCATTGGTGAGGACTTAATTTTTTGAAAAAGACATTCTTTGGGAATGGTTGACAGCATGGGATCTTTTTTTTTTTCTTTTTCATTTTTATTGGGAATCTCCAAACTTACTCACCAATTGTTTATCATGATCTAGAACCACCACCAACAGGTGGGTCAAGGAATCATAGATGGAGATTATCTTATCACGGTGCCAGTGGTGTCGAAGTTTCCCATGGCGGTGCTAATTAGTTTGCATGTAGAAGATCATGTTCAGTTATTCTCTAGCAAGGTTTTTTAATTGGTAATGACCCATGCGGTACACAGGTTTCACTGGAAAGAGTTAGAACAAGAAAGTAATTATTGGTCTAACTTTCTACCTTACAGAAGCTTAATATACAAAACCCTGATTTTAAACCTACCTAAATCCTTGCTTGTATAAAATACAAATATAATGAACCCTTGAAATGTAACAATCAACTTAAACCTAATCATAATACAATTAAATTATAACCAATATTATGAAAAAAGATGAGAAAGTATAGGATTTAAGGGATCACAGTACTAAAATATTATTTGTTTGTTTGTTGTCTTCACATAGAATTATCAATTTTTTATGACCTTTTATATCATACATTTTTTGTATATCTATTGGAAATTAACGTGTTTTTGTAACATACTTGTTAGTTTTTGGCAAGTGCAGAAACTCTTGGATTCAGGTTTTGCTTGCTTCGATTCATTACACATGAACAAATTAACAAGAGCACAATGTACGAGGTATCATCTTCCACCGAAAATAGTTTTATGGTTGTTTATACTTTATAAACATATGTACGTTTCTATTGATCATTTGAATTATTTGTTGTCTTCGCTATGCACATCCTTATATGTGGTTGACTGTTGTACTCACTATATATGCAGAATGCTTGAGGCCCATGGGACAGTGTTTCCAGGTGTTAGGAGATTAATAGAACTACCAGTCCACGCGTAAGTCAATTGTGGAGCATTTGATCGATATACACTCTATGTGGAGGGGTGTGCAGATGAGTTCCTTTTCAGATGGTGCAGGCAACCGACATTTAGAAATTGTAATAAATGCCTGGTGGTTTTATGTGTCATACATTGTTGAGGGACAAGATATGGTGTGCCAAGCAAGGACATTACGGTCTACAATAATGTATTGGCCGGGATGTCTCCTGAGGATTATAATGTTATGCCAATTGGGAGAGACCAGGAGAATGTGAGAGCCCGACCAGCTATTACCAAATGACTTCATTGCTGTCGTATGTTCTTTTTTCCCAGTAAATCTCATTGTGCTGGACTATACAGAAAGGTTTAGGGCACAGTGAAGTCAAAGTCCACCTCTAAGATTTTGAAGATCACATTGAGAAGGTGAATGCCACACGCCTAATTTTATGACAATAGATTTTCAGGAACATGTTTATGTTTCATATTGATGATTTACATCCTGTGTATTTTAACCTGACAAATAACTTTGCCCAAAAAAGTAGTGTGGTTTGGGCATTAATGTAATTCTATTTTTTTATTATCTAAGAGTTTAGTGCATTTTATATGGAGCTCAGGCAGTCCGATATTAATGTTTCAGTTGTCTGCGGTGCTGTTGTAAAAGGACAATGTTTGGTAGTTGCACTCTACAACGGGTTTTATGCTTAGTTTTTTATCGATGAAATTAGTTGTTTTAGGTGTTGTGCTTAAATAAAACCAACCGCTAGAAGAAATCAAGAAACAGGTAGCATGTTTTATTATGTTGGTAGGAACAATGGATAGGAAAGTACAATATCAGGATACGTATGTTTCGATGTAAAGATATCATATAACATAGAAGTCCTGTTATAGTCGATGAATCAACTTTGTATGACAAATTTGAAGAAGATTTGAGCTCACATGCATAAGTTTTTCACTCACGTCTTTGACATTAAAACTGGTTTTAAGAAATATCTTATTTACATATATTTTCCAAATTTAAGATAGACAAGTTGTCTAAATTCTTCAATTTTCTATTTATTTACTTTTTTTATCGAAGAAATTTGGTTTGCACATATAAGGGTACTTGCAGAGGCTCATAAACATAGACAAAATGTAAAGTAATGAGAATAATTTATTTTCATAAACTACAAGACGAGAGCCATAAACTTTATTTTATTTTTCAAAATTGAAAAGTACAAGCTCTGTTCAGTGTGGGTAGTGGTAGGAAAGAACAGAGTTAGAAAGACCACCAGTCTAGCCTGGGAGGCAACTTTGTTCTATAAAAATTCTCAAAAATGAAAGCTATAATACCATAATGCGATGAAACACAACATCACCGGCCAGGGCAATGCATGGTGCAGGACCACAAATAGAAAGTGAGGAAAAATAATAACAAAAAAAAATAGAGAAGGAAATGGAAAGGTTGAAATCAAAATTTAATGAATTTTGTTCAACCTTTATTTGACATATTCAAAATACACAAGTTATAACAAGAACTGTAATTGCTCTAATTATGTGAATACAGATTGATGTGACTCCATTTACGCGCATAAGGACTTGTCATGATAAATGATATAAACACTCTTCACCTTCTTCAACTAAAATCTGACACAAAATGTTATCATAAGAAAGCCTTTGTAAATGATAACATGAAGTATACATAACCTACATTATATTTGTTGCTATCGATTCATCTTCTATTTCACATTTACATGTTTTATTTGTATATGAACCTTCCGAGACAGGCCATTGCGTTGGGTAAAGTCATTTGAAAATAATTAATACCTTTAACAAAAATTTCAAACTAAAAACATAATGAAAATTACGCCCTACAGACCCATGATTCGACCACAGATAAATGTTCCATATATTCATCATATTTGTATGTCATAGCACGGCTGATGCTTTCCTCTATAGCAATTTCAATGGTAATGAACTTATCCATGAGACTATGGATGTTCTAAAGCGTGGGATCAAAATTCTTTGCATGTTTGAAGTCCTCGTCCATGATTGTCCTGCACTCTTCCACCCACTCATCCGCACCTCTCAGGTCTCCAATCTCTATGTAAAGGTTGGGCAAGCACCTAGCTGAAAGACAGTTGAACTCGTGCATCTCTAATTTTAGATTTTTTACAAATTCTTTATGTTTATGTTTTAGTATCCTAGCCTCCTTCACATCTTTATTGGTACATGGCCATCTGCTCTCATATTCTTTCAACTTCTCTCGAAGCATGCTTCCAATTCTTTTAGCATCTTGAATAGCCTTCGAATTGTTTGAATGGCACTGCCAAAATGTTTCAGCCCACTCCATAAACTCACTGTACCTTTTTTGCACCAATGTGGAGGTTGTTTCAAATCAGATATTGAAATGATCCTGTAGATGTCTTGTTTAATTGATTAGCCCTCGCTCTTTCAAATCTTGCATGGATTTGAGATGGTGTATATACTCTGTATCACAAATTTTTGTCTTTGCCTTGCCGAGTCTAACCCATCCGTGTTGGATTCTAACCAAGTGCTCAATTTGATTATCAAATACATTCACTATTCTATCTTCATTGGCTCTCAATGATAGAAGGGCACTATCTTGCATTCTATGAATTTCAGCCTACCAAGCAAATGATGTCTTTATAATTTTTGTTACATTGTCTCCCTCTTTGTGGTCGGGGTAAATGGAGGGCATTCCTTAATCAGTCAGACTATAAAAATGTGTAAGTTCTCTCCTCATCATCTTGGTGTATAACTGATGCTTGGAGAACTGTTCGGATAAAACAGCGAACTTCCACTCAAAATCAACGACAAGATCAGAAAGAAAAAAAGGTGGAAACTTCACATAATAGAATTTAAAGCCCTTTATTAACTTGTTCAACTTTGACAATGAGCATGCTAGAAAACACTGACACTGCAGATGTGTATTCTGAAACTTGAGAAACTCCACAAAAACATTCCATGTTTCTCAGTCATTATTTGTAAGGATGTTTCTCTTGCACTGAATCATAGATGGGTCAAGGAATCATAGATGGAGATTATCTTATCACGGTGCCAGTGGTGTCGAAGTTTCCCATGGCGGTGCTAATTAGTTTGCATGTAGAAGATCATGTTCAGTTATTCTCTAGCAAGGTTTTTTAATTGGTAATGACCCATGCGGTACACAGGTTTCACTGGAAAGAGTTAGAACAAGAAAGTAATTATTGGTCTAACTTTCTACCTTACAGAAGCTTAATATACAAAACCCTGATTTTAAACCTACCTAAATCCTTGCTTGTATAAAATACAAATATAATGAACCCTTGAAATGTAACAATCAACTTAAACCTAATCATAATACAATTAAATTATAACCAATATTATGAAAAAAGATGAGAAAGTATAGGATTTAAGGGATCACAGTACTAAAATATTATTTGTTTGTTTGTTGTCTTCACATAGAATTATCAATTTTTTATGACCTTTTATATCATACATTTTTTGTATATCTATTGGAAATTAACGTGTTTTTGTAACATACTTGTTAGTTTTTGGCAAGTGCAGAAACTCTTGGATTCAGGTTTTGCTTGCTTCGATTCATTACACATGAACAAATTAACAAGAGCACAATGTACGAGGTATCATCTTCCACCGAAAATAGTTTTATGGTTGTTTATACTTTATAAACATATGTACGTTTCTATTGATCATTTGAATTATTTGTTGTCTTCGCTATGCACATCCTTATATGTGGTTGACTGTTGTACTCACTATATATGCAGAATGCTTGAGGCCCATGGGACAGTGTTTCCAGGTGTTAGGAGATTAATAGAACTACCAGTCCACGCGTAAGTCAATTGTGGAGCATTTGATCGATATACACTCTATGTGGAGGGGTGTGCAGATGAGTTCCTTTTCAGATGGTGCGGGCAACCGACATTTAGAAATTGTAATAAATGCCTGGTGGTTTTATGTGTCATACATTGTTGAGGGACAAGATATGGTGTGCCAAGCAAGGACATTACGGTCTACAATAATGTATTGGCCGGGATGTCTCCTGAGGATTATAATGTTATGCCAATTGGGAGAGACCAGGATAATGTGAGAGCCCGACCAGCTATTACCAAATGACTTCATTGCTGTCGTATGTTCTTTTTTCCCAGTAAATCTCATTGTGCTGGACTATACAGAAAGGTTTAGGGCACAGTGAAGTCAAAGTCCACCTCTAAGATTTTGAAGATCACATTGAGAAGGTGAATGCCACACGCCTAATTTTATGACAATAGATTTTCAGGAACATGTTTATGTTTCATATTGATGATTTACATCCTGTGTATTTTAACCTGACAAATAACTTTGCCCAAAAAAGTAGTGTGGTTTGGGCATTAATGTAATTCTATTTTTTTATTATCTAAGAGTTTAGTGCATTTTATATGGAGCTCAGGCAGTCCGATATTAATGTTTCAGTTGTCTGCGGTGCTGTTGTAAAAGGACAATGTTTGGTAGTTGCACTCTACAACGGGTTTTATGCTTAGTTTTTTATCGATGAAATTAGTTGTTTTAGGTGTTGTGCTTAAATAAAACCAACCGCTAGAA
This sequence comes from Chamaecyparis obtusa, assembly GCA_027943335.1. Lineage (NCBI taxonomy): Eukaryota > Viridiplantae > Streptophyta > Pinopsida > Cupressales > Cupressaceae > Chamaecyparis > Chamaecyparis obtusa. Next base: position 1,436,930 of record BSBK01004321.1, on the reverse strand, counting down.
GAAATCGAGAAACAGGTAGCATGTTTTATTATGTTGGTAGGAACAATGGATAGGAAAGTACAATATCAGGATGCGTATGTTTCGATGTAAAGATATCATATAACATAGAAGTCCTGTTATAGTCGATGAATCAACTTTGTATGACAAATTTGAAGAAGATTTGAGCTCACATGCATAAGTTTTTCACTCACGTCTTTGACATTAAAACTGGTTTTAAGAAATATCTTATTTACATATATTTTCCAAATTTAAGATAGACAAGTTGTCTAAATTCTTCAATTTTCTATTTATTTACTTTTTTTATCGAAGAAATTTGGTTTGCACATATAAGGGTACTTGCAGAGGCTCATAAACATAGACAAAATGTAAAGTAATGAGAATAATTTATTTTCATAAACTACAAGACGGGAGCCATAAACTTTATTTTATTTTTCAAAATTGAAAAGTACAAGCTCTGTTCAGTGTGGGTAGTGGTAGGAAAGAACAGAGTTAGAAAGACCACCAGTCTAGCCTGGGAGGCAACTTTGTTCTATAAAAATTCTCAAAAATGAAAGCTATAATACCATAATGCGATGAAACACAACATCACCGGCCAGGGCAATGCATGGTGCAGGACCACAAATAGAAAGTGAGGAAAAATAATAACAAAAAAAAATAGAGAAGGAAATGGAAAGGTTGAAATCAAAATTTAATGAATTTTGTTCAACCTTTATTTGACATATTCAAAATACACAAGTTATAACAAGAACTGTAATTGCTCTAATTATGTGAATACAGATTGATGTGACTCCATTTACGCGCATAAGGACTTGTCATGATAAATGATATAAACACTCTTCACCTTCTTCAACTAAAATCTGACACAAAATGTTATCATAAGAAAGCCTTTGTAAATGATAACATGAAGTATACATAACCTACATTATATTTGTTGCTATCGATTCATCTTCTATTTCACATTTACATGTTTTATTTGTATATGAACCTTCCGAGACAGGCCATTGCGTTGGGTAAAGTCATTTGAAAATAATTAATACCTTTAACAAAAATTTCAAACTAAAAACATAATGAAAATTACGCCCTACAAACCCATGATTCGACCACAGATAAATGTTCCATATATTCATCATATTTGTATGTCATAGCACGGCTGATGCTTTCCTCTATAGCAATTTCAATGGTAATGAACTTATCCATGAGACTATGGATGTTCTAAAGCGTGGGATCAAAATTCTTTGCATGTTTGAAGTCCTCGTCCATGATTGTCCTGCACTCTTCCACCCACTCATCCGCACCTCTCAGGTCTCCAATCTCTATGTAAAGGTTGGGCAAGCACCTAGCTGAAAGACAGTTGAACTCGTGCATCTCTAATTTTAGATTTTTTACAAATTCTTTATGTTTATGTTTTAGTATCCTAGCCTCCTTCACATCTTTATTGGTACATGGCCATCTGCTCTCATATTCTTTCAACTTCTCTCGAAGCATGCTTCCAATTCTTTTAGCATCTTGAATAGCCTTCGAATTGTTTGAATGGCACTGCCAAAATGTTTCAGCCCACTCCATAAACTCACTGTACCTTTTTTGCACCAATGTGGAGGTTGTTTCAAATCAGATATTGAAATGATCCTGTAGATGTCTTGTTTAATTGATTAGCCCTCGCTCTTTCAAATCTTGCATGGATTTGAGATGGTGTATATACTCTGTATCACAAATTTTTGTCTTTGCCTTGCCGAGTCTAACCCATCCGTGTTGGATTCTAACCAAGTGCTCAATTTGATTATCAAATACATTCACTATTCTATCTTCATTGGCTCTCAATGATAGAAGGGCACTATCTTGCATTCTATGAATTTCAGCCTACCAAGCAAATGATGTCTTTATAATTTTTGTTACATTGTCTCCCTCTTTGTGGTCGGGGTAAATGGAGGGCATTCCTTAATCAGTCAGACTATAAAAATGTGTAAGTTCTCTCCTCATCATCTTGGTGTATAACTGATGCTTGGAGAACTGTTCGGATAAAACAGCGAACTTCCACTCAAAATCAACGACAAGATCAGAAAGAAAAAAAGGTGGAAACTTCACATAATAGAATTTAAAGCCCTTTATTAACTTGTTCAACTTTGACAATGAGCATGCTAGAAAACATTGACACTGCAGATGTGTATTCTGAAACTTGAGAAACTCCACAAAAACATTCCATGTTTCTCAGTCATTATTTGTAAGGATGTTTCTCTTGCACTGAATGACAGTGCATAGGGCATTGTTAATGGCATCACTGGTCTGAGCATCTATATTGGCCTTTTTCAAATTGGCTTCCAATCTCTAGTTCTCAACATTTAATGTTGCAATTGTAGTCTTCAATTTATCAAGCTCCTCACGATGAATCCCTTCATTAGGAAGTCCACACGCTGCCTGCAGTTGTTCTTGAAGCCTCTTATTCATAGCCTCCAATGCTGTAATCCTATCCTGTTCCCTTGATGCAAATGCATGCGATGTCTTTACGACATTAACATCCAAACTACTTGCTTGTAGACCCAAAAATTTAGGTGACTTTCTCATAAGCAACTGTCCATAATATTTATCCTGAAACAAAATCATCAATGGCTTATTGGTATTGGGATACAATGACCAAATAGCAAGCACATCAAGGTTGTCATCAAATGCAAAACCAAATACGAGGCTCTGTTCTTCGTCTCGCGAGAGGCTAGAGAGATCAAGATCCTACCTCCTCATGAGGCTATCAAATGCAATGGTAGATGAAATATCACAACCTTCCAAAAGAAGAATACCACTTTGTGATATAAATTCTCTCCCCTTTTTCGGAGTCATTGTTACCATCAAATCTTGTACCCTTTTGAGTACCTCATCCTTTACTTGTGACTGCTCCTCTTCAGTCAAGGATTGAAAATTTAGACCCCTAGTAGCAACTAGGTTGATGGCCTCTTGTTGGAGAACAAACTATTTGAACTCCTTTTTTATGAATTTATCATCACCAATCAAGTCCCTGCACACCTGCAATCATATATCTTCAGTCAACCCTCCACCTAACTTGAAAGTAGGAAGTGTTCATTCATTGGATGGTGGCTCCAGTTCAATTGCTTTTACAAAGTCAAAGCATGTAGGAGGTGGAAGTAGTCGAATTGGGGTCTGAAATGCCTCATATGGTGTGTATGGGATTTTCTGATTAGGAGCTAGTGTAACTAGTGGCAGAATGGGGAAAGGCCTATGCGCAGCAAGAGATGGCCCTGAGCCTGGTGACAAAGTCTCCTCCACATGTGCAGATGAATTAGATGGACTGGGAGGTTCAGATGCAGGCCCAATTGGGGATCCAATCAAAGTAGGTGATGAGTCAGACTCTATTTCCATTTCTACGGGCCTACACTCTTGACCCTCAGTGTTGATTTCATTGGGCAATGGTATGCTATCAACATCAATGTACAAGGTTGCAAGCATATTCATTTGTGTCTCAACATTACAAGAAAATTTGTAGTCAGGTTGATAGTTACCTTCTCTCTGTCTTTGGTGCTCTGATTGTTGTATCTTGTACGACCTCTCCCTTTGCCTGAGTACATCACTGTACTCTGTACAATTATGTATCCAATCTTTTATCTCGTCATATTGGTGAGTTTTACAACCCAGGTATATTGCCTTTATGAATCCCTCTGGGTCATAAAATCTATAATTCACATCGGTCATGTTATAGTCTTTCATTTTGGTAGGTATCACCTCAAATCCCTTTCTTGATAGGAAGTGCAAAAGACCTTTAATGACAACCTGGGCAGGGAAGAAAGAACCTCTCTTTCTATTTCTTGCTCTTAGAGAATATATTTCTATAGATTCAAGCTGCCTCATGACTTCATAGAATGAAATTCTATCAGTGACTGTGATCGACATTGCCTTGGGTGGCACTTGACTTCTGAATACTCTGATCACTATATGGTCCTTGCAGTAAAACCATGATCCCCAATTGTGATTGATTCCTGTATCTGGGTTTAAATCCTTTGGTCTGAGGAATTGCTTCACTCTATCAGACAACCCCCACAAGATAGTTCCTTTCAAATAAGTCATCAGAGGCCTGACAAAATGATTCTCAAACAAAATATAGGATGATGCCCTCTCATCCTTGTCCCAAATGTAAGTCCACTCTTGGACTGGGGCCATCTCTCCATCAACAGTGGCTTCGACTCTTAGGTTTGGATCCCAAATGTTGAGTCCTCTCCATAGAATCACGTGCATTAAGATGGAGTAGAACCTGAAGTTACTACTCTTCCCCTGCTTTATACTAATCAAGGCCTTATGGATGTCATCCGCTAATGTTCCCACGTAATCAAAACATCTGTGGGCTTCATTTCCCTATATATCCAAGCACATGAGCAACATCCAATTGGGGATATTAAATGTTGCATCCTCACCATGCCACTGACATAAAGTGTAGTATGTATCTTTCACGTATGGAGCAAAAAAATCTACATGATACGGAGGGTTTTCTGTGGGACTCAATGCTTTCTCTGCCATAGTCAACTGCCCTAGCCTGTGAAGAGAAATCTTGCTTCTATAAAGATTATTTAACTTTTCAAATTCATGGTCAATAATATTTGTATCAAGTGGCCACCAGTCCTTGTCTGTGTCTAGCATGTATGTCTCATCTATAAACTGTCTCGTTATCTTGATAATTATCTTGTTATCATGGGCCAGTACCTATCTAGTGTTAGGGATGTACCTATTTGCAATTTTTTGTATCAAATCCACATTAACAAAAACATTTGGGACAATGATCCTAGCTAAATTGGAATCCCATATGTTCCTTACAGGTTTTGCCTCCTTTCTCTTATTGTAATTTCTTCTGGACACAAGGAAAACCCTATAATGCCAAGTCCTAGAAAAGGGTCTCTATATCCTGCGTGGGAGTCGATTAAGAAATCTTCGGGGTGAGTATTACAGGTTGCTCTTTTTTGGATTCCATGTGACCCTGGTAACTGTCTTGTTATCTCATCGGGCTATGAATTCGCGTCACAAGGTCCTTCCTTCTGCTTCATGATTACAATTATTCGGCACGGTCGACGGGAAGGTTAGGGCTTTGAAATCAAAGCTTTCCCTAAGCTCACTATTGTAATCTGTTATGATAAATGGCCTATGAAGAATTCAATAATAGTGAACTATGCACTTGAAATATTCATTGAAATTGTTTATAGAAGTCAATAATGCAGAGTGATTTGCACAATTTGCAGGAGGAAAAGTGGAAAATGGAATACAAATGGGAATAAAGTGCAGAGACTTACTATTAAAGAGCGTCGAAGAACACCTTTACTGGTGAATTCTGCTACAATGGCCCAAATGAGACCTCAACCACACTTGCATGCTCAGGCAAGCCAATGAGCCGTTATGAATCAAATTCAAAACCTAGGAAATGCGTAAATCATGGTGGGTAGAAAGGCAACAGGTATTAAGCTATCTTAAGATGTTTGATGGTTCAACAATGCTACAAATTTGATGGCCCGTTAAATCTTCGTGGGCCATTGTTTTTGTTTTGAACTATTTGTGCACATCTGCCTTAATCACGTAAAGGTGATGGCATGGCGGTCGTTGATGTTGGTCGAGATGGTCTCCAAGGGACCCACTCATGGATGGACTTGTGGCGGGATGCGATGTATACACGTGGCCCAATATGAAGGGACAGCAGCTAAGTTCGTCATTTAGATTTAGATTTCTATTAGTATTATATTTAGATTTGGATTTAGAGTTCTGTAAGATTTAGATTTATATTTCTCCCACATTTATATTTTTTTATTATTTCATTTAATATTTAGTTTTAATATTTAGATTTAAATTTAAATATGGAGGGAAATGTGGCCATCAACTTGTTTTGTTTTTTAATGATTAATATTTTATTTGTAAAAGACAAATGAATTTGCAAAAGACATAGTGGATAAAATGAAGAGATGCTCTTGGATTATAAAAGAGTGCCTCCTCATTTCATTTCTTATTTTGTTTCATTCGTTGTTTTGCAGAGGGAATAATTGGAGTGTTTTAAAGGACCCAACAGTAGATTCAATTTAGGAGAAAGTTCTTTGGAAGAGAGATTTTTATTTTTTGTATTTTACTTTTCAATAGATTTAGTTGCATTTAAAATATATATATTTCAATTTGCACATGTCATTTTGATTTGTATATTCGATTCCAATTTAAATAAAATGATATACATTTAAAATATAACTTGTTTTACATTTCAATGTTTGATTTGCATTCAAAATCAAACATGCAAATTAAATCAATAGCATGGATGAATTGCATGTTTCATTTTGAATTATAAATTATATCATGTTTCGAAACCTGACTTTTAGTTAATTTAAATATTAAAAAAAAAGTCAACAACTAATATATATTATTCCAATGTAATTAACATGTAAAGTTTGAAATGGCAATGCAAAATGGTTATTTTGATTAATTGTATAAAGTAATGTTTCTTTTAAAGTTTGCAGGACACCAGCCCACGTACATCTGCATCTCACACATAGTTGAATAGCATTGTTACGAGCCTATGTAGGGGAGAGGGATGAATACTCGTGAGGGCTAACTCTATCAGCATGTAGCCATTGCATGGAATATTGTAAGACCTTTGTTTTTTTTTTAGAAATGTAAATTGCATAGTTAACGACCTATAACTCTGGGTTGTAGTCATGACTCATCATGCAACTCGTTAAAATATCATGCCTAGTTAAATGTGTACAAAAAACTAGTTTTTTAAAGATTCAACCAAAAACTTAATCTAAAAATCATTACTACTAGCTTATATATATTTATATATATATATATATATATATATATATAATACGTCGAGCTAATTTTTCCTGAGGTGCCTATTTTCTTTAAATTACAACCTGCAAAAGGCACCTCGACAAGGATTACTCTCAGCGTCTTATATATATAAATAAATATAAGCTAGTAATAGTCCCAGTGCAACACAGTAGAAATATACGATTTCTAATCTTTATGAATATTGTTGAAAAACAAAATCAAATCAAATTATTGGGGCATCAATTAGGTTTTATGTTCTAAAATTAAAAAAATAGTATATATGTAGTTAGGGCTAGGGTCAGGGTTAGGGATAGGGTGAGATTTAGGGTTACTAAGACATGTTACATTATGAGTTAGGGTTAAAGTAAGACTTATAGTTAGGGTTGGGTTATGGATAGGGATAGGGTGAGAGTTATTGTTAGCAGGATATTTTACCTTATGAGTTAGGGTTTGAGTAAGAGTTACATTTAGGATTAGGGTTAGGAATAGGGTTAGGATTATTGTTGGGGTTAGGGTTAGGTTTAGGGATAGGGATAGGGATAGGGTTAGAGTTTGGGTTAGCAAGATATTTTGCCTTATGAGTTAGGGTTTGAGTAAGAGTTACATTTAGGGTTAGGGTTAGGAATAGGGTGAGATTTAGGTTTAGTAAGGTATTTTTTTGTATGAGTTGGGGTTCGAATATGAGTTACAGTTAAGGTTAGGGTTAGGGTTAGGGAGAGGGTGAGAGTTAGGGTTAGTAAGAAATTTTACTTTTTGAGTCAGGGTTTAGGTAAGAGTTACAGTTAGGGTTAGGTTAGGGATAGGTTAAGATTAAGGATGTGGTTAGGGATATGATGTTAGGTTTATAGTTATGATTACTATCATATTTAGTGTAACATTAAGGTTTAAGATTACGATATGGGGTTAGGGTTAGGGTTATTAATACAACAAGGCTTAATCATTGGTTAATGATGTAATGCAGAGTGTTGAGTTTGGATTACTATTACGGTAAAGTGCTTGTCAAATAGCTGCAAGGTCATAATAACATTCACATGACAAAATGTACATGCTAGGTGTACACATTATAGATAATTTTGGCATGCTACAAATCAAAAGAGAAAAATTCCTCCATTTTCTAACGATAATTAATAGGATTACAATATATGGTAAATTAGAAAATAGACAATATATATATATATATATTAAAAATAAAAATAAAAACCAAAACCTCATATAGTGTAGTATATTAAAGTTGATGCACAAAATCAGAGAATTGTATTTCCTTGAGACTTAAATCTTATTATATGTATTTGTGTTTACAGTTTACATAGTGTGTGAATATGACAATCGAGTCCACTCTCCTTGTAAATTAAAACTATTATTTTAAATAAAAAATGTATAATATAATATGAAGACAAATGGCAAGGTTGAAATTATAGGGCCAAAATAATAGGAAGACAAATGGCAATGCCAACATAATATGAAGACAAATGGCAATGCCAAAATAATATGAAGACAAATGGCAAGGCCGAAATAATAGGGTCTGAAATAATAGGACCCGAATAAACAGGGGTGCCACATGGATGAACAATAAGTTTAAAAAAATTAATTAAAAATTAAAAAATTAGTGTGTTATATGTTTTTTTTGGAATTTGGAGATGCAAAAGGAATTGGAAAAGACACCTTTTGGGGAATATGAAGAGACCCGCTCATATTATTAAAGAGCGTCTCAATTTAATAATTTTAGTTTAGTTTGTTTTTAAATTTAAAGGTGATCAAGCAAGTAACTAACCAAATATAAAGGTGATCATTTTATTTTCTATTTAATAATTTTTTTTTTTTAATATAGTTTTAGTTTAACATTTAAATTTAATTTTAGGTTTAGCTTTATATTTAGAATTAGAATTAGAGTTAGAGTAAGTTTTGGTTTTAGTTAGATTTAGATTTATATTTCTCTTAGATTTAGATATTAATAATTAATTGATTTAATATTTAGTTTGAATATTTAGATTTAAATTTAAATACGAAGGGCAATGCCGCCATCGGTTTTTTAATGTTTTTTTAATGTTGAAAATGGTTTAATTTGGAATTTGAAAAGATAAAGGAATTGCAAAAGACGTATTCGAGAATATGAAGAGATGCTCTTAGATTATAAAAGAGCGTCTCGTCATTTCATTTTTTATTTAATTTCATTTGTCATTTTCCAGAGTTTTAAGAATTGGAGAGTTTTAGATGAGCCAAGACTAGATTCAATTTTGGTGCAAGTTCTTTCCAAGTGAGATTTTCATTTTGCAAATATTTTACTTTTCCATAGATTTAGTTGCTTTAAAAATATTTAGATTTCAATTTGCACATTTCATTTTGATTTGTATGTTTCATTTCATTAAAAATAAATTGATTTGTATTTAAAATATAGCTTGATTTAGATTTGCATGTTTGATTTGCATACAAAATCAAACATGCAAATTAAATCAATAAAATATTTGATTTGCATGTTTCATTTTGAATTGCACGTTTCATTTTGATATGCATGTTTCATTTAGATTTGTATTTTAAATAGTTTGCATTGTACATTTAGATCTGTATTATAAATAGTTTGCATTTTAGATCCATGTTTCGATTAGTATAAGGGTTAAAATATTGGTTAAGGTTAGTATGACAAATAGGGCCAGTTTAAGGTTATGCACAAAGTTATTATTTATGGTTTATAGTGACGGTTAAATCATATGTAGTTTTGGGTATACAAATAGTATTAGGGTTTTTGTGAGAGTAAGATTATGGGCTTGGTTAGCGATGGGATCTAGGTTATAGAGTTATGATTAAAGTATCATACTTGGCAATACATTTTTGGATGTTGTTTAGAGTTTAATATGATAATTATCATTACTATCTTATTTAACGTTAGCATTTAATGTATTGTAAATGGTAGGGACATGGTAACAACTAACTTGAACAATTACCATATATAAGTAATTATAATGTTAACGATAACATATTAGAGTTAGGATTAGGGTTATGATTGGGGATAAGATTCTATGTTTACAGTTAGGATCAGTATTGTATTAGAGTTAGGATAAGGGTTATGATTGGGGATAAGATTCTATGTTTACAGTTAGGATCAGTATCGTATTAGAGTTAGGATAAGGGTTTTGATTGGGGATAAAATTCTATGTTTACAGTTAGGATTAGTATCGTATTAATGGTTACTATAAGTGTCACGTTGACCATTTTACTTATGGTAATCAAGAGGGTTATGATTACGATTAGGTTTTAATTTTAACCTTGGGAGTACTATTAATTTCATACTTACACCTGTCGCATTAAAAGAAAAGATTAGGGTAAGGGGTTAGGGTTAGCATTACAGTTAGTAATATGGTGAAGATTACTAAGAGTTACAGTTCCATTTAGGGTATTGTACATGTAGGGTTATGGTTAGGACCAATTTAAGGTTGTGTGTAGTGTTAGGATGTACGATACATTGTTAGGCTTACATCATATGTAGTTTGAGGTATACAATTAGTAGTAGGGTTTGTATGAGAGTAAGATTATGGATGTGGTTAGTGATACGATATAGGTTTTAGAGATAGGATCAAAGTATCATATTTGGGAATATATTTTTTGATGTTGTTTATAGTTTAACATGAAAATTATCATTAGTATCACATAGAGCATTACCATTTAAGGAAGGTTCAATGGTAGGGACATGGTAACAACTAACTTGAACGTTTAGCATATTATTGTAACTATAATCATAATGATAATATATTACAGTGAGGGTTAAGGTTACGATAATTATTGTTGTTAATTTCACATTGTGCTATGGATTAAGATATAGTTTTATTTAAATAGTTTTATGAGTATTTCTAACAATTGGAAGTTTAGATAGAGGAGTTTTGACTTGAAATAAGGTACATTTATGTTTGATTTCTCAAATCGAAGCAGTGAGAATGTTTCTAGCATATGCAACTTACAAGAAATTCAGAGTGTATCAGATGGATGTGAAGTCAACATTTTTGAAAGGTGAATTGGAAGAAGAAGTCTACATTGAGCAGCCTGAAGGTTTTCCTTTGACACAAGAAGGAGATATGGTATGTAAGTTAAAGAAAGCTTTATATGGATTAAAACAAGCACCTAGAACCTGGTATGCAAGATTGGATAAGTATTTATTGAAATTGGGATTTATAAAAGGAACAGCAGATAGTAACTTATACACAAAAGAAATTGAGAATGGATTATTGGTTATAGTTATATTTGTTGATGATATTATCTTTGGAGGAGAAGATGAAGCTAGTGACAAATTTGCAGATTGGCTTTTGCGTAGTTGATGGTATATTCTTTGGTGTGTTGTTAACCTATGGTTAATAGCGCAAAAAGAAATTCATTCATTTGTAAGAGTTATGAGCATTTTGGTGAAAGCAGTGTTTAGACAGTGTTTCTATGTAGCGATGTTTGGAAATCGGAGGATATCTCTTAGCTGGGATGGAATCTGATCTAAACAAGTCTATCTAAAATTCCAATAGTTTTATTGAGAATGTTTGTTAGGAATGTTTAGATGTTATGGATGGAATCTAATTTTGCGTAGTTAAAGGGATGTTGGAGACTCATTAATGATGATGTGGTTCAAAGTGAAAACTTTGAGGATATGTTTGGAGAAAGTTACAGTATCTGGAAGCCGATAGTTTTATGTGAATTCTGTGTGTAGCGTGTAGAATTTATTATTTTGTAATTGAGGACCGACTCATTCATAATTATTTGAGTTTGGTATATAAGAAGGAATGTTTTCCTTATTGTAATGTGTACTATGAAGAGTGAGATGCAAATATATGCATGAAGTGAAGAAAAGAGCTAATTCAGTGATGAAGGAAGACTTGTGAGTACAAAGATCTAGAATTGTGATCTTGTGTAGCAGAGAGTGCAGTTTTGGCATAGTGTGAAGGAGGTAATATATTTCATATTATTCTTTTGAATAATTCTAAAATCTTTTGGACAGTGGGTTCAGAGATCTTGCCTTGAAGTTGTTTGGGCAGTGGGTCCTTCTGTCTTCCATAAACTCTTAACCGGGTTAGAATCTTTTAACAAGGATACAAAATCTCCTAACAGGGATTTATATGTACTGAATGTATTTCATAAGACTCCTAACAGGGTCCATCCTCTAACAAGGAACTTTCATATTAGTGCATCATTTTGTGGGCATCATTCCCACCGGGGTTTACTCTTTTCAAGAGGTTCCCTAGTTAACATATCTTGTGTTATTGTGCAATTGTGTATGATTATCTTTCTATGGTTGATCAGTGCATTGATTATATTGTTTAAAGCTGTTGAATGGATAAATTATCAGATAACTGATTCACCCCCCCCCCCCTCTCAGTTATCTTGGGGATCTTTACTTTCTAACAATTGGTATCAGAGCGGCAGGTCCTTGAAAGAAAAGTTTAACAACTTAAGGAGATCCATGGTGACTTTTAGAAAAGAAAGCCCTAAGTTTGATGGAGTAAATTTTGATAGCTAGAAAGAAAAGATGAAGACACATGTATTGTGTTTAGGACCAAGTTATTGGTTGATTACAAAGAATGAGAAGACTATCATTGAGGAAGACAATCTAGAGGCAGGAACTAAAGATGAACTAGATCTATTCATGTGTAACATACTTGCAAGAGAAGCACTTTTATCAGTACTACCCGAGAATGAATATAGTCAGGTAAGATGTTTGAAAACATCTCATGCAATTTGGAAAGCTTTACATTCTACTTTTGAAGGTGATGAACATGCAAAGAAGGCTAGATTACATAATTGGATTTGAGCATTTCAAGATATCAGAATGATAGAAGATGAATCTATTAGAAGTTATATTGGTAGGATGTCTGAGATTGTGATAGGAATAAAGTCTTGTGGAGGTGATAAGACAGAGAATGAAGTGATATGGAAAATTCTGAGAACTTTGACATCAGTATTCAAGTAGACAACGCAGATGATTGAACAAGTGATACCTTGTACATCAAAATTTTCAAGAGAGACTCTTCTTGGAATATTAGAAATAGCAGAGATGAACTTGAGATTATCAGGAGAGCTACCTAGAATGGAAACATCATTCAGTGCTCTTAGCATTAGACCTACAAGAAGTACTAGTGTGAATGGAGATTATGCTAGCAGTAGAAGATCTGAGGAAGATAAGAAGATTGAAGAAGGTATTGCATTACTTGTAAAAAGAGAACCAGATGGTAAGAAAATCTTTATATGTTGGACTTGTCAAGAATATGGTCATTTTTCATCTAAATGTCCTAAAAGAGTTAAGAAGTATAGAAGAAACTTTAAACCTAGGAGATCTAAAGAATGTTATTATGCAAATGATGAAGATTTTGAAGCACAAATTGAAAAACATTTAAGTGACAGTGATAATGATAACTTTGAGGAAATAAGATTTGTAGCAATTAAAGAAGAAAGTTTTGAATCTGATAAAAGGGAAGAAAAAGCATTAGTTTCACAAGTTGAAAAGAAATCTGATTGGATTATAGATAGTGGTTGTTCACATCATATGACTAGAGATAAAAGAAAGTTTGTTAAGTTAGATAATTATGATCGAGGAATTGTTAGGGTTGGTAACAATGCACCTTGTTTGATAAAGGGTATAGGATCTATTACTCTTGATGGAAAGACTAACACTGATGATGTTTACTTTGTTGATGGACTAAGACATAATCTACTAAGCATTGGACAATTGGCTGATAAGGGTTATCAAGTTTGGTTTTCTGAGAAAACTTGTGTGATAAAAGATAAAGATGAAAATTTGAATGGAAAAGGATCCAGAACCAGAGGTAATGTATTTCAGTTGAATCCTACTAAGATGACATGTTTGATAACTAGGATTGATTACAGTTGGTTATGGCATAAAAGGTTTTGTCATATAAACTTTGATAATATTGTCAAGGTGAGCACTACACTTGCGGTAAGAGATTTACCTAGAATTATGAAACCTACTAACATGATTTGCAAAGAATGTATGATGGCAAAGTAGAAAAGGAGTTCATTTCCCAACAAGAAGTTCACATTGGTAGAAAAGTTGGAGATTGTTAATACACACTTGAGTGGTCCTACTAGGACTAGAGGATTCTATGGTGAAAGGTATTTTATGATTCTTGTTGATGATTTTACAAGAATGATGTGGATTGCATTTTTGAAAGAAAAATCTGAAGCATTTGATAAATTTAAGATCATGAAAAGAAAAATTGAGAATGAATCTGGAATGAAGATTAAGTGTCTAAGATCTGATAGAGGTGGTGAATTTACATCTAGAGAGTTTAACACTTTTTGTGAAATGAATGGCATTAAGAGACTACTTTCAGCCCCTAGAACACCAAAACAAAATCGTATTGTAGAAAGAAGGAATAGGTCAATAACTGAAGCAACAAGAGCTATGTTGTTTGAAAATGATTTGGCTAAAACTTTTTGGAGAGAAGCAGTGAACACAGCAGTATACACTATGAACAGAGTACAAATCAGAGCATATACAAATAAGACACCTTATGAATTATGGTTTGGACATACACCCTCAGTTAAGTATTTTAGAATTTTTGGAAGTAAATGTTATATAAAGAGAGATGATGATATAGGAAAGTTTGATCGTAGAAGTGATGAAGGAATATTTCTTGGATATTCTTTAAAAAGAAAAGCATATAGATGTTATAACAAAACAACTAAGACTATTGTTGAAAGTGCAAATGTAAAAGTTGATGAGAAGTTTAAAATTCAAGAAAGAATGCTTGATTATGAATCTGATGGAGAAGCACAACCTTAGCCTAACATTGAAAATGAAGAATTATTTTTTCAAACTAACAGTGATTTGCTCAATGAAAGTCATACTGAAGAAGATAGAGAAGAAAACAAAGAAGAAAACAGAGAAGAAAGTAGAGAAGAATCTACAGTCGGAACAAGATCAGTAACTATGACACCTAACAGGTATACTTCAAGACATCACCCTGTTGAGCAAGTTATTGGAAGTTTAGATAGAGGATTTTTGACTCAAAATAAGGTACATTTATGTTTGATTTCTCAAATTGAACCTAAGACTACTAATGAAGCTTGTAAAGATAAGCATTGGATTAATCCTATGAAAGAAGAACTAGAGCAGATTGAAAAAAACAAGACATGGGAATTGGTCCCTAGACCTGAAGATAAGAATGTGATTGGAACAAAGTGGGTATTCAAAAACAAGATGAATGAACAAGGAGAAGTGATAAGAAAAAAAGAAAGATTGGTATGTTCACAAGAAGAAGGAATTGACTATGAAGAAACTTTTGCACCTATGGCTAGACTTGAAGCAGTGAGAATGTTTCTAGCATATACAACTTACAAGAAATTTAGAGTGTATCAGATGGATGTGAAGTCAGCATTTTTGAATGGTGAATTGGAAGAAGTCTACATTGAGCAGCCTAAAGGTTTTCCTTTGACACAAGAAGGAGATATGGTATGTAAGTTAAAGAAAGCTTTATATGGATTAAAACAAGCACCTAGAACCTGGTATGCAAGATTGGATAAGTATTTATTGAAATTGGGATTTATAAAAGGAACAGTAGATAGTAACTTATACACAAAAGAAATTGAGAATGGATTGTTGGTTATAGTTATATTTGTCGATGATATTATCTTTAGAGGAGAAGATGAAGCTAGTGACAAATTTGCAGATGAAATGAAGACTGAATTTGAGATGAGCATGATTGGAGAAATGAAATATTTTTTGGGATTACAGATAACACAAAGCAAGGAAGGTATATTTGTAAGTCAGACTAAGTATTTGAATGAATTATTGAAAATATTTGGAATGGAATATTCTAAACCTATTGGAACACCTATGGTAACCGGACATAAGTTATCTACCAAAGATGAGACACCAGCAGTTGAGCAGAAAAAATACAAATCTATGATTGGAGGATTGCAGTACATGACACATACAAGACTTGATATAGCACATTCAATGGGGATTGTAGCAAGATTTCAAGTAGAACCTAGAGAATCACATTATGTAGTAGTAAAGAGGATACTGAGATATCTGAAAGGAACAATGGATTATGGATTATGGTATGAGAATTCTGATGATTTTACCTTATGTGCCTATACTGATGCAGATTGGTTAGGCAGCATTGATGACAAGAAAAGCACCAGTGGTGGAGCCTTTTTTCTGGGAGGTAATCAGATTATTTGGATGAAGCAGATGTTGAAAGATATTGGAATAAAGTTTGATGAGCCTATTGTTATACATTGTGATAACACTAGTATAGTGACTATGTCAAAAAATCCTATTTTACATTCTAAGACTAAACATATTGAGATCAAGTATCATGTTGTAAGAGAGAAAGTTGTACAAAAAGAAGTAAGATTGGAGTACATAAGTACAAAGGAGCAGATAGCAGATATATTTACAAAGCCTTTACTTAAGGATACATTTTTGTATCTGAGAGCTATGCTTGGGGTTATGCCCCAACCTATTTTTGAGAATTGATGCAGATGATTGCATCCGTCCACTGGTATATGAGCCCTATCTTTCTTCTGGATTGGATGTTGGAACTTCCTCTATGGGGGAGTTTATGAGATGAGTCATGAGGACTCTTGTTATTGTATTGTTTTGAAAAGTGTCTTTTGACATTAAGTTGTTGTTGACTTAGTGATGGAATTTCTGTCATTGATGTCAATGGGGGAGAGATATACATGAAAAAGATTGTGAATTATATAGGAAAACAAAGCAAGATTTGATTTGATATTTTGCAGTATTGGATTTTTGGAACATTGAATGTTTTTCATCTATGTTGCCATCAATGCCAATTGGGGAGATTGTTAGGAATGAATGCAAAGTGTTTTGGTAGTCATTTTGTAGTAGTTTTTGTTGCATTCATGACTTGGATTGTCATTGATGTCAACACAGTGATATTCTGGATATTAGTAGGAAAGCAGGTATAGTTTTGTTTTGCGCACATGTTGTATTGTAGATTGGATTTTGCGTAGTTGATGGTATGTTCTTTGGTGTGTTATTAACCTATGGTTAATAGCACAAAAAGAAATTCATTCATTTGTAAAAGTTATGCGCATTTTGGTGAAAGCAGTGTTTAGACAGTGTTTCTATGTAGCGATGCTAAGAAATTAGAGGATATCTCTTAGCTGGGATGGAATCTAATTTTGTGTAGTTAAAGGGATGTTGGAGACTCATTAATGATGATGTGGTTCATAGCACAAACTTTGAGGATATGTTTGGAGAAAGTTATAGTATTTGGAAGCCGACAGTTTTATGTGAATTCTATGTGTAGCGTGTAGAATTTATTATTTTGTAATTGAGGACCGACTCATTTGTAATTATTTGAGTTTGGTATATAAGAAGGAATTTTTTCCTTATTTTAATGTGTACTATGAATAGTGAGATGCGAATATATGCATGAAGTGAAGAAAAGAGCTAATTCCGTGATGAAGGAAGACTTGTGAGTACAAAGATCTAGAATTGTGATCTTGTGTAGCAGAGAGTGTAGTTTTGGCACAGTGTGAAGGAGGTAATATATTTCATATTATTCTATTGAATAATTCTAAGATTTTTTGGATAGTGGGTTCAAAGATCTTGCCTTGAAGCTGTTTGGGCAGTGGGTCCTTCTGTCTTCCATAAACTCTTAACCGGGTTAGAATCTTTTAACAGGGATTCAAAATCTCCTAATAGGGATTTATATGTACTGAATGTATTTCATAAGACTCCTAACAGGGTCCATCCTCTAACAAGGAACTTTCATATTAGTGCATCATTTTGTGGGCATCATTCCCACCAGGGTTTACTATTTTCAAGAGGTTCCCTAGTTAACATATCTTGTGTTATTGTGCAATTGTGTATGATTATCTTTCTATGGTTGATCAGTACATTGATTATATTGTTTAAAGCTGTTGAATGGATAAATTATCAGATAACTGATTCACCCCCCCCCCCCTCTCAGTTATCTTGGGGATCTTTACTTTCTAACAGTTTATAGTTTAACATGAAAATTATCATTAGTATCACATAGAGCATTACCATTTAAGGAAGGGTCAATGGTAGGGACATGGTAACAACTAACTTGAATGGTTAGCATATTATTGTAACTATAATCATAATGATAATATATTATAGTGAGGGTTAAGGTTACGATAATTATTGTTGTTAATTTCACATTGTGCTATGGATTAAGATATAGTTTTATTTAAATTAATAGTTTTTATTTCATATTTACTTTTAATAGTTTATTTTATATAGTTAAAGGTTTTGGTATAGTTGTTTAACATTGATTAGGATTATGTTAGAGTTTGGATTAGAAATACAGATTTTGACAAAACATGTTGCCAAATGTTGCTAGTATAGGGGTAATGATAGCCAAAAATATTTATTTATTTATTTATAGGGGTAATGATAGCCAAAAGCATAAAAGAGGAAAGAAATGGGTTTTAGATCCAAATTATCTAAGAAATGCATGATATCCTACAAGTTACCCTGATTTGGAATATGATAATTACATAATCAGCCATAAACTTGTAAAAGGAAAGCATGCTTCAGGGCAATTGCACTCAGATGGATGCTGCAGGAAGGGAAGAGATACCATGTTTTCACTAACCTGTTTATTCCATGTGTAGATACATAAGAATCTTTGACACTATTTATTTCCCTCACTCAGATAATAGTGGCACTAAAATGATGGTATTTTTCTAGAAGGTACATCCTAAAACTACCATTTGTTGGAGATTTGCCACCAAGCTAGTGCTAATTATATGGTTGTCATTGGTGACAACATATGGTAAGTAGCATGCGTAGAAGACTTATGCAATGAGATTAG
Organism: Chamaecyparis obtusa; assembly: GCA_027943335.1. Taxonomy (NCBI): domain Eukaryota; kingdom Viridiplantae; phylum Streptophyta; class Pinopsida; order Cupressales; family Cupressaceae; genus Chamaecyparis; species Chamaecyparis obtusa. Next base: position 1,418,328 of record BSBK01004321.1, on the reverse strand, counting down.
AGTATATGTAACATGGAAATTTTATCAACATGATATCATGGACGCATAGGTTAAGTGTGTACAGACAGAACTGTAGCAGTTTCTGTCAGCAGTGTTCCTGACAGAGTTACAGGCAGTGTTCTTTGTGCAGTTCTCTTTATAGTTGTCATGGAGCCTTGTGCCCTTGGATATGTGAAGTTTACATGTTAGTGATGTTACATTGATGAGCGCATAGTCTTTTATGTAGTACAAGTGTATTTTTTTAGTTGATATTCCGCAGTTGTAGTTTCCTGTGTTTATTACATGGAGCCGACACAGATTTCATTGGTTCTTCAATTGCGCCTATGTGTTCGGTATGTGCCCTTGGATTTATGCTTGGAGAATAGATAAGGATGTTCAATTAAGAGCACATGAACTAATTCAGCTTGGAGAGTAAGTTATAATTAATTTTGTTGAGCCGACCATTGTGTAGCATGTGATTATTATTATTGATTTATACAGGTCCTAGTTTGTACTGCGTGCTTAGTAGAGTTGACAGATTTGTGATTGGAGCGCGTTATTGTTTCTTCTTAATGATTCAAAGGAGGTTCTAACAGGGTGACTTAATTATATCACTTAGAGGAAATATATTTATAGCCGATCATTTGTGATGGCTAAAGTGTGTCAGTGAAGTTGAGATATTAAGTGCGGAGCAGAGAGTGTGAAGTATTGTCTCATCAAGAAGAGGTCTATGTGACATAGAAGATTCATTGAAATACTGATTGGAACTGATCAGGACAAGAGGTCTATAGTGAAATTCACAAAGATCCAAATATAGTGCATATCTATTACTAAGAAGGTTGTAGCCTTCGCCCTTAGAGCAGTGAGCTATTCGAAAAACCTAACACTATTATCCATGTCAGAAAACCTAACACTATTATCCATGTCAGCAAAATATACAAAATATTTTCTCGCTATGAGCAGAAAACCTAACACTATTATCCATGTCAGCAAAATATAACCAATGAGTGATCAACACCAACAACTGCCACATCAACATTTTATGACTAGACATAAAGTAAAGTTTCATGGCCTTGATACCATATTGACAGTTGTCACACGATCTCAAGGCTAGGAAAGATTCCTTGCGATCATATGACAATCGTTGGATCTTTCCTTTGTAGATGATACCTTAATTTATGGTCTGGCACCACTTAGCTATGACCAATCACAATCTCCCACGTCACAATATCTGGCAAGCAGACATACGCCTTTCTTTTTTCTTTTGTCCTTTCTTTTAACCAAGCACCGGTCTTAATGATAATTTCCATATCAGTATACACCTGGGACCTGTGGCAGCACACCCACCATTTGCAAGCACCTATGAATTAATTAAGGTCGATGGCTATCGCATGATGGGAAGGCCTCAAAAGATACCTTGCGGTCATATGACAACCGTTAGATCTTTGTAGAGTTGTCAGTTTGGTAGAATCTTTAGATACTGGGCCCATGCGCTATCTTTAAAATTAAGATCGACGGTTGTCACATGATCACAAGGACTTAAAAGATACCATGCGGTCATACGACACCTATTGATCAACATTAGATTCAGATTTCACATACGATGCTGAAACTATATGATATGAAGTATGGTGTTCAAGACTTCAGAATATTAAAAGGATATCACCGAGCCCTAGACTTAGGAAAATTAATAAGAGCCATGTAGTGGCCAAGAAGTTGTCAAACTTTATAATTAATTATAAATTTAATTTATATGTAAAGTGATTTTTTAATTATAGATAATTATAAAATTATTATAATTCATTTTTAGTCTTATAAAAAATTATAAAATATTAATTCGCTAATTAATTTGAAGTGTAAATTAGTTTTATTTGTAATTAATGTTACTACTGCAGGGAAAATAATTATTTGTTAAGTAGGAGATATTTTTTGATAACAAGTACACAATCATAACAATATTATAATATTTTAAAAATATAATTTATATTAACTTAGCTTATATATATTTACATATATAATACGTTGAGCTAATTTTTCCTGAGGCACCTGTTTTCTTTAAATTACAACCTGCAATAGGCACCTCGATAAGGATTACTCTCGGCGTATTATATATATAAATATATATAAGCTAGTAATATTCGTAGAGCAACAGAGTAGAAATATATGATTTCTAATGTTTATGAATATTGTAGAAAAACATAATCAAATCAAATTATTTGGGCATTAATTAGGTTTTATGTTCTAAAATTAAAAAAATAGTATATATGTAGTTAGGGTTAGGGTTAGGGTTAGGGATAGGGTAAGAGTTAGGGTTAAGATTAGGGACAGGGTGAGAGTTAGGGTTAGTATGACATTTTGCCTCATAGTTACGGTTCAGGTAAGAGTTATATTTTGGGTTAGGGTTAAGGATAGGGTGAGAGTTAGGGTTAGTAGGATATTTTACATTACGAGTTAGGGTTCGAGTAAGAATTACAGTTAGGGTTAGGGTTATTGATAGGGTGAGAGTTAGCGTTAGTAGGATATTTTAGCTAAAATATAATTAGGGTTTGGGTATGATTTATAGTAAGGGTTAGGATTAGGGATAATGTGAGATTTAGGGTTAGTAGAACATTTTACATTATGAGTTGGGGTTCAGATAAGACTTACGATTAGCAAGATATTTTACCTTATGAGTTATGGTTTGAGTAAGAGTTATAGTTAGGGTTAGGGATATGGTGAGAGTTAGGATTAGTAGGATATTTTACCTTATGAGTTAGCATTCGAGTAAGAGTTATAGTTAAGGTTAGGGTTAGGGATAGGGTGAGAGTTAGGGTTAGTAGGATATTTTACGTTGTGATTAGGGTTCAGGTAAGAGTTACAATTAGGATTGGGGTTAGTGAAAGGTTGAGCGTTAGGGTTAGTGGGATATTTAATGTTATCAATTATGGTTCAAGCAAGAATTACAGTTAGAGTTAGGGTCAAGGATAGGGTGAGAGTTAGGGTTAGTAGGACATTTTAGCTAAAATATACTTAGGGATAGGGTGAGATTTAGGGTTAGTAAGACATGTTACATTATGAGTTAGGGTTCAAGTAAGACTTATAGTTAGGGTTGGGTTAGGGATAGGGATAGAGTGAGAGTTATTGTTAGCGGGATATTTTACCTTATGATTTAGGGTTTGAGTAAGAGTTACATTTGGTGTTAGGGTTAGGAATAGGGTTAGGATTGGTGTTGGGGTTAGGGTTAGGTTTAGGGATAGGGATAGGGATAGGGTTAAAGTTAGGGTTAGCAGGATATTTTACCTTATGAGTTAGGGTTTGAGTAAGAGTTACATTTAGGGATAGGGTTAGGAATAAGGTGAGATTAAGGGTTAGTAGGGGGGTGTGTGTTAGGATTTGGGGGCCAATTTCATGGAAGTCCGTGGTGAAGCAAAATTGGGAATACAAAACGGGCGCCTGATATTTACAAATCGGGCACCCGTTTAGGTTCGGGAACCCGACCCAATTTTAAAAATTAGGCACCCATTTACAAATCGGGCACCTGTTTAGGATCAGGCACCCAAAGTGAAACGAGTGCCCGATTTGAACAAGCCGAGCGCCTGTTTCTAAAATCTATATATTTTTTCTTTTAAACGAAATACTTGTCTATCATTTTCATCCATAGCTAAAATGGAATCACGTTTGGTATAGCTCGGGCGCTCGGTTCACTTGCCATTTTTTTCATCTTTCAAGTATGTACTAATCTTTTTTATTATTTTTTTATGATTTTTATCTTTAAAAATTGTAGTTTGAGGTTATTTTTAATTTAAAAATGTATAGTTTAACATGTTATTTTAAAAAAATTTGCATAAATTTAATTATATTTCATCTTTGAAAGTTGTAATTTTTTTTATTTCAATTTACTTAGTAAATTACCGTACTAAAGTAGAAAACTAGTAAAATTTAGGTATGTACAAAATTACATTGCAAAACCCTACATAGAAAACCAAAACCCTAGACAATAAAACAAAAATGTAAATCTAGATAAAAAATTAATTTACGAAACCCTAAACTTAGAAAATCAAAATATAAATTTAGAAAACCAAAACATAAATTTAAAAACACAGACACACACTCTCTCTCACTCTCTCTTTCTCTCTCTCCTCTTTCTCTCTCCTCTCTCTCCCTCCCTCTCTCTCTCTCCTCTCTACGTACTATTGTTTTTTATTATCTTAGAGAATGAAAACTTAGAAAATCATTTAATATAAATTTAGAAAACCAAAACATAAATTTAGTTCATGCTATAGTTTAATGTTATTTTCAAAATTTAATGTTCATGCTATAGTTTAAATTTAGTTCATGCTATAGTTTAATGTTCTCTCTCTCTCTCACTCTCTCTCTCTCTCTCTCTCTCTCTCTCTCTCTCTCTCTCTCTCTAAGTTTTGATTATTTAAGTCATTCAAGTTGTAAGGTAAAATATATTTTACAATATGTTAATTGTAAATTATCATATTTTTATTTGTACGCAGATTGGCAATATGGATGATTTTCACATTGATGAGCTTATAGGTTAGCATGCACCACCACCTCCTCCTCCACCTCCCTCGCCTGCTCCACCCCCCCTCCACCTCCACCTCCACCTAGAGATCTGAGAGATAATATTAGGAGAAATGTAGAGGACATCTTGAGAGACATAAACATTATTAGGCATGATCCATATCCGTCTGTCTAGCTACTACACCTTGCAGATAGCATGCAAGGTATAGTAGATTCCATACCGACATTAGACTACGAGATTGATAGTTTTGATTCATGGAGGGAGTCTATGCATGTATATTATGGTGATGGCCTCTCTTATCAAGAGGTTAATAAGTTAAAAATTACAAAAAATGATATGGCACACTATTTTTTGAACCCTACAACAGGTGAGCAAAGAGTTGGCAAGAAGCCACGCATTTCCATTAGATGGTGTAGACACCCCGGGATAGCAGCGCATTTTTGGGAGTGGTGGTGGATGGTATTTGACCATCCACCACATGCTAATCATGAGGTCCCACTTTATTTTTTGAAGAAATTATGGGTTGAGTTTGAATTGGGTAAGAAACCCAATTATTTTGACATGAGAGCATTGCAGGGGGTTGGCCGAGGCATGCCACAGGATAAGCCAAGGGCCAAATTGAGTGATAGAAGTAGAAATCATGTGCACAATGAGCCCTTTGTTCCTCTTCCATCTCCTGTACTTCCTGCACATGTCTATCATTGAGCAGTGCAGTCATCTCTTAGTTCTTTGAGTGCCCTTACGGGCAATTTGTTACAGCACATGACCCAGGTGAGGACTGCCTCGAGCATAGCACATGTTTGCACAAGTTGTGGGAGTATATGTACGGGTCCCCAGTCTGATCCTGATGCTGCCCATGCTGCCCATGTTGGATATGGTGATGATGCTGGTGGTGCACATGGTGGATATGCCGATGATGATGATGGCACACATGGTGATGCCGGAGATGATATCTCATCATATGTTGATTTACTCAATGCAAATGATGATCATCCCGCACAGGTAAATTTAATTATAATTTAAATATAGCATAATATTAAATTTCTTATTTATACAATTATGAGCCATAACATGTGGATTTTTTGGTGAACAGAGGAGGGTTGACCCTCCAACATTCATTAGTCATCATCATATGAGATCGACACCTCAACATCTCGGTGCTCCATTCATGGTATGCACTTTGATCTTGATACATTTAAACTTTAAACAAAATAAACTTTAATTGATAATGTGTTTGACATATTTTTATGATTTTGTAGGGTCTCTCATGTACGACTAAGATTGGCAGTCCTTCATTCTCTACCCCACCAGTCACCAAGATTCAACATCATATACTTGTAGTATGTTTTTCATTTATTAATGTACACATGTTTTTATTCCATATTTATATATTTAATCAAGTTAAATATATACTTTATAATTTATGTATATATATGTACTATAAGTTTGATTCATGCTTTATATATGTTGTTTAGGTCGACACCACCATCAATCTTGCCATGGCTACAGGATTAAGCCAAATGCATCCAATGACACTATCCTTTGAGGTGATGATTAATTTAAGTAATTTTTCAATGTCCTGTATGTATCTGGATATTTTTCAATGTCCTATGTGTATCTAGATCTTAGATGATTAATTTAAATAATTTTTAATTTGTACATCAATTTTTTTTACAGGACTTGGCTTCATCCACTTTTCATGTAGTTGAGGATGAGGGTGCTCAAGACCAGACAGAGCAGGATCAGGGTGCTTAGGACCAAACAGAGTAGGATGAGGGTACTCAGGACTAGACAAAGCATGTTGATGCATCGCAGTCCTCTTCATGTGGAGTGAAGAGGACTGTAGATCAGCTAGATGAGTAGAGTGAGATTATGATGACTATTTGGACTTGTTTTATGATGACTATTTGGACTTGTTCATTTTATTTATGATGACTATTTGGACTTGTTTTATGATGATTATTTGGACTTGTTCATATTATTTTTTATGACTATTTATGCTTGTTTTATGATGATTATTTGGGCTTTTTTAGACTTGTTCATATTATTTTTCCTTGTTGTTAGAGTAGGACTTGCATTATACAGTAGTCCACTTGTTATCATATATTGTACTTGGACTTGTTTTCAGAGTAGGAATTTGTTTTATGATTGTATGTATATATCATGAGTTGATATGATAGACATTATGATACATGTGTAAATTATTTCAGGACTTGTTATGTTATTTATCTTAGTCATGAGTTGTTAAATGTAATTTATCAATTTATCTTAATCAGGACTTGTTATGTAATTTATCAATTTATACGTGCAATTAAACTTGTTAATCTATTTTCAGGAATAAAATTTAAATCATTTCTATTGTAACCTGCTTCTAGCAAATCATGAACATCTTTATCATAATAAGTTGTAACAATTGGATGCGAAGACATACCTGTATCCAATACTGGATTAGAAGATGCACTTGATTTTGCTTCTTCAACCTCTACATCCATTATGGTGTCTTCATTATCCTCCTCTTTTGAAACAATTGTTGAACTCAATGCTCCAACATTATTCAGGTTTCGAAGTCTTTCTCTTCTTTCTCGTTGTCGTTTTGCCTCCTCTCTATTTTCTACAATCTCTTCAAGTGTTAGATTCTTCTTTAACCTCTTTCTACGTTGATTTGATCCCATTTTGGCACCAAAATTTGAGTTGAAACAATCTTTTTTGAATGTCAGATTCAAAATAAGACAAATAAAAGGAATGTTGGCATAAATATTCTCTTTGTTTGCTGCCAATCAATAGAACACAAAATGAAAAGTCGCAATCATTGGATTAGGCCCACAGTCTATTTTTTTTATTGCAATGACTCTTTAAGAAATGGGCACCCATTTTCAGTTTCAAAAAATGGGTGCCCATTTTTAGCTTCAAAAAATGGGTGCCCGTTTTGATTTACAAAACAGGCGCCTGTTATTTGAATTTAAATAACGGGTGCCCGATTTGTAAATCTATAGATGGGAACCTTACCTCCTAGCTTGGGTTTTGGTTTGGGACAGGCTTGGTCCCACTGAGCCTGTGCTTGACCTTGCAAAAATATGGCTAAGGCATTACAGAGTAAAATTTCGCCTTGCCATAATTTTTAGGACAACTTCCCGAATGAATTTTTTGATAAAATGAAAACCCATTTTAGCTTTTATTGTACAGATTATAAAAATATAAATTTTATAGTGATATGATGAATTTTAATATTTATACAATATTTATTAAGTCAACGTGGTACCTAAACTTGAAATACCAAGGTTAACTAAAACTTTATTAACTTTTTTAATTTTTTGTTTTTTGAAAAATGAGTTATATGTCATCAAATTACATATAATTCTTTTCAATTTAAAAAAAAAAAATTGAAAAAAAGTGAAGTTATCATCAAATTATGGTGTTCGTACACCAGAGGTTTCAAAAATGTACTTTATAGTCAATTAAAAATTAATTAAAAAAAAATATTCAATTAAAAAATAAGATAAAATATTCTCATCAATCTTTAGTGTTTTAGGTACCTTTTCCCAAAAGGATTCCCAAAAATACATTCATTTACTTCCAAAAAGGTTTTATGTACATGCGTGAGGTGTGGTCCTGAAACAGGCATTTTGAAAAAGTGGTTTTTAGACATGCATGCTAAAATTCAATTTATACCATGTGGGTATTGAAATAAATTACATATTTGAAAACTAGATTCTGAGCACTAAATTTTATATTACTGAAGTTTTTCAAGATTCAATCTTAAAGTGCTTCAAATTTGGACATCAATTGATAGAAATTTTGAAAAATAGAGAAAACACTTCCACTTTTTGGCCAAAAGTGGAACCCAACTTCTTGCAGCCACCCAGGGTATTTTACGTTATGAGTTGGGGTTCGAGTATGAGTTACAGTTAAGGTTAGGGTTAGGGTTAGGGCGAGGGTGAGAGTTAGGGTTAGTAAGAAATTTTACTTTATGAGTTAGGGTTCAGGTAAGAGTTACAGTTAGGGTTAGGGTGAGATTAAGGATGTGGTCAAGGATATGATGTTAGGTTTACAGTTATGATTACTATCATATTTAGTGTAACATTAAGGTATAAGATTAGGGTATGGGGTTAGGGTTAGGGTTATTAATACATCGAGGCTTATTCATGGGTTAATGATGTAATGCAGAGTGTTGACTTTGGATTACTATTAGGGTAAAGTGTGTGTCAGATAGCTGCAAGGTCATAATAACATTCACATGACAAAATGTACATGCTAGGTGTACACAGTACAGATAATTTTGGCATGCTACAAATCAAAAGAGAAAAATTCCTCCATTTTCTAATGATGATTAATACGATTACAATATCCCATAAATTAGCAAATAGAGAATATATATATATATATATATATATATATATATAGATATAGATATATATATATATCTATATATATATATATATATATATATCTATATATATAATATATATATATATATATATATAGATATATCTATATATATATTATATATATATATATATATATATATATATATATATATTATATATATATATAATATATATATATAATATTATATAATATATATATATATATATTTATATATATATATATATATATAGATATATATATATATATATATATATATATATCTATATATATCTATATATATATATATCTATATATATATATATATCTATATATATATCTATATCTATATATATATCTATATATATATATATATATATATATATATATATATATATATACATATATATATATATCTATATATATATCTATATTATATATATATATATATATATATATATATCTATATATATCTATATATATATCTTATATATATCTATATATATATATTATATATATATATATATATATATATATATATATATATATACATATATATATATATATATATCTATATACATATATATATATATATATCTATATATATTATATATATATATGTATATATATATATATATATATATATATATATATATATATATATATATATGTATATATATATATATATAGACACACAATAATGAAATATAGTTTAATATATTTATATTTTAACTATAAGTATATTAAATATTATAATAAATCTATTATATAACATTTTATTATAAACAATTAATTAAAGGACAACAAAATTATATATTAAAAATAAAAATAATAATAAAAACCTCGTGTAGTGTAGTATATTAAAGTTGATGCACAAAATTAGAGAATCCTATTTCCTTGAGACTTAAATCTTATTATATCTATTTGTGTTTACAATTTACATAGTGTGTGAATATGACAATTGAGTCCATTCTCGTTGTAAATAAAAACTCTTATTTTAAATAAAAAATGTATAATATAATATGAAGACAAATGGTAGGGTTGAAATTATAGGGCTGAAAGAATCGGAAGACAAATGGCAATGGCATAATAATATGAAGACAAATGGCAATGCCAAAATAATATGAAGACAGATGGAAAGGCCGAAATAATAGGACCCGAATAAATAGGGGTGCCACATGGATGAAGAATAAGTTAAAAAAGGAAATAAAAAATAAATAAATTAGTGTGTTTTATGTTTTTTTTGGAATTTGGAGAGGCAAAAGGAATTGGAAAAGTTAGCTTTTGGGGAATATGAAGAGACCCTCTGAGATTATAAAAGAGCGTCTCAATTTAATAATTTTAGTTTAGTTTATTTTTAGATTTAAAGGTGATCAAGCAAGCAATTGACCAAATATAAAGGTGATCATTTTATTTTCTATTTAATAATTTGTTTATTTATATAGTTTTAGTTTTACATTTAAATTTAATTTTAGTTTTAGCTTTAGATTTAGAATTGGAATTAGATTTAGAATTAGTTTTGGTTTTAGTTAGATTTAGAATTATATTTCTCTTAGATTTAGATATTAATCATTAGTTCATTTAATATTTAGTTATAATATTTAGATTTAAATTTAAATATGAAGGGCAATGCCGCCATCAGTTTTTTAATGTTTTTATAATGTTTGATATTTTATTTGGAATTTGAAAAGATAAAGGAATTCCAAAAGACATATTAAAGAATATGAAGAGACACTCTTAGATTATAAAAGAGCGTCTCCTCATTTCATTTTTTATTTTATTTCATTTGTCATTTTCCAGAGTTTTAAGAATTGGAGAGTTTTAGAGGAGCCAATACTAGATTCAATTCCAGAGCAAGTTCCTTCCAAGTGAGATTTTCATTTTGTAAATATTTTACTTTTCCATAGATTTAGTTGCTTTAAAAATATTTAGATTTCAATTTGCACGTTTTATTTTGATTTGTATGTTTGATTTCATTAAAAATAAATTGATTTGTATTTAAAATATAGCGTGATTTAGATTTGCATGTTTGATTTGCATACAAAATCAAACATGCAAATTAAATCAATAAAATATTTTCATTTGCATGTTTCATTTTGAATTGCATGTTTCATTTTGATATGCATGTTTCATTTAGATTTGTATTTTAAATAGTTTGCATTTTACATTTACATTTGTATTATAAATAGTTTGCATTTTATATCCATGTTTGGATTTTAAATAGTTTGCATTTTAGATTTAGATTTCAATGTAAATATGGGTACTTTATTTGTGCACAAGTCTACAAGGATTCATGTACACTTGTCAAATTTAGTCTCGAATACATCATTCGAGGCCACCAAAGTAGAGGGCCTTGTAACTATGATGTTTGACTCTCTGTCAGAGGTAGCCATAGGTGGAATGGTATATTGCAAAGTTTTAAACAAACATCAGTTTATAGAATTAATCAGAATAACCATTTTGCATTGCCATTTTAAACTTTACATTTTACTTAATAAAAAACTTTACATGTTTCTTAAAGTGGAACAATATATATTATTTTGTGGATTTTTTATATTTAAATTAACAAAAAGTTAGGTTTCAAAACATGATATAATGTATATTATTCTTAATGTTAAATGTTAGCAATAATTCAAATATTTAAATAATTAAGAAATCTAATGTATGCTTAATCTAATTTTAAAAAACTATGAAGAGTAATAGAATACAATTTTCCTTAATATGGCGGCATTTCCATCCACAATATTGATAAAAAAATATTTATGAAAATGATGTAAAAAGTAAAAATTATTAAAATATAAATATAAAAGAAAATATTTTTAAAAAGGTGACATTTAAGAAACAAAATATAAATATGAATATTTAGAATATATTTTTAATTTCAAAACATAAAAATAAAATATATTATTAATGTTAAATGATAGCAATAATTGAAATATTTAAACTATTAAGAAATCTAAATGCAAATTGAAATGTAAATATTCAAAATGCAACTAAATCTATGGAAAAGTAAAATGCAAAATGAAAATCTCATTTGGAAAGAACTTGCTCCAAAATTGAATCTAGTCTTGGCTCCTCTAAAACTCTCTGATTCTTTAAACTATACAAAACAACAAATGAAACAAAATAAGAAATGAAATGAGGAGACACTCTTTTATAATTTGAGAGTGTCTCTTCATATTCTCCAATATGTTTTTTGCAATTCCTCTGTCTTTTCGAATTCCAAATTAAACCATTTTAAACCATTGCAAATGAATAATGTTGATAATCTAAATCTAAAGCAATGTGATCACATTGCACAACTATAATCAAAGTTGTGGAGCACACAACATTATTAGTTAACTATGTTGATGAATTGGATATAATGCAGATGATAGATGTTGTGAAAGTTTTGTGCGAGACATCAGCAAAAGTGGATGCATTTCCATCAATGATGAAAAATGTCTATAATGATCATTGTACAAATAAGGGCCACAATACCAACTTTATTGTTGAAGAATATGTGATGTACTTGCATCATGATGGAGAAATATTATTAATTTAGATAATTCTAATCTTGGCTTTCAACCTTCTTAATTATGTGAATAGTTGTATTGGGACTTCTATTTGCCTTTTTTTCTATATAAGTTTCATGAATAAGATAATAAATTAATAGTTTTGGCTATTCCCATCATGATAACCCCTATACTTGGAATATTTTGCAACATGTTTTGTTGAACTCTATAGGAACAACACAACATTATATCTTAACCCATAACACAACGTTAAATTAACAACTATAATTATCGTAACCTTCACCCTCACTATAATATATTATCACTATCATTATAGTTATAGTAATATGCTAACCATTCAAGTTAGTTGTTACCATGTCCCTACCATTGAGCCTTCCTTAAATGGTAACGTTCTATGTGATACTAGTGATAATTATCATGTTAAACTATAAACAACATCAAAATATATATTCCCAATTATAATACTTTGATCCTGAGTCCAAAACCTATGTCCTATCGCTAACTACGTCCATAATCTTACTCTCGTACAAACCCTAATACTAATCATATGCCTAAATGTAACCGTAACTATTTGTAATCTTGACCATATTACTAACTAGTAAAACGCTAACATTAAATAAGATACTAATGATAATTATCATGTTAAATTGTAAACAACATCAAAAAATGCATTACCAAGTATGATACTTTAATCCTAACTCTAAAGCCTAGATCCCATCGCTAAACTACGGCCATAATCTTACTATCACAAAAACCCTAATACTAACCCTATACCCAAAACTACATATGATTTAATTGTGACTATAAACCATACATCATAACTTTGTGCATAACCTTCAACTGGCCCTATTTGTCATACTAACCTCAACCAATCTTTTAACCCTAATACTAATCCAAACTCAACACTCTGCATTCCATCATTAAACCCATGATTAAGCCTCACCGTATTAGTAACCCTGACCCCATACCCTAATCTTAAACATTAATGTTACACTAAGTATGGTACTAATCCTATTTGTAAACCTAACATCATATCCCTAACCACATCCTTAATCTCACCCTATCCTTAACCCTAACCCTGACTCATAAGGTAAAATATCCTACTAATCCTGACTCTCATCCTATCCCTAAGCCTAACCCTAAATGTAACTCTTACTTAAACCCTAACTCATACGGTAAAATATCATGCTAACCCTAACTCTGACCCTATTCCTAACCCTAACCCCAACCCTAAGTATAAGTCTTACTCAAACACTAACTCATAATGTAAAATGTCTAACTAAGCCTAAATGTCACCCTATCCCTAACCCTTAGTGTAACTCTTATCCAAACCCTAATTATATTTAAGCTAAAATGTCCTACTAACCGTAACCCTGACCCTAATAGTAACTCTTACTTGAACCCTAACTCATAATGTAAAATATCCTACTAACCCTAACTGTCACTCTTACTTGAACCCTAACTCATAACATAAAATGTCTTGCTAACTCTACATCTTACCTGATTTCAAATTATTTTAATAATTTATAATTTATTTATAATTTTTAACTATATATACTTTTTTTTTACAACATTAAACCTAATTGCCACCCCAATAATTTGATTTTATTATATTTTTCTGCCATATACATAAACATTAGAAATCGTAAATGTCTACTATGTTGCGCTGCGACTACTACTAGGTTATATATATTAATATATATAATACACCAAGAGCAATCCTTGTCGAGGTGACTATTTTCTTTAAATTGCAAGCTGTAATAGGCGCCTCGAGAAGGATTACTCTCAACGTATTAGATATATAAATATATATAAGCTACTATATATTTTTGCCGAGAGACGTGGCTATACAATGGGAGCACAAATGGAAATATGAGCATGGGAATATGCCATAATAAATTCCTTATAAATAAAAACTATTCTTTATTAAAAAAAAAATTATAATATAATGTGAAGACAAATAGCAAGGGCAAAATAATAGAAAGACAAATGGAAAGGCCAAAATAATATGAGGACAAATGGCAAGGCCGAAATAATAGGGCCCGAACTAATAGGACCCGAAAAAATAGGGGTGCCACATGGATGAAGAATAAGTTAAAAAATTAAATAAAAAATTAAAAAAATTAGTTTATTTTATGTTTTTTCTTGTAATTTGGAGACGCAAAGGAATTAGGAAGCTCGTTTAAAGAGCAAGCAAGCAACCAAATATAAAGGACATAATTTTATTTTCTATTTAATAATTTTTTTTTATATATATAATTATAGTTATAGTTTTAGATTTAAATTCAAATTTAATTTTAGTTTTAGCTTAAGATTTAGTTAGATGTAGAATTATATTTCTCTTACATTTAGATTCTAATCATTAGTTTATTTAATAGTTAGATTTAAATTTAAATATGGAGGGCAATGCTACCATCAGTTTTTTATGTTTTTTTAATGTTTAATATTTATTTAGAATTTGAAACGATAAAGGAATTGCAAAAGACATACTAGAGAATTAAAATTGTATTCTGAATATTTATATTTATATTTTGTTTGTTAAATGTTAGATTTTTTATACAATATTTTCTTTATATATTTATATTTTAGTAATTCACTGATTACATCATTGTGATAAATAATTTTTATCACGGACTAAATTTAGCTATCCTCCCAAAGGAATGCACCATCATACCATTTTTGAAAAATTGAAAATGCAGTGAATTTTTTTTAAAAATTCAGGCTCTCTTCTTTTTAATCTTCTCATTCTGGATTGAAAACATCCAGAAATTTTTGAAAAAAAACACAAGATATTTGCGGATTTGAGAAAAAAAAATTTCTCAATAGTCGTGCATTCCTTCGAGAGGATAGCCACCGCCCTAAATTTAAGACGGACTAAATGTTAACTTACATTTCCTAATTACTATAACTGGCACTAACTTTATAGAAAATACTTGATGTTTTTGAATGCGGACTTGCGCATTAAAATTCAAATCGAAAACCCATAACACTTTCGTAGCGGTGAGATGACCCAACATGTTACGGCACAGTTCTGCATCAAACGAAAGACCTAAAATGGTGGTAGAATAGGACAAGAGTGGACGGGCATTAATCAAACATGTGTTGAAGTTAATATTACCATTAATATTCAAAATGTTAACTGTGCTTGTGCGAAATGGGTAACCATTCTGTATTTCAGACATCGCATACGCATGATAGCACAACGGACCTCCACACTTACATTTCCTGTCCTTTCCTAATTACTATCACCGACACCGACTTTACAAAAAATAGTTTATGTTTTTGAACGCGGACTTGCGCAATTAAATAAGAATCGAAAACCCATAACACTTTCGTACCGCTGAGATGACCTGACTTTAAAGAAAATACTGATGTTTTCGAACGTGGACTTGTGCATTTAAAATTTAAATCGAAAACCCATAACACTTTCGTACCGATGAGATGACCTGGCTGACATGTAACGGTACAGTTTCACAAGTGGATCTAGCAGTATTCATTGGAAGGGGACTGATTGCGTCTTAACTGAAATAATGAAGCATGTGCGAAGTTTCCAGTAGAGTAATCCCAGGGGAGAATGGATATGGCAGCTATTCATAAATCTTATTAATTACATACTTTGAAATGAAAATTACTAAAAAGCATCCCTAAAAAACAAAGCAAGCTTACTATAACTTTTACCATATACTGTGGCTTTTACTTTTATGACTACCAATTCCATACAGTTCTACAAAATTGTCTACAACTAGAAGTCCGAATTGAAGAGATTGTACAAAAAATCGGGAAATGCCATAAACTTCATGATTCATGGTTATGATAGCCAGAAGTTATTCAAATATGTGTGTCCATATGTGTTTGCCAATTTAAAAAGGAAAATAATTGAATTGAATTAGTATTAGTTTGAACTCTTAAACTTTTTATATTAAATATGAACAGCTGATATATTAAATAGAAAAGGTAAACCAAATTTTGTAGAGGTCCACTTTTAGATTTCATTAGACCATATGATAAGTAAACTAAATAGATAAATATACCAGAGACTCCACTATAATTGCCATCATTTCATATATATAAAGCACGAAACCATATATGGCTATATTAATAGCCATACAAACTAGCCATTCAAACTTAACAATATCTTGATATTTAAATCTACTTGTTCATTTATCTATATTCAATGAGGTTGGTGTTCAAAACACATTATTTGATGCAAATTAATAATTTAAAGGGTAAATATTTATACAATCAAGTTTAATTTGATCATATATTTTAGGCATATCTAAACTAAGATACATTTCATATGATAATATATTTATTAGCAAAAAATAATTTTATATTTTATGGGTATTTCAAATGATTTTGGTGAGACATAACCATAGTAAGTCAAGTAATATGTTTAATGAGTTAAAGCATGGATATCAATGGAGGAGAACCCTTGATGATCTGTGGGTTTTTGAACTCACATGCAAGAGACCGAACAAAGAAATCAGGAAAAATATTAATACTAGGAAGGAGGAGTTTTTTATGCTTAAACATATCGAGGAGTGCAAAAGTATTGTCTGAATGGAAGGCCCACTCCGGTGGACCACGTGGGTTGATACTCATTTTGATGTTCTTCATTAGTCCTCTTGTTCTATCTCTTTTGATCTTTATGTAATCATGTTACTGTGATCTTGGTTTGAGGCTTTCTCTCCTCTTTGATACTTGATGAACTCTTTGTATATTTTTTTGATCTCTCTATAGTTATTAGAAAAAAGAATCTTTGACTAAGTATTTTAATCATTTGTTTCACAGTATGTATTACTTAACTATTCATTTTTAAATTTATTTATCACAAATTATGGATAGTTTCACTCCCATCTAATTTATAAATACTAATCTTTTTTCATTTTAAATTTGCAGAAAATAATTCATATTTTTAATACAAGACAATTAAATTTGTTCTAAATATTTGACCGATGTCTACCAATAGACTTCAGACTTCCACAAATCTATTTTTTAACCCTAAACCGTAACCATATATCTAATTATAAGCCTAGCACTAACCCTAACACAAAATATAATGCCCAAGTTCTCTAAACATTATGTAAATCTTAGCACTGACCATAATTATAAGTAAAATAGTAAACCCTAACCTAAACCATTATCCTAATTATAATCCTAACCGCAACCTAAATCCTAACCCTTACCCTAATTATTTATGTCACCTAGGAATGACGCTAAACCTAACTTTACCGCTAACCCAAACCTTAACCATGATGTAAACCCCCACCTAAAATGTAAAACCCTTACCATACAGTATGAATGTTAGAAAGTAAAGATCCCCAAGATAACTGAGAGGGGGGGGTGAATCAGTTATCAGATAATTTATCCATTCAATAGCTTTAAACAATATAATCAATGTACTGATCAACCATAGAAAGATAATCATACACAATTGCACAATAACACAAGATATGTTAACTAGGGAACCTCTTGAAAAGAGTAAACCCCGGTGAGAATGATGCCCACAAAATGATGCACTAATATGAAAGTTCCTTGTTAGAGGATGGACCCTGTTAGGAGTCTTATGAAATACATTTAGTACATATAAATCTCTGTTAGGAGATTTTGAATCCCTGTTAAAAGATTCTAACCCGGTTAAGAGTTTATGGAAGACAGAAGGACCCACTGCCCAAATAGCTTCAAGGCAAGATCGCTGAACCCACTATCCAAAAGATCTTAGAATTATTCAATAGAATAATATGAAATATATTACCTCCTTCACACTATGCCAAAACTGCACTCTCTGCTACACAAGATCACAATTCCAGATCTTTGTACTCACAAGTCTTCCTTCATCACTGAATTAGCTCTTTTCTTCACTTCATGCATATATTCACATTTCACTCTTCATAGTACACATTACAATAAGGAAAAAATTCCTTCTTATATAAAAAACTCAAATAATTACAAATGAGTCAATCCTTAATTACAAAATAATAAATTCTACACGCTACACACAGAATTCACATAAAACTATCGACTTCTAGTTACTGTAACTTTCTCCAAACATATCCTCAAAGTTTGCGCTATGAACCACATCATCATTAATGAGTCTCCAACATCCCTTTAACTGTGAAAAATCAGATTCCATCCCAGCTAAGAGATATCCTCCGATTTCCGAACATTGCTACACAGAAACACTGTCTAAACACTGCTTTCACCAAAATGCTCATAACTCTTACAAATGAATGAATTTCTTTTTGCGCTATTAACCATAGGTTAATAACATACCAAAGAACATACCATCAACTATGCAAAATCCAATCTCTAATACAACATGTGCGCAAAACAAAACTGTACCTACTTTCCTGCTAATATCTAGAATATGACTGTGTTGACATAAATGACAATCCAAGTCATGAATGCAACAACAACTACTACAGAATGACTACCAAAACACTTTGCATTCATTCCTAACAATCTCCCCCATTAGCATTGATGGCAACATAGATGAAAACATCCAATGTTCCAAAAATCCAATACTACAACATCACTGCAAAATATCAAATTAAATCTTGCTTCATTTTCCTATTTAGCTCTCTCATACAATCCACAATGTTTTTCATGTATATCTCTCCCCCATTGACATCAATGACAGAAATTCTATCACTAAGTCAACAACAACTTAATGTCAAAAGACATTTTTCAGAAGAATACAATAACAAGAGTCCTCATGACTCAGCTCATAAACTCCCCCATAGAGGAAGTTCCAACATCCAATCCAGAAGAAAGATAGGGCTCATATACCACTGGATGGATGCAATCATCTACATCAATTCTCAAAAATAGGTTGGGCCATAACCCCAAGCATACCTCTCAGATACAAAAATGTATCCTTAAGTAAAGGCTTTGTAAATATATCTGCTATCTGCTCCTTTGTACTTATGTACTCCAATCTTACTTCTTTTTCTGCAACTTTCTCTCTTACAACATGATACTTGATCTCAATATGTTTAGTCTTAGAATGTAAAACAGGATTTTTTGACATAGTCACTATACTAGTGTTATCACAATGTAACAATAGGCTCATCAAACTTTATTCCAATATCTTTCAACATCAGCTTCATCCAAATAATCTGATTACAATTATTTGTTGCTACAACATATTCTGCTTCTGTTGTGCTTTGTGAAGTACAATTCTACTTCTTACATAGCCAAGAGACCAATTTACCTCCAAGAAAAAAGGCTCCACCACTGGTGCTTTTCTTGTCATAAACGTTGCCTCCCCAATCTACATTAGTATAGGCACATAAAGTAAAATCATCAGAATTCTCATACTATAATCCATAATCCATTGTTCCTTTCATATATCTCAGTATCCTCTTTACTGCTGCATAATGTGATTCTCTAGGTTCTTCTTGAAATCTTGCTACAATCCCCACTGAATGTGCTATATCAGGTCTTGTATGTGTTAAGTACTGCAATCCTCCAATCATAGATCTATACTTTTTCTGCTCAACTGCTGGTGTCTCATATTTGCTAGATAACTTATGTCTGGTTACCATAGGTGTTCCAACAGGTTTAGAATCTTCCATTCCAAATCTTTTCAATAATTCATTTAAATACTTAGTCTGACTTACAAATATACCTTCCTTGCTTTGTGTTATCTGTAATCCCAAAAAATATTTCATTTTTCCAATCATGCTCATCTCAAATTCAGTCTTCATTTCATCTACAAATTTGTCACTAGCTTCATCTTCTCCTCCAAAGATAATATCATCAACAAATATAACTATAACAAACAAACCATTCTCAATTTTTTTTGTGTATAAGTTATGATCTAATGTTCCTTTTATAAATCCCAATTTCAATAAATACTTATCCAATCTTGCATACCAGGTTCTAGGTGCTTGTTTTAATCCATATAAAGCTTTCTTTAACTTCATACCATATCTCCTTCTTGTGTCAAAGGAAAACTTTCAGGCTGCTCAATGTAGACTTCTTCTTCCAATTCACCATTCAAAAATGTTGACTTCACATCCATCTGATACACTCTGAATTTCTTGTAAGTTGCATATGCTAGAAACATTCTCACTGCTTCAAGTCTGGCCACAGGTGCAAAAGTTTCTTCATAGTCAATTCCTTCTTGTTGTGAATATCCTTTACATACCATTCTTTCTTTGTTTCTTATCACTTCTCCTTGTTCATTCATCTTGTTTCTGAATACCCACTTTGTTCCAATCACATTCTTGTCTTCAGGTCTAGGGACCAATTCCCATGTCTTGTTTTTTTTAATCTGCTCTAGTTCTTCTTTCATAGCATTGATCCAATGTTCATCTTCACAAGCTTCATTAGTTGTCTTAGGTTCAATTTGAGAAATCAAACATAAATATACCTTATTTTGAGTCAAAACTCCTCTATCTAAACTTCCAATAACTTGCTCAATAGGGTGATGTCTTGAAGTATACCTGTTAGGTGTCATAGTTACTGATCTTGTTCTGATTGTAGATTCTTCTATGCTTTCTTCTCTATTTTCTTCTTTGTTTTCTTCTTTGTCTTCTTTAGTATGACTTTCATTTAGGAAATCACTGTTAGTTTCAAAAAATAATTCTGCATTTTCAATGTTAGGCTGAGGTTGTGCTTCTCCATCAGATTCATAATCAAGTATTCTTTCTTGAATTTTAAACTTCTCATCAACTTTTACATTTGCACTTTCAACAATAGTCTTAGTTCTTTTTTTATAACATCTATATGCTTTGCTTTTTAAAGAATATCCAAGAAATATTCCTTCATCACTTCTAGGATCAAACTTTCCTATATCATCATCTCTCTTTATATAACATTTACTTCCAAAAATTCTAAAATACTTAACTGAGGGTTTATGTCCAAACCATAATTCATAAGGTGTCTTGTTTGTATCTACTCTGATTTGTACTCTGTTCATAGTGTATACTGCTGTGTTCACTACTTCTCTCCAAAAAGTTTTAGCCAAATCATTTTCAACCAACATAGCTCTTGCTGCTTCAGTTATTGACCTGTTCCTTCTTTTTGCAATACCATTTTGTTCTGGTGTTCTAGGGGCTGAAAGTTGTCCATTAATGCCATTCATTTCACAAAAAGTGTTAAACTCTCTAGATGTAAATTCACCACCTCTATCAGATCTTAGACACCTAATCTTCATTCTAGATTCATTCTCAATTTTTCTTTTCATGATCTTAAATTTATCAAATGCTTCAGATTTTTCTTTCAAAAATGCAATCCACATCATTCTTGTAAAATCATCAACAAGAATCATAAAATACCTTTCACCATAGAATCCTCTAGTCCTTGTAGGACCACTTAAGTCTGTATGAACAATCTCCAACTTCTCTGCTGATGTGAACTTCTTATTGGGAAATGAACTCCTTTTTTGCTTTGCACATCATAAATTCTTTGCAAATCATGTTAGTAGGTTTCATAATTCTAGGTAAATCTCTTACCGCATGTGTGGTGCTCACCTTGACAATATTATCAAAGTTTATATGACAAAACCTTTTATGCCATAACCAACTGTCATCAATCCTAGTTATCAAACATGTCATCTCAGTAGGATTCAACTAAAATACATTACTTGTGGTTCTGGATCCTTTTCCAATCAGATTTCCATCTTTATCTTTTATCACACAAGTTTTCTTAGAAAACCAAACTTGATAACCCTTATCAGCCAATTGTCCAGCGCTTAGTAGATTATGTCTTAGTCCATCAACAAAGTAAACATCATCAGTGTTAGTCGTTCCATCAAGAGTAATAGATCCTATACCCTTAATCAAACAAGGTGCATTGTTACCAACCCTAACAATTCTTCCATCATAATTATCTAACTTAACAAACTTTCTTTTATCTCCAGTCATATGATGTGAACAACCACTATCTATAATCCAATCAAATTTCTTTTCAACTTGTGAAACTAATGCTTTTTCTTCCCTTTTATCAGATCCAGAACTTTCTTCTTTAATTGCTACAAATCCTATTTCCTCAAAGTTATCATTATCACTGTCACTTAAATGTTTTTCAATACCTACCTCAAGATCTTCATCATTTGCATAATAACATTCTTTAGATCATTTGCAATACCTTCTTCAATCTTCTTATCTTCCTCAGATCTGCTACTGCTGGCATAATCTCCATTCACACTAGTACTTCTTGTAGGTCTAATGTTAAGAGCACTGAATGTTGTTTCCATTCTAGGTAGCTCTCCTGATAATCTCAAGTTCATCTCTGCTATTTCTAATCTTCCAAGAAGAGTCTCTCTTGAAAAGTTTGATGTACAAGGTATCACTTGTTCAATCATCTGCATTGTCTGCTTGAATACTGGTGTCAAAGTTCTTAGAATTTTCCATATCACTTCATTCTCTATCTTATCACCTCTACAAGACTTTATTCCTGTCACAATCTCAAACATCCTACCAATATAGCTTCTAATAGACTCATCTTCTATCATTCTAATATCTTGAAATGCACAAATCCAATTATGTAATCTAGCCTTCTTTGCATGTTCATCACCTTCAAAAGTAGAATGTAAAGCTTTCCAAATTGCATGAGATGTTTTCAAACATCTTACCTAACTATATTCATTCTCCGGTAGTGCTGACAAAAGTGCTTCTCTTGCAAGTATGTTACACATGAATATATCTAGTTCATCTTTAGTTCCTGCCTCTAGATTGTCTTCCTCAATGATAGTCTTATCATTCTTTGTAATCAACCAATAACTTGGTCCTAAACACAATAGATGTGTCTTCATCTTTTCTTTCCAGCTATCAAAATTTACTCCATCAAACTTAGGGCTTTCTTTTCTGAAATTCGCCATGGATCTCCTTAAGTTGTTAAACTTTTCTTTCAAGGACCTGCCGCTCTGATACCAATTGTTAGAAAGTAAAGATCCCCAAGATAACTGAGAGGGGGGGGGGCTGAATCATTTATCAGATAATTTATCCATTCAATAGCTTTAAACAATATAATCAATGTACTAATCAACCATAGAAAGATAATCATACACAATTGCACAATAACACAATATATGTTAACTAGGGAACGTCTTGAAAAGAGTAAACCCTGGTGGGAATGATGCCCACAAAATGATGCACTAATATGAAAGTTCCTTGTTAGAGGATGGACCCTATTAGGAGTCTTATGAAATACATTCAGTACATATAAATCCCTGTTAGGAGATTTTGAATCCCTGTTAAAAGATTCTAACCCGGTTAAGAGTTTATGGAAGATAGAAGAATCCACTACCCAAACAGCTTCAAGGCAAGATCTCTGAACCCACTATCCAAAAGATCTTAGAATTATTCAATAGAATAATATGAAATATATTACCTCCTTCACACTGTACCAAAATTGCACTCTCTTCTACACAAGATCACAATTCCAGATCTCTATACTCACAAGTCTTCCTTCATCACTGAATTAGCTCTTTTCTTCACTTCATGCATATATTTGCATTTCACTCTTCATAGTACACATTAAAATATGGAAAAAATTCCTTCTTATATACCAAACTCAAATAATTGCAAATGAGTCAGTCCTTAATTAGAAAATAATAAATTCTACACACTACACACAAAATTCACATAAAACTGTCGGCTTCCAGTTACTGTAACTTTCTCCAAACATATGCTCAAATTTTTCCCTATGAACCACATCATCATTAATGAGTCTCCAACATCCTTTTAACTACACAAAATTAGATTCCATCCCAGCTAAGAGATATCCTCCGATTTCCAAACATCGCTACACAGAAACACTGTCTAAACACTACTTTCACCAAAATGCTCATAACTCTTACAAATGAATGAATTTATTTTTGTGCTTTTAACCATAGGTTAATAACACACCAAAGAATATACCATCAACTGCACAAAATCCAATCTGCAATACAACATGTGCACAAAACAAAACTGTACCTACTTTCCTGCTAATATCTAGAATATCATTGTGTTGACATCAATGACAATCCAAGTCATGAATGCAACAACAACTGCTACAGAATGACTGCCAAAACACTTTGCATTCATTCCTAACAATGAATTGGTGTTATTAACATACTCAAGATTTACTCTAGTGTATAATCTTATTGTATTAACACACTTGAAATATATAAAACTAAATTTTAACAATAAACCCTAACCCCAACCCTAATTTTACCTGGACCCTAACCCTAATTAAGTCTTTTTGCCTCTTAATCTTGATCATCCATTGACTATCATTTTCTATAAAAGAAGAGCATTTTTCTTCATTTGGCATCTTTTGTGTTTATGCTAATGTTATGCTGCAAGTTTTCTAGCTCACTTTGAAGACTCCTTTGAAGACATTGAAGACTTTCTTTTCATTTGTTGCATTTCATTATTATTTGCATATTTCCCTTTACTAGTTGCATATTCGTGCTATATTAGTGTAGATTTCCTTTTTATGCAATAAATTAATTCACATATTTTAACTAGGGGAATTGTAATTCATTGTTATTGCCTTTCTTAGCTTATTTGCATTGTCATTCATAGATTAATCTTGCATCTCATTTAGTTGCATTGCATTTGCATACTTTGATTCATTTGGGGATTCTGGCATTGTTGACCTAGTCTTCAATTGTGAATCTCTCATTGTGTGGTTGACTATCAAGGTCACTAGTTTATAGCTCTAGCTGAGAGCAAATTTATCATGTCCTTGCAACTCCATGCATAGAGATCTATGAGTCACTTTGTGAGGCCTCATTGTTGAGCAACCTTGCCTGTAATGATTCATATAAGTGTGATGACTTTTACACCATACAAGGAAAATACCAAATATATCATATTGAGTCAAAATTGGAAATATAAATATGATTATTAATATATTTGAAGCATCATTTCTTTGTTTTTTAATGAATGAGTTTATTTTAATATTTATAGGATAAGAAACATATTTAGTAAGAGCCAAACAATACGAAATGACTAGACAAAAGTTTTATCTTCTTGAAATAACCATCTTTCTACCGTTGTAGTCATAAACTAGCTTATATATATTTTTATATATAATATGCTGATCATAATCCTTCTCAAGACGCCTATCGCAACTTGCAATGTAATGAAAATAGGCACCTCAACATCGATTACTCTTGGCCTATTATTATTATTATTATTATTATTATTATTATTATTATTATATTGATAAGCTAGTAGTAGTCGCAGTGCAACATTGTATATATTTACAATTTATAATGTTTATGTATATGGCAAAAAAACAAAATAAAATAAAATTATTGGGGCAGCAATTAGCTATAATGTTGTAAAATAAAAAACTATATATATATAGTTTAAAATTATAAATAAATTATAAATTATTAAAATAATTTGAAATCGGGTAAGAGAAAGAGTTAGTAGGACATTTTACGTTATGATCAGGGTTCAGGTAACAGTTTCAGTTACGGTTAGGTTTAGGGATAGGGTGAGATTAAGGGTATCCAGGATATTTTACATTATGGCATCAAGGTTCGGGTAAGACTTACAATTAGGGTTAGAGAAAGGGTGGGACTTAGGGTTAGTAGGATATTTTACCTTATGAGTTAGGGCTCAAGTAAGAGTTACAGTTAGGGTGACCGTTAAGGATAGGGTGAGAGTTAGTGTTCAGGTGAGAGTTAATGTTAGGGTTAGGGTAAGGGATAGGGTGAGAGTTATGGTTAGTAGGATATATTAGATTATGAGTTACGGTTCGAAGAAGAGTTACTATTAGAGTTAGGGTTAGGGTTATGATTAGTACAATATTTTAGCTTAAATATAATTAAGCCTTGGGTAAGAGTTGCACTAAGGGTTAGGGATAGGCTGGGTGGGTTTTAGGGTTAGTAAGACATTTTACATTATGAGTTAGGGTTTGATAAAGACATATAGTTAGGGTCAGGGTCAGAGTTAGGGTTAGGGTTAGGGTTAGGGTTAGGCTTGTATGCACCCTAAAATGGTCACCTAGACTTTGGGACCCATTTCTCAATTATCAATCCTAAATCAATATTTATCAAAATCAATATTTTCAACATTATCAATTTCTTGATCAAATCCTAATTCGATCATTTAATCAATTTTATCATATGGTTTACCATTTATCGTAAGCCTTTATTTAATTAAAAGGAATATTTCCTCCCGTTTTATTAAATAAAAAATCCCCACTTATCTTCTTATCCTAAGTTGCACAAATGAAGCATTTAATTCTTATTTATAAAGAAAAATAAAATAAAAAATAAAAGAAAATCACTTTTTGTCTCACATGGACATAAAGTAAATGCTCAACATAAAGTAAATGCTTCTAATTTTCCTATTGGAGGATATTTGTGCACAAGGATCAATCTTCTATTTTTATCCATCATTGATTAAGTCTTTTGCCTCTTAGTCTCGATCGTCCATTGATTCTCATTTTCTACAAAAGAATAGCTCTCTTCTTCATTTGTAAGTAATCTTGTTTATGCTAATGTTATGTTCCATGTTTTCTAGGTCAATTTGGAGCTTTCTTTGAAGACATTCTTACATCCAAGCTTTGAAGACTTGTAATTGCATTTCATCTAGTTCATATTTTCTTTCATAGTTGCATACTAATGGCATTCTTAGCTTAGATTTAATTTGATGCAATAGCTTAGTCTCACATAGCCTAATTAGGAAGGTTGTAATCCTTTGTACTTTCCTTTCAATTGCTTAATTGCATCTCCATTTTCATAGATTAAGTTTCATACTCGTATAGGTTGCATTACATTGCATTCATTTGG
Source organism: Chamaecyparis obtusa (assembly GCA_027943335.1). Classification (NCBI taxonomy): domain Eukaryota; kingdom Viridiplantae; phylum Streptophyta; class Pinopsida; order Cupressales; family Cupressaceae; genus Chamaecyparis; species Chamaecyparis obtusa. The sequence continues at coordinate 1,391,213 of BSBK01004321.1, read as the reverse complement.
ATTTCATTGAGGATATTGGCATTGTTACCCTTGTCTTTGATTTTGAATCTCTCATTGTGTGGTTGACTGGCAAGCTCATATGCTTCATAGCTCTACCTGAGAGCAAAATCCATAATCTTGCAACTCCGTGCATAGAGAGCTATGGATCAATTTTTGAGGCCTTATTGTTGAGTGTCCTTGAATGTAATGATTCATAGAAGTGTGGACACATTTTCACCATACAAGGGGTAAGGTTAGGATTAGGGTTACTGATAGGGATAGGGTGACAGTTAGGGTTAGTAGGGTATTTTACCTTATGAGTTAGGGTTCAAGTAAGAGTTATAGTTAAGGTTAGGTTTAGGGTTAGGTAGAGGGTGAGAGTCAGGGTTATTAGAAAATTTTACCTTGTGAGATACGGTTCAAGTAAGATTCACAATTAGTGTTGGGATTAGGGATAGGGTGAGATTAAGGAAGTGGTTAGGGATATGATGTTAGGTTTAGAGTTAGGATTAGTATCATATTTAGTGTAACGTTACGGTTTAAGATTAAGGTATGGTGTTAGGGTTAGGGTTAGTAATGTGGTGAGGATTAATCATGGGTCAATGATGGAAGGCAGAGTGTTGAGTTTGGATTAGTATTAGGGTTAAAATATTGGTTAAGGTTAGTATGAAAAATACGGTCAATTTAAGGTTATGCACAAAGTTATGATTTATGGTTTATAGTGATGGTTAAATCATATGTAGTTTTGAGTAAATGAATAGTATTAGGGTTTTTGTGAGAGTAAGATTATGGGCTTAGTTAGCGATGGGATCTAGGCTATAGAGTTATGATTAAAGTATCATACTTGGCAATACATTTTTTTATGTTGTTTATAGTTTAATATGATAATTATCATTAGTATCTTATTTAATGTTGGCATTTAACGTATTGTAAATGGTAGGGCCATGGTAATAACTAACTTGAACAACTACCATATATAAGTAATTATAATGTTAACGATAACATATTAGAGTTAGGATTAGGGTTATGATTGGGGATAAGATTCTATGTTTACAGTTAGGATCAGTATCGTATTAGAGTTAGGACAAGGGTTATGATTAGGGATAAGATTCTATGTTTACAGTTAGGATTAGTATCATATCAAAGGTTACTATAAGCGTCATGTTGACCATTTTACTTATGGTAATCAAGAGGGTTATGGTTACAATTAGGTTTTAATTTTAACCTTGGGAGTACTATTAATTTCAGACTTACACCTCTCACATTAAAAACAAAGATTAGGGTAAGGGGTTAGGGTTAGCATTATAGTTAGTCATATGGTGACGATTACTAATAGTTATGGTTCCATTTAGGGTATTGTAAATGTAGGGTTAGGGTTAGGACCAATTTAAGGTTGTGTGTAGTGTTAGGATGTACGATACATTGGTAGGCTTACAACATATGTAGTGTGGTGTGCGGTATACAATTAGTAGTAGGGTTTGTACGAGAGTAAGATTATGGATGTGGTTACTGATACGATATAGGTTTTAGAGTTAGGATCAAAGTATCATATTTGGGAATATATTTTTTGATTTTTTTTATAGTTTAACATGAAAATTATCATTAGTATCACATATAGCCTTTCCATTTAAGGAAGGGTCAATGGTAGGGACATGGTAACAACTAACTTAAATGGTTAGCATATTACTGAAACTATAATGATAATGATAATATATTACAGTGAGGGTTAAAGGTACGATAATTATTGTTGTTAATTTAACATTGTGCTATGGATTAAGATATAGTTTTATTTAAATAGTTTTTATTTAATATTTACTTTTAATAGTTTATTTTATATAGTTAAAGGTTTTGGTATAGTTGTTTAACATTGATTAGGATTAGGTTAGAAGTAGGAATGAATAAGATGTTCTCTATAATTAATTCCTCACATTTATTCAACATATCCATTGAAGGAATAAATATTAGAAATATAGATTTCAACAAAACATGTTGCAAAATGTTGCTAGTATAGGGGTAATGATAGCCAAAAATATTTATTTACTTATTTATGGGGGCAATGATAGCCAAAACCATTTATCTATTATCTTATTCATAAAAGGATTATATAGATAAAAAGGGAAATAGAAGTCCCAATACAACTATTCAGATAATTATGAAGGTTGAAAGCCAATATTACAATGATCTAAATCAATAACATTTCTCCATAATGATGCAAGTACATCACATATTCTTAAACAATAAATTTGGTATTGTGGCCCTTATTCGTAAAGAATAAAGTTGGTATTGGGGCCCTTATGTCACAGTTAGGGTTAGCATTAGGGTTGGTTTTTTTTTACTCTTTATTATGATTAAGGTTAGCATTTAGTGTTAAGGTTGGGTTTTCAATCAGTGTTAGGGTTTAATATCAATGTGAGAATTATGTTAGGGTGATGATTAGAATTAGAATTAGGGTTTACATATGGCTCATGAAGGATTTAAATTCATATAAGGGTTGGTGTTTAGGTTAGAAAAGTGATTAGAGTTAGAATTTAGATTAGGATATAAAGTAGGGTTTGGTTAATATTCAAGGTTAATGTTATGGTTTTAATTATGCTTAGGTTGTGACCAAATATTTATAGGATCTTACAAATATATTTAGGGTCCATGTGATGGGTAGGGTTTTGGATAAGTGATCAAACTATAGGGATAATCCTAAACAATATCTTAATATAATAGATTATGTAAACCCTATTTCTATATGGTAAACCCTAATTCTAACCCTAACGGTGACCCTAATCATAATATTGACCTTATGTAAACCCATACCCTAATCCTAATACTAACCATAACCCTAAATCCTACATTCTAAACCATAATCTGAAATGCTAATAACATAATCATAAATGCTAAACTCTAATCTTAACTCCAATCATAAATGATAAACCCTAATTGTAACCTTAATCCTAAATTTTAAACCCTCATTCTTACCTTGATTCCTAAACTGTAAACCCTAAATGATAAGATAAAGAATTTTCTTAAATGATACCAGTTGTAATGCAACTTGTTTAAAACATTAAGAGTTCCTTTGAAGGAAAGAATTAAAATTCTCATGATTTATTTCAGAAAGGATTTTGATAATAACAGTGTTTGGTTAATAGAATAGTTTGTAAGGAAATCTATTTGAATTTGCAGATAGTATGTAAGGCATACTATTGTATTTATTTTAAAGTCACCTTGTTGATTTGCATTTGAATTTTTTTTGGCCATTGGATAAGGCACTAGTTTAGTATTTGTTTCTTATAGTTTTTGTCTTTCATAGAACTTTAGAAAAATATTGAAAACCTTTATATCATCCACCTGTACCTTTTCATTTCATATTTAATGCACAAATAGATTGAACTGTTTCTAAGCCATACAGTCCTTATTTCTTGATTCCTTTAAGAGAGAATCACTTAGGTTGCTCCTCCTTAAAAGGAAGAAGGATGAGAATCCTTAAAACGCTGATTCTTCCTGTATTTAGAATCATACTTTGCTTGGTCAAGTTATGCATTAAATTTTCATTTATGTCATGGGATACATGTAAAGGAAAAAATATTGTTGCATCTAAATATTACATGTACATATATGCCAAATATCTTGTATGTACTGTACAAAGGATATAACTGAAAGATAAGATCATCTTGCATGTGCACTCAGAAGGATGGTGTAGGAAGGGAAGAGATACCACGTTTTCACTAACTTGTTTATTCCATGTACAAATACATAAGAATCTGTGACACTATTTCTTTCCCTCACTCAGATAATAGTGGTACTAAGATGATGGCACTTTGTAGAAGGTGCATCCAAAAAGTACCATTTGTTTGCGATTTGCCACCAAGCCAGTGCTGACTATATGTTTGTCATTGCTGACAACATATGGTAAGTAGCATGCATGGAAGAATTCTACAATGAGCTTAGAGTATATGTAGCATGGACATGTAATCAACATGATATCATGGATGCAGAGGTTAAGTGTGTGTACAGACAGAGTTGTAGCAGCTTCTCTCAGCAGCGTTCCTGACAGAGTAACAGGGAGTGTTCTTTGTGCAGTTCTATGTATAGTTGTCATGGAGCCCTACACCCCTAGATATGCAAAGTAGACATGTTAGTCATCTTACATTCATGAGCACATAGTCTCTTGTGTAGTACAAGTGTAGTTGTTCACTTGATATTCAGTAGTTGCAGTTTACTATGTTTATTTTGTGCAGCCGACAAAGATTTTATTGGTTCTTGAGTTGCGCCTATCAGTTGGGTATGCGCCCTTGGATTTATGCTCTGATAAGAGATAAGGAAGTACAGTTAAGAGCACATGAAGTAATTCAGCTTGGAGAGTAAGTTACAGTTACTGAAAAATAAAATTTCAGCCAAAAATTGTCAAATGAATTAACAATTTATAAAAATTAACATTTTTGAAGTTCTTTGCTAAAAAATGGAAACAACCAAAATACTTCATTTTTGTCACAAAGAATTGAATTTTTATTTGATATGAAATATTCCAACAAATCTACAAATTGTCCAAAATAGAAACATCAAAATATTACATTCCTGGCCTATGATTTAAATGAACTTGAATGTGAAGTATTTCAACAAATCTTTATTTTTCTTTTCTCAAATTTTAGATAATTGTTAATTGTGAATCTGTCTTGATATGGTTAATGGAATTTATGAGATAATTTATATCCAAAAATCATGAGAAGATGTTTCTTGTTCATTATAATTAACATATTAAATTATAGGAAACATCTATAATATTTTGGTAACTTTGCATGTAATTTGGTTGCATGAGCTTTTTCCTTGTAAGTAAGATTGTTGCAATGAAATTTACTCTCCAAACATTAATACCTATAAATGTTCCATATTAATGATGTTATGCTTACCTTCCTAATATTAGGCTCCCAACAATCAAAATGAAATTATTGGTGTTTTCCTCATCACAATTCATTCTTTATGTGACATACAATTTGATAGGAGAAAATCAAATCTCCTATCGGCTAACCGTTGCATGCACAAAAGCATGCGACTGCTAGTTGATAGGTGTGGGAGTGTTATCCCCAAATCTAAGCATTCCTCCTTTCTAGTTGTCTGCATGAACAAATCTATCTTTATCACCTGTCATGTGATGTGAACAACCTGTTGACACTTCACTCGTCAGTACATAAGTCTTGTAAAATATTTATAAAATTGAAGTGTACATATATGTTAAAAAAAATTGATCAAATTTTGATAAACCTTAAAAAAAATCCTGCAAAAATATAATTTTTTCCCTCATTAACCAGGGAGCCCTGGCGAAGAGTATAAAACTAAGAAAAACCCTAAGTATTTGTCACTTTTTATAATCTATTTGAGCGTTACTTTTCCCGGTCACTTAAGTTCTTAAAAGGCATGTGCTCTTTTTTTATCACCACACGGAGGTCATCTCTTGGCTTTAATTTTCCTAAGTCTAAAGGCCTGATGATATTAATATTTCCCAAGTCCTGTGTTAATGGTTATCTCAATATGAAATTGAACGCTAACGGTTTGTCGTATGTTTGCATGGGCCTTTTTTTAGTTATGAAAACACGCGACAAATTGCCAACCTTACAATAAAGCTTAATGCAAAAAATGGTGGGGCCGCTAACATATCTGCGCACGTGTTGATCACTCATTGGTTATATTTTGCTGACATGGATAATAGTGTTAGGTTTTCTACTCACACTGAGATAATATTTTTTATATCCACCCGCTGGTTTTTTGACGTGGTAGTTTTTGGTTTGATAGTCATCAGTGGGACCATTGTTAGAGGGATATTGAGAGGTGGCAGTAATGAGGAGAAGATCAAATAGTTGTCGTATGATCTCATAGAATCTTTCAGGCCTATGTGATCATGCGACTAGCTGTCGATTTTTTTTTTTTCGAAGCGTAGAAGGGTGGGGCCATTGCTAGATGTATGTATATAGTTTTTTCTAATTGGTTGAGGGTATTTGGTGATGTGGAAGATGTCAGTAATACTGACGATTGGTAAGGAAAAAGGAAAAATTACATAACAGCTTGCCAGGTTTTGCAGACATGGATTCTCCTTCTTGGAAAAGGTATAGTGGGACAGATGGCTTAAGAAAATAAACAACTAAGGTGAATGCTAATGGTTTTTCATGTGATCACATGGGCTTCTTTCATATTATGCGATCATGAGACTAACCATTTATTTTAAGATTAAAAGCTAAAGAGGACCAGCGTCATATAAATAGACTAATATGATGGCTTCTCGTATGTTCGCATACGCTTTTTCCAAGCTATGCGATCATGCGACAAACCATTTGATTATTTTCTTCTGGAGATCAATGGTCAAAATTTAAACTAGAATAAAGTGGATGCAGAGTTCTAATGAGTGACAGTACAATCTCTCAAAAAATTAATGGCAAAATCGTGCAAGGTAAATTGCTAAAGCGATTGGTGATAATTGCTAATATATGAAAAAGCCAAATTCTATGCTTTCAGGAAAGCCAGAAAGATAACATTTTGCAGAAGGGTTGAGTGAAAGGAGTTACAGAGACCGATTGCCATTTTCTGAAGATTGTGAAGAAAAGGTTTGTTTTCCTGCACATACTTTTTTTTATGGAGAAAACATAAATTTTCTATTGTGTTTATTTTGCACCAATTACACAAGCCCTAGAAATGCCACCCAGGAAAGAATTTTCTGGTGAAATCGATTACCTTAAGAGGGGTCTGCATGAAGACCTATTACAACTTTTACCTAGCTTGACTACAATTTTAGTAAAGGCAAAGCAATTAACACCAAAGAAGCCTACGGTAAAAGTAGCAGATGGATTGTATGACATAGGCAATTATATTAGGGATGCTAGGATCAATTTTCCTAATGCAAGTGGTGTCTCTCATTTGACTGGATTTGCATTATTCATAGTAGGGTTCAGCCAGAGAAACACCCCTGTTCCCACTTGTAATATATGGGAGAATGATTTAGGCAAGCTTGTGGCGCTAGGTGTCTTCTTAGATGTAGACTTAATGGTTCAAATTGCAAAGAATTATGACCCTATCAGTAGGGAGATCAGGGGGATTAGGGGACAACGGTTACTGTCAGTCTCTGCTGAAGAAATCAAGTTGGTTTTTAAATTAAGTGAACCCTCAAACAACCTGGAACCAATTGACTTTGAAGAATTAAGGCAGATATATGATGCACAGAAGCACCTTCTTAGAAATGGCACTATAAAGGCATTTTGCACTGAGGTTGGAAAGATGATTGTCACAGGACCACGTGTGCAGGAACCCTTCAAAATAGAATATTTTGATGTAAGGGCAAGAGGTGCATATTGGTCACTATGTCAGATTTTTGGAGAAGATGCTAATGAAAAAATGCTAGTACATCTAATGTACATGGTTGTCCAGATATTACATACACATTTGTCAATTACATATGATTATGCCCCTTTCATTGCTGACCTGATCCATAATGGGCTAATAGGGATTCAAAATAGTAAAGTTGATAAACCCTTCTGCTGGTATTCTTTTATGATGTACATGTTTTTGTTCAAAGGTGCTGATTATTTTGTAGAGGAGATGAAATTAACAAAACAGAGAGATGGAGAGGACATGCCAGTCCAGTTGTGGAACTCCAACATGACATGGGACATAAAAGATAGTAGTTATATATAGTTTGAAAAATATTTTGTAGCGAGATTGAGAGTATTTTTTGTCGACGAGAACCAAAGGGTCCCAACTGCTTTAGCTAGACTGGTTAGGCCAGAGCAATTTGCAAAAGACCTCAAGATAGTACACAATTGGGGTGATTTTATTCTCTATACTTATTCAACTATTATTAGATTATATGGTTTCAAAGGGACTCCTTATATATTTCCCTATCAAGTCCCCCTCAGGCTTGGCATTGCAAAAAATTTTAGACAACTAGGGGATATTGAGAGAAACACTCTTACCGATAAGAGTAGAGGGACTTTGTTCCCAAACATTACGATTACCCACTAGTTTGTGATTACTAAGGGTGGATGGGTTCACATGGACAAAATCCTAGAGCCATATCATTTAACAAGCACAATTTCCCACACTACAAATCTAGAGGGTTTCTACAATGATTTGTTCAAAAAGTATGCCAAATGTTCTGCAATAAACCATATATTTAATTACCCTGAGGACATAATCAGAAATATACGAGGATTAGATGATCAAGTACTCAGAAGGGAAAAGTGGTTAGCATATAAGAAGATTATTTCTTTTGTCCATCATTTTGATCCTGGATATGACCCCCTAAGCAGTATAAATCCTATGGGGAAAAAAATAGATACCCTAATGAATTGTTTTCAAGAAATTTATAAAACTCTAGAAGAGAAGAAGAAGAGAGCCATGGATGAAAACCCTGAGAAGGCTCAGTCATTTTTTAGCAAAGATGCGTGTCCAAAGATGTTGCCTCCTGGAAAATATATGCTACAAAAAAGGGCTGGTTACAATGTGATAGTCCCTAAATCTGACATTAGGAAGCAGCAAAAGACAAGAGAAGATGTCCCTTCTACATCAAGGCAGGCAGGGAAGCAAAAAGAGGTTGATGAAATGACATATACATGTCAAGATCAGCCAACTAAATAGAGTCTTGTTTGTTCTCCTCCCACCAAGAAACAAAGGCTAGAAGAAAGGCCTCAGGATCTAGAATAAGTATATTCTCCTTCACAATCACCCCTGAACATCAGAGATGATCAAGAGATCATGGAACAAGTACAGGAAATGGGAACTCAGGGCTATATTTTCATGACTCATGAAGAAATAAATGAAGGAATTCCAGAGCAACCAAAGGAACCTAAATTAGGGCTAACAGTGGAACAAATTGCAGAGATAGAGTTGGACCCTATTGTCAAGCAGGCATGTGATGAATTTTTGGCTGATGATGACTTTGTGAGATCCTGAGATTTTCTACAATTTTTATGGAAATTGAACATGAATAAATTTGAGGAAACCTATGAGAAGAAGCATAAGGAGAATCCTCTTAAGGATCTCAAGGTTATTGAGGATAAAATAAGAAAAGAGATGACAAAGAGTTTTGAAAAAACTACTCCAGAACAAGGGAGAGAATTGGTAAGAAATGCAGGAGTGCTCATCCTCCTTGAATGGGACATAGCTGATGCAGTGGTCCTCGATGCAGTTAGGAAACAAACTAAACCTATGCAAAAGACCAAAGAAGAAGCAAAACAGGTGTAAAAGGAGTTGCTTTCAGTAATGACCATCAAGCATTGGTCATGTGGTCACTGAAGAAGAATGAAAGGAACAAAGGAAAACAAATAATTAAGGATACTCTCACTGGAGGTCTCATAGTAAAGAGGGTTCTTGACACCTCAGCAATTGAAGCATTGAGCATGGTAGTAGCCACTGCTCACCTTGCAGAGAAGGTGGTCGAAAGAGAAGCAAAGGAGAAAGAAGATCTTATGATAGAACTTGAGACAATGTTGAAGGCTTATGGGGAGTTGAAAGAAGGGATGTTTCAAAAGCCTATGATAATTGCAAACTTAAAAAGAAAATTAGGGGAAGAAATTCCAATCCAGGCACCACAGTTACAATTTTCTTCTTCTATTGTTTGACATTCTTCTTCAAGCCCCATTGTTGAATATCCCCTGTCTCCTCTTCCCCCATCTTAGAGTAACAAAAATATAGAACGAATGGAGAAACAGAAGTATGAGAAAAGAACGAAGGACACCATCATACACTTTGCTACAAATGTAAAAGCTACATAAGTTTATAAATATGCAGCGCGGTTGTTTGACATTTTTCTTTCATTTGGGAAAGAGGCGGATACTATGGGCCAAATTTTGGATACATGGGTACCTAGGGAGAATATTTTGAAGTGTTTGCAGGATTCAATCAAAGATCATAGTACTATGTATCGCCAATTGGCAAGTACTTATAAAATTGTTGAATGCCTTATTTATTTTGACGTAATTAGAGAGGGAATAAAGAAAAAAGTCAGGCTTTTAAGGGTAAGATATTTTTAGAATAATTTCAAACTATTCCCGGGTCTTCTCAAAGCAAATGGAACCATAAAAGAGAGGGACCAATGGTTAGAACAAATTGAGAACGGGGTGTCGGCCATGATGGATGATGTTTTAGCTACAAAAAGATATGCTTCCTTTCATATAGATGATTGAAATGTTGCAAGATGCCAGGATACATTTTACTAAAGTAATGACTGAAGTGCATGAATTGGTTAGTAGCTAGGACAAAATTTTGCCAACACGGAATGACATTTTGGCTTTTAATTGGCCAAGTGAAGATACCTTTGCAACCTGGAAAGCAACGTACCATTCAGAAGTTGGTGAAGAAGTCCAAGAAGAAGAAACATCCACTTAGGAGGCAACAGTTGTCAATGCCCCAACTCCCTAAAGCAAGCACGGACACTACACCTGGCAGAAGCTGAACTGCCTTTGGGAGTTGTTGCAAATTATTGGCGCTCATAATAGAAAACCATTTTGAAATTTTGTAAGAAGAAAGTCTCTGTTTTACTTTTCTATCCTATATGAGAACTATTTTCTTGTCTTCTTCAAAAAAGATCCAAAGCTTGTTTGCAATCCTTTTACTAGAAATTTTCAAAAAAGATCATTATAAGGGACCAGGAACTTGATCAATATGACTGATAAGTTTTCTGAGTCTAGAATATCATAGATTGTATTAGGCATATTTCTGTGGAAGAAGAATATTTTTCATTCCAGTTAATTTCAAAAGGTTGCACTGTAAGGCATTTTGTAAGCATATATTGATATGGCATTTGAATAGAATCCAAGGTTTTTATCTCTCCTTGAGTTTTTCTATTTGAATTACAAATTGTTCAAATTCATTACATGGATAATCTTTGTGAATATGTTTACATTTCTCAGCTCTAATCAAGGATCAGATTAAATAAGCTTTCAATGTGACATAAGTTCTCTAGGGTTTTGCTTAAGGATACACCAATAAGTATTGATAATCTAGGACTCTTTTCATAAAATCCAGCACAAGGTGATTAGTATTTTCAAAGGATAAAAATATTTTAGATTTTTATATTCATTCATATATTACAATCTTGTACTGGAGGTGGTACGTAATGGATAAGACACTGGCCAATAGTGGTGTTTTTCTTACAATGATCAATGTGTAAAAAGGCTTCTACTGATATGTCCACTTTTAAGTATATAATTGTCAAAATTCTTTTAGATACAGTGATTTGAAGAATAAGTTTGTTACGTTAAGTGAACCATCTGCTGATTTGGAAAGAATAGACTTTGAAGAATTGAAGAATATTTATAATGCTCAAAGAAATTATCTTAGGACTAATCCGATGCAGGAAACTTTTATCAAAATCGGGGGTTTGGTTCCAATAGGATCAAATACAGGAGAACCTTTCAAAGTAGAGTAGTTTAACCCAAGGGCCAGATGTGCATATTGGTCACTATGTCACATCTTTGGATAGGTTGTTGAAGAGAGAATGCCAGTACACTTGATGTACATGATGGTTCGGATACTGCATCCATATTCAGCAGTTACTCTTGATTTTGCCCCTTTCATAGCTGAGTTGATCCATGAAAGGTTAATAGGAATTCAAAAGAGTAAAGTGGATAGGCCTTTCTGTTGCTATTCTTTGCTTATGCACATGTTCCTTTTCTAAGGTGCAAGCTATTTTGAAAAGGAAATGGATTTGATAAGAAAAAGGGATGCTGAAAAAATGCCACTACAACTATGGAACCCGATGATAACATGGGATAGAAAAGAAAATAGTTTTATCAATTTTATAAATGTTTTGCATCCTCCATAAACTGCATTTTTTATTTACCTGAAGATAATATCAGAAATATCCCTAACTTACTAGAGCGGGAAATTAGATAAGAGAAGTGGATAGCATACAACAAAGTACTAAATTTTATACAACATTTTTATAGCAGGTATGATATACTAAAAGATGCTACCCGCTTTGAAAAGAAAATAGAAACTCTTATGAGTTTCTTTCAATATATCATGAAAACCCTGAATGAGAACCTTAAGTCCAACCCTAATTGATATTCAACCATAAAGCTAATTGAACTATATCTCTATCCCCATTTGAGATCGTATCTTCATATTCCCCAAAACGTGCATTTTCTAATTCTTTTGTCTCTCCAAATTGCATAAAAAATGCTAAAAAAAAATACCGTTAATTTTTTATTTTTTATTTATATTTCTTAACTTATTCTTCATCCATGAGGCACCCATACTGTAAGTCACAGACTACTCAACATAGGCCAAGATAGTAGGAGACCACCTATTTCATACAAATGCAATAACTTAGGACACATCGTGAACTACTTGCAGATACAATGGAGAGGATAACAGAAGAGGACCAAGAGAACCAAGACGACCACCTCCTATACATATAAAGAAGAACTTTGTTCATACTGGTACAAGTTTTACTGAGTACTCCAATGAATTCAATGATCATATCAACAAGCACTAAAATAGCGAAGATGGAAAATTAAGGAAAGTTAAAGACTTCAATAAGAAATTGGCCAAGGGAGAGACATTAGATGGTACCGTGTCTTCGCAAGAGATTAACCCTCGCACATCGACCTACAAGGCTAAGCAGCCTTATCGGGAGCATTGGATGCGGGGAATAGAATATATCAAGCTTGTGTATGTGTGGAGTAAGGTCATGCGAGCTTGGGTATGATCGCGTGCAGCAAAGTCCCAGATTTAGCGCATTAAAGGTATTTAGATTTATATTGTGTGAAAAGTTATGGATGCATTGATAGTTTATGATGTTGTGGAAAGACCTAGGTATAAGTTCAAGAAACATCCATATAAGTCTTGTGAGGATGATCTGGAGGGAGCGTTTTCACAAACACCTATCGGGGTATTGCACGTAGAAGATATTAGGGCATACATTCATTGCAAATATGAAATCATTGGGGATGTAAATATCTATAGTCAACTGGACACAATGACATGATCAGATGGATCAATGGTAGATGAGTTCAAACACCTACATGATCAATCTATCATGAAGCTTACCAAACTCACAGAATTTGTGAAAGTAGAATGGCTTAAGATTATTCTTAGCAGAGTACATGATCAGTTTGTTTGGATTGGAGATCAGCCAGTGAAAATATGTGCACACATGATACATGAGATAACCAGCCTAGATAATGAAGGTGCCCTACCAGTTTTAGAAAAGACCTCATGAAAATAGGCAAAAGCCCTAATGCATTCCAAGTGGGATAAGAGAGTGATGACAGTCAATGACATCTATCAGCCAAATGTTCAGTTGGTAGCTATGTTGTTGGGATACAAGTTGTTTTATAGTAGCAGACCTAATTCAGTTTTTGTTGGCACTATTATCATGGCCTATCAGATGGTGAAGGAAAACAAGAAGTATAACCTCTACGAAGTTCTTGCGCAACAGCTTCTAGAGAATGTGAAAGCAATAAAGAAAAACAAATCTAAAGCATTTAGGTTTGGCTCTTTGTTAGTTCATATCTATATACATATCATTCACAAATTCCCTGGCATGCATCCCTGTGAATGGAAAGGAGATGTACCCACTAGGATTTAGATTTCAGAGAGTTACCAGAGACAAGACAAGAATTGGGTTGATGGTGAACTATTTGCATGGATCAAGATACTTTAGAGGTAGATGAAGGAGAGGTACAAGATACTTGACAGTCTTGTTGAGAAATATAAAGACAATATCTGTTTCATGGTTGAAACTGATTCTATTTTCTTTGAGGTAGTAGTACCAAGAAAGAAATGGTGTTATCCTATGGGATATGAAGTTAGTGCAAAAATCTTAACTATGCATGTAGAACATGTTTTGGTAGCAGAGGTAGACCCTACAAAAGAAAGATGGGGAACTTATATAGAGAAATTAGAAAAGGAAATAGAAGAACATGAAAACGTTACAAGAAAAAGAAAAATAAACAAGATTGTGGAAGATATTACTGAGAAGGTTGGAATCTCTAAGCAACAGTGGATGAGTTTAAGAACAAAGATGGACGCATCTTATACCATTCATAATGATGTGTGCATTCCTACAAAGGCAGACAGAACAGTAAGTCCTACCACTAAAGTCATTGATTTGATAGTTACTGACAGGGAGGCAGCACAAGAAGTTGATCCTTCGAGCTTGCCTGGGAGATCTATAAGACCTAGCAAGTAGTACAGTCAAAAAAAAAAATAGGTAGAAGTGAATAGGAAGAACAAAGAGGAATGGTAGTTGAAAAAGTTCAACAAAAAGCAGCGCAGGAGGATCGAAATACCTTCTAGAAGTCTACCCTTAAATTTTTGTGGGACAGAGTTCTAATCAAAGGTAACTTACAGTCGGTGGATAGGTACTATGACAGATATAGTTCTAAGGATCAAGTGATCATTGAAGATACTATCATTGAGTATCTACTAGCTTTTAAGAAGAATCTGTTTGAGATTGAATGAAGCATCCCCAAGGAGCTTTACAAAAAATTACGGGTCAGAAAACACTTGGCAGAATCAGAGGATGAAAGCATAAGGAATAAGGCTATTGAGGACATGTTACCAGTTGTATCAGTGCAGGAAAGAGAGAGAATTATAAAAGAATTGAAACCCCTTTTGAGGACAAAGGCCAGAATACTCAAAATAATGGCTAGAAAGCATGATGAAGTGATTGAGGACACTCAAAAGGCATTAGTACAAATTGTAATGACTGATATGCCAGAGAACACCTCACCTCCCAAGGTTACTAAGCCTATATCTCTGGAATTGGGAGAAAGTTCCAAGGCAGTGGATGAAAGTGTACAAGCTAGCACGCAACCAGACTTATTTGTTTCTGGTGTGCCTGTTACCCTTGACCCTTCATAGGATGTTAATAATCCATGTGATATTTTGGATTGTGTGATGGAAGTTGAAGAATAGGAATGGTCAGTCCAAGAAAAAATAGAGGACAAACAAGAAAAGAATATTGAGGATAAATATTTAATGGTTCAAGAAAAGAAGCAAGAAACGATCAAAATAGATAAAGTTGCTGATGTTAGATTGGACACCTCTCCAAAGTTGGCAAGTATGCCCAGACTGATAAATTCGCATGTTGATAGTATGGATGAGGATAAGCTAATGTGGCTATCCTTCATGGCCTTTGCTAAGCCTAGAGAAAGAGCAGTTTAGAAAGGAGACAAGAGAGTAAAAGTAATCGCTAGGGCTGTAGAAACACTTAACAAGCTACTTCCCTCACCGATTATATTTCAAGACAATGATGAATCTGAGAACCTTGGTGTGGTATTGGATAGCTTTAATAGTTATTTTGAGTCATTGCGAAAGAGTGCGGAGGAAAGGGAAGAGAATAATTTTTTGGAGAAGAAGATGGGACAACTCTGTCAGTCCATTTCATTAGTTTTAGACATTCTCAAGGCTACTACTATTAAGGCTAAGAGTTATGCAGCACAAGGCAGGAAGATTTATAGCTACTACATAGGTCCTTGTAGGCATCTTAAGAACATTGAGGAGATATTAGCCAAGGATAGGACTACTCTCAATAGTCTGATGGACAGTTGTGAATCATCTTCAGTAACAGTGGGCAAGATGGATAAAGAGACATCCAGGCTATTGGACAAGATAAGTGTACTGGAAATGGAGAAACGTAGAGTTGTTGACAAATTCAGTTTATTGAGAAGCCTATTGACCCCTAAGCTTACAATGCTTGAGAGTCATCTTTTAGAGATGGAAAAGTGTGAAACATGAATGACTGTGTGTACTTATAGTGAGATCAGCCAATGAAAATATGTGCACAGGTGATACATGAGATAACCAGCCTAGATTATGAAGGTGACCTACCAGTTTTAGAAAAGACCTCATGAAAATAGGCAAAAGCCCTAACGCATTCCAAGTGGGATAAGAGAGTGATGACAATCAATGACATCTATCAGCCAGATGTTTAGTTGGTAGCTATGTTGTTGGGATACAAGTTGTTTTATAGCAGCAGACCTAATTCAATTTTTGTTGGCATTGTTATCATGGCCTATCAGATGGTGAAGGAAAACAAGAAGTATAACCTCTGTGAAGTTCTTGCGCAATAGTTTCTGGAGAATGTGAAAGAAATAAAGAAAAACAAATCTAAAGCATTTAGGTTTGGCTCTTTGTTAGTTCATATCTATATACATATCATTCACGAATTCCCTGGCATGCATCCTTGTGAATGGAAAGGAGACATACCCACTGGGATTTAGATTTCAGAGAGTTACCAGAGACAAGACAAGAATTGGGTTGATGGTGAACTGTTTGCATGGATCAAGATACTTTAGAGGTAGATGAAGGGGAGGTATAGGATACCTGACAGTCTTATTGAGAAATATAAAGACAGTATCTGTTTCATGGTTGAAACTAATTTTGTTTGCTTTGAGGTAGTAGTACCAAGAAAGAAATGGTGTTATCCTATGGGATATGAAGTTAGTGCAAAAATCTTAACTATGCATGTAGAACATATTTTGGCAGTAGAGGTAGACCCTGCAGAAGAAAGATAGGGAACTTATATATAGAAATTAGAAAAGGTAATAGAAGAACATGAAAACGTTACAAGAAAAAGAAAAATAAACAAGATTGTGGAAGATATTACTGAGAAGGTTGGAATCTCTAAGCAACACTGGATGAGTTTAAGAACAAAGATGGACGCATCTTATAGCATTTGTAACGATGCATGCATTCCTACAAAGGTAGACAAAACAGTAAGTCCTACCACTAAAGTCATTGATTTGATAGTTACTAATGGGGAGGTAGCACAAGAAGTTGATCCTCTGAGCTTTCCTGGGAGATCTATAAGATCTAGCAAGTAGTACAGTCAAAAAAAAAAATAGGTAGAAGTGAATACGAAGAAGAAAGAGGAAATGGTAATTGAAAAAGTTCAACAGAAAGTGGCGCAGGAGGATCGAAATACCTTCTAGAAGCCTGCCCTTAAATTTTTGTGGGATAGAGTTCTAATCAAAGGAAACTTATAGTCGGTGGACAGGTACTATGATAGATATAGTTTTGAGGATCAAGTGATCGTTGAAGATACTATCATTGAGTATCTACTAGCTTTTAAGAAGAATCTGTTTGAGATTGAACGAAGCATCCCCAAGGAGCTTTATAGAAAATTACAGGTCAGAAAACACTTGACAGAATCAGAGGATGAAAGCATAAGGAATAAGGCTATTGAGGACATGTTACCAGTTGTATCAGTGCAGGAAAGAGAGAGAATTATAAAAGCATTGAAACCCCTTTTGAGGACAAAGGCTAGAATACTCAAAATAATGGCTGGAAAGCATGATGAAGTGATTGAGGACACTCAAAAGGCATTAGTGAAAATCATAATGACTGATATGCCAGAGAACACCTCACCTCCCAAGGTTGCTAAGCCTGTATCTCTGGAATTGGGAGAAAGTTCCAAGGTAGTGGATGAAAGTGTACAAGCTAGCACGCAACCTGACTTATTTGTTTCTGGTGTGCCTGTTACCCTTGACCCTTCACAGGATGTTAATAATCCATGTGATATTTTGGATTGTGTGATGGAAGTTGAAGAACAAGAATGGTCAGTCCAAGAAAAAATAGAGGACAAACAAGAAAAGAATATTGAGGATAAATATTTAATGGTTCAAGAAAAGAAGCAAGAAACGATCAAAATAGATAAAGTTGCTGATGTTAGATTGGACACCTCTTCGGAGTTGTCAAGTATGCGCAGACTGATAACTTCGCATGTTGACAGTATGGACGAGGATAAGCCGATGCGGCTATCCTTCATGGCCTTTGCTAAGCCTAGAGAAAGAGCTGTTTAGAAAGGAGACAATAGAGTAAAAGCAATCACTAGGGCTATAGAAACACTTAACAAGCTACTTCCCTCACCGATTATATTTCAAGACAATGATGAATCTGAGAACCTTGGTGTGGTATTGGATAGCTTTAATAGTTATTTTGAGTCATTGCGAAAGAGTGCGGAGGAAAGGGAAGAAAATAAGTTTTTGGAGAAGAAGATGGGACAAATCTGTTAGTCCATTTCATTAGACTTAGACATTCTCAAGGCTACTACTATTAAGGCTAAGAGTTGTGCAGCACAAGGCAGGAAGATTTACAGCTACTGCATAAGTCCTTGTAGGCATCTTAAGAACATTGAGGAGATATTAGCCAAGGATAGGACTACTCTCAATAGTCTGATGGCCAGTTGTGAATCATCTTCAGTAACAGTGGGCGAGATGGATAAAGAGACATCCAGGTTATTGGACAAGATAAGTGTACTGGAAATGGAGAAACGCAGAGTTGTCAACAAATTCAGTTTATTGAGAAGCCTATTGACCCCTAAGCTTACAATGCTTGAGAGTCATCTTTTAGAGATGGAAAAGTGTGAAACATGAATGACTGTGTGTACTTATAGTGAGCTTATTGCAGCGAAAATAGCATCATATGCACTGAATGGATTGATCCATGTCAGTGAGCTATTGATAAAGTCATGGGCTGAGGAAGTGAAGACTTTGGAATCATCTTTCCAAGATGTCTTAAAATTGGTGACTAAGCACTAAATCTTTGTGTGATTGTGTTATTCAAATTTTAAATGTGTCATTGCCACTGATGTCCAAAATGAGGATAGCAGGGCACAGTGGTATAGTATAGGTCAGCGATGAAGATATATGAGGTATTCTAGCTTGCGAAGATAACTAAAGGTAGTTTGGGATATTTATATTATTTAGTTAAGAGCACACAACTTTTGGTCATCCGACAAGTGAGATACAGTGTATGGAAGGTATGCGTAGATAGAAAATCAGCATATCAGGGTATATGAGCAGTTGCGAAGATTGAGGAGCGTATACTAGATATGGTGACATGCCAGGTATAGAGTGCTTTTTTGAATCACATAGCACACATTAGATTCAACATCAGCAACAATAAGAGCTATAATTGGAACTATCCAAGCAAGAGAAGTGCTTCTATTATTCACATTTTGGAGAACTCTTTGTGACAGTTGTGAGTATAAGAGCAATTTGATCGCCACACTTAAGCACTTGTTTTGTAAACCCCTAACAAGGTTTTTGCATTCTTCTAAGAAGGAAATGTAGTATGCAAGAGGTGGAGAATTACTTATTGTAACAAGAGTTTCTGCATATGTGTTTTGAGTTTTAAGACTTGTAGTATCTGGATGTACTAATACACAAGATTTATTAATGAGAATACACTGAAATACTTGTATATGTTTTGTTGTCTTCATTTGTGAATCTGGATTTCTTTATGTGTCAAATCTACAATGCATTTTTTTTTACATCAGCCATTGTATCAATTAATTGTAAATAGAACCTTTTCAAGCAGTGACCTCTGTAAAAAAGGCTCCACTGTTGGCCAGTGTCTTATTCATTGGCTAACACCTACACTGCAAGATTTTTTTCTTTTAAGAAGTAGGGGCATTGCCATCTGTTGCATCCTCACTGGATGTTTCCTCTTCTTTGATAGTCTCTGAAAGGTAAGCTATTTCCCAAGCTACAAAAGTATCTTCATCAAGCCAATTAAAAGCCAGAACCTCATCCCTTTTTGGTAGGATATTGTCCCAACCACTAACCAATTGGTGAACTTTAGTCATTATTTTAGTAAACTATATTCTGGCATCTTGTAACATTTCAATTACTTGTGCGAAAGGAATAGTATCTTCTACACCCAAAATAACATCTATTTTGGCCAGTGCCCCACTGTCAATTTGTTCCACCCATTGTTCCCTATCCATTATGGTTCCATCTGCTTTGATAAGACCCAGGAATATGTGGTACTTATCCTAAAAATATCTCACTCTTAAAAGCTCTGCCTTTCTCTTCAAACCCTCCCTACTTACTTCAAACTCATGAAGGTCTTCAACAATTTTATAAGTACTTGCCAATTGGACATGCACAGTATTCTGATCTTTAATCAAATCAAGGAATGATTTCAACATTTTTTCCCTAGGCACCCACCTATACAAAATTTTTCCTACAGTGTCCACCTCTTTCTTAAATGAGGTCAAAATGTCAGATAACTGTTTAGCATATTTATAGACCTCCTTTGGTTTTACATTTGCAACATTAATGTAGGATGGTGTCCTTTATTCTTTTTTCAAACATCTGCTTCTCTCTCTTCTCTATGTCCTCATTGCTCATGGAAGGGGGAAAAGGAGATAGGGGATATTCAACAATAGGGCTCGAGGAAGAAGGTCCAGCACTAGAAGAAGAAAATTGCAATTGTTTTGGTTCTTGGACTGGGCCTTCTTCTCCCAACCTTCTCTTCAACTCTACAATTATCTTATCCTTCTCAAACATGCCTTGTTTTAAATCATCGTAAGCTTTTAGCATTGTCTCAAATCTTTTAGTGAGCTCCTCATTTTCATTGGCTTCCTTCTCTACTACCTTTTCTGCAAGCTAGGTTGTGGCTACCACCATACTTGATGCTTTAATTGCAGAAGTGTCAGTAACCCTCTTAACTATGAGGCCACTAGTGAGAGTATCCCTTGTTGCCTACTTTCCTCTATTCTTTTCATCCTTCTTCAAAGACCACATGACCAATGCTTAATGATCATTACTGAAAGAAACTCCTTTTATAGTCTGTTCTGCCTCTTCTTTGGTCTTGTGCATAGGTGTGGTTTTCTTCCTAACTACATCAAGGACCACTGCATCAGCTATGTCCCATTCAGGGAGGATAAGTACTCTTGCATTTCTTACTAGCTCTCTCCCCTGTTCCGGAGTAGTGTTTTCAAATCTTTCTATCATCTCCTTTCTCACCTCAACTTCTATGACTTTGGGATCCTTATCTGGATTCTCCCTATGCCTTTTTTCACAGGCTTCTTCAAACTAAGTCATGTTTAATTTCCATAGGAATTGTATAAAAGCCCTAGCCTTTACAAAAGCATCATCAGCCAAAAATTCATCAAATGCTTGCTTGACTATAGGGTCCAACTTTGTTCTTGCCATCTGTCCACCTGTTAGGCCTAATTCAGGATCTTTTGGCCACTCTGGCACTCCATTAATTTTGTCATAAGTCATAAAAATTTGACCCTCACATCCCAATTATTGTACTTGCTCTGTGATCTCCTCATCATCCCTCATATTATAGGGTGATTGGGAAGGAGAGTACTCATCTTCTACATCTTGAGGCATGTCTCCTATCCTTTGCTTCTTGGTGGGAGGAGACAAATAAAGCATATTTTGACTAGGCTAATTGTGAGGTGTGTCTGTAATCCCCATAACCTCCTTCAGTTTCTCCACATGCTCTGATGTAGAAGTCATATCCTCCCTTTTCTTTACTTGTTTCCTTATGTCAGATTTTGGGATTATTACATTGTAACCAGTCTTTTTCTGCAACATATATTTGCCAGGAGGCAACATCTTTCCAAGTGTAACTTTTCTTAATATTGATTTAGCCTTTTCTAGGTTCTCATCCATGGCTTTCTTCTTCTTCTGATCTAGGGTTTTGTAAATTTCCTTTAAACAATCCATGAGAGTGTCTATCCTTTTCCCTATAGGGTTGATACTGCCTAGGGGATCATAACCTGGATCAAACTACCTGACAAAATCCACGGTCTTCTTATATAATAACCATTTTTCCATTCTAATAAAATTATCATCTAGTCCTCAGACATTTCTCACAATATCCTTAGGGAAGTTGAAAATGTGGTTTATTTGGGAGCATCCGACCCTTTTCTTGAATATTTCATTATAAAACCCCTCTGGGTCTACTGTCCAGATAGTTGTAGTGGTCATATGATATGGTTGGAGGAACTTATCCATATCAACCCATCCACCCTTTCTAATTACAAACTAGTGGGCAATTGTAATATTTGGGAACAGAGTTCCTCTACCTTTGCCAGTGAGAGTTTTCTTCTCAATATCCCCCAGTTCTCTGAAGAACTCTACAATACCAATCTTAAGGGGAACTTGATATGGTAGGATAAAGGGAGCCCCCCTAAAGCCATACAATCTAATAACAATTGAATAAGGATAAAAGATGAAATCCCCCTAGTTATGGACTATTTTGAGGTCTTTGGTGAATTCCTATGGCCGAACAAGTTCGGCCAGGGCCTTTGGGACTCGTGAGCTATCATTTACAAACAATAGCCTTAGTCTTGCTACAAAACATTTATCAAACTATATAAAACTACTGTCTTTGATGTCCCATTTCATAGTGAGGTTCTAGAGTGGGACTGGCATGTCCTCACCATCCCTCTGCTTTGACAATTCCATCTTCATTTCAAAATAACTAGCACCTTTAAATAAAAACATGTACATCATGAAGGAGTACCAACAGAATGGATTATCATCTTTACTTCTTTGAATCCCCATGAGTACATTATGAATCAAGTTAGCAATAAAAGGGGCATAATCAAAAGTAATTGATAAGTGTGGATGTAAGATCTGCACCATCATATACATCAAATGTAATGGCATTTTCTCTTCAGTATCTTCCCCAAAAATTTGACACAGTGACCAATATGTACATCTTCCTCTCACATCAAAATATTATGTTTTGAAGGGCTCCTGTGTACTTTGTTGCATGACAATCATCTTTCCAATCTCACCACAAAAATCCTTGACATGACCATTTTTGAGACAATTCCTCTATGCATTATATACTTCTTTTAATTCTTCAAAATTAATTGGTTCTATGTCACTTGAGGGTTCAGTCAACCTAAAAATCATCCTGATCTCTTCAGTAGAAATTGTCAATAGCAATTGTCCTCTAGCATCCCTAATCTCCCTGGTAATAGGGTCATAATTCTTTGCAACCTGACTCATTAGGTCTGCATCTATGAAAATGACGGGCATGACAAGCTTACCTAAGTCCAATTGCCATATATTACTACTAGGGACAGGGGCATTTCTCTGGCTAAATCCTACTGTGAATAATGTGAAACCAATGAAATCAAACACCCCACTTCCACTAGGAATACCAATCTTAGCATCCCTAATATAATTTCCTGTGTCATACAAGCCATCATCTACCTTTAGCATAGGTTCCTTTGGTGTTAACTATCTAACCTTTACTAAGTCAGTTGTTGAACTGGGCAATAACTACAATAAATCCTCATGTAGACCCCTCTTACTGTACTTAGATTCACCAAACAATTCCTTCCTAGGGGGGCATTTTAGAGTTTGTGGATTTTATACATTTGGTGTAAAAGAAACATGGTAGAATGATAATATCTTTTAACAACAAGAGAATGTGCAAATAATTCACCAACATTTCCTTTGAAATTTTTACAAAATGATAATCGGCCACTGCAAATCTTCTCCCCCAATTCCCTGCAAACTTTTATTTCATTGTGGATTCTAGGAAAGCGTAGATTTATGTTTGATATATTAGCAATTGAAAGCAATCATTTCAGCAATTTACTCCACATGATTTCTTTCACCATTAATTATCTGAAAGATTGAACCGTCACTCGCTTCAAACAAAAAAATTGAACTTTGCGCCAACTTTTCTTCAAGTTTGAATTCTGACCGTTGATCCTCTTTAGAAAACTGAACATAAAACAACCGTCGGATTAGTAGTGCAATTGTGTACACACCTGGCAACGTGCTGGGATAAGGAATGAAGACAATCGACAATTGTCACATGTTTGCATAGGCTCAAAATATTGCATGCGATCTTGCAATGATCGTTACATCTTTATCAAATTCTCTTAAATAAAACGCTGAGAACCTTAACGAATAAGGTAGTTACGACTTAGGATTGTTGAGGAAAAATTGTCGGGCTTGGACTTGCAAAAAATTTAAAAGGGTTTGGACCTAGGAAATATAAAGTGATGACAGACCACCCCGCAAGGTGATATATTATAAAACATGCGCTTTACAGACTTAAGTGATTTGTCAAAGTAACATCCCTTTAGAACTTAAAAAAAATAATGACCAATGATTTTATGAAAGCAATAGCACTTAGGGTTTTTTTTGAAGCCTATTTTTTAGTTATGACTTGTATATATAGAGGTTTATATCTCTCAGTGAGTATTTGCATTTGAGTTATGAGCTGTTTTAATTCATTACATGGATAATCTCTATGTTAGGGTTAGGATTACGATAATGGTTTAACATTTACATATAGAGTTTAGCATTTATGAGTAGGGTTATGATTAAGGTTTAGAATTTAGTATTTTTCTAACTGATAAGGTTTAGGGTTAGTTTTATGATCAGAGTCAAGGTTAGGCTTGGGATTACGGTTAGGATTAGGGTTAGGGGTATTATTAGCATAGACTATGCTTATATTTAAAATTATGATTATGGTTAGTAGTAAGGTTGGGTTTCTTATTATTCATTCATTAAGCTTTAGGTCAAGGATGTTAATACAATAAGATTATATTGAATATATGTTGAGTATGGTAATAAAATTAATACATACTCTATGGCAAGGGTTTTAGAGTTCAGGTGAAGGTTTACATATTAAGGTTATCAACAATGAAATAGAATTGAATTGAATGAATTAAATTAGGGTTATGATTCATAATTGTTGGGGAAGAGGTTAGGGTTACCATTACATCTAGGGTTATGATTAAAAAAATTGTAAGGGTTACCGTTGAGTTATTTTTTTTTGAGTATAATTAGGGTTTTGTTTCCATCATGGTTGAGATTAAGCTTTGTCTTATAAGAAGGGTTGGAGTTAAGGATTGGAGTGAGGACTCTGGTTAAAATAAAGGTTTACATTATGAGTAGGATCAAAGTGAATGTTTAGGTTAGGCATGGGGTTAGTAATTTATTTGATGTTTATGATTACTCGTTAGGGTTTGAAGGACCACATTATGGTTAGCGTTAGGTTATAGTTTAACATATGGCTCGTGCAACGATTTAAATTATTATGAAGGTCAATGTTTAGGTTGCAAAACTGATCAGAGTGAACTCAATACTAACTATGACATGTTTATGCACCCTAAAATGGTCGCCTAAACTTTGGGCCCCCATTCTCCAATTTATCAATTTCCTAAATCAATGATAAAAATTGGTTTATGTGTTTACCTGATCTTTTAAAATAAATAAATCTGAGTTCCTGAGTCATAAAAACTTCAAAGCTCTCCCCAATAGTGCTATGACATGTTGCTCAACATCCAAATGAAATTAAATGGTATCAAGTTGCACAAAATGACTCTTGGTCTTCTTTCTTCCACATCTCATGTGTATTCCTAGTCTCCCATTTTCATTATTTCTCTTCTTCCTTCACGCTTCTTCCTCTTCTTCCTAAACTATCCACGTCTTCTTGATTCTTTTCCTCTTATTATCTAGTCTACCTTCTCCTATTCATCTCTTCTGTCACTTCCATGCTTGATTGCTCTTCTTCTAGAACCATGAATTTCAACTATCTTGTTATGGAACCTCTCTTGAGAATAGATGATCTCGAACTCATTGCTCAATTTGAAGAGTAATATTCCTCCAAAAATATCACGGGTGATAAATTTATGACAAAAACAAAAGAAAAATCAATTAAATCAAATGCTTTTGCTAGGATCATACACATGATCTTGTCATGACCTCCTTCTTCCAAACATTTTTCATCTTCTAAGTCTTCTTATCATTCCTCATCTTCCAAGTCTTACCATGATTCTTCTAGACATTATTCACATTCCTCATTATCCAACTCTACTTCCTCCACTAAGTCTTCACTTTCCTCTTCATCACAATCTAGTTCCTCATCTACTTCTCCAAAGAGTCTTACTTCTCTTCTCAAGAGATACCATAATGAACAACATGATAATCCTTCTCATACCTCTCCGATGAAGACTGACACACCTATCTTTGATGACTATGATGACTCTGATGATGGACAATGTAGTGATACCTATGACACCTCTATTCCTAACAATCATCCTAGTCATGTGCTAGTGCTTAGTAAAATGGGTTGTCACATTGGATAGATCATGATGGTGATCCATATGATTCTGATTTTCAAAGAGACTATGATGCTTGTTGTGAACAATATGACACATCTACTTCTAATGAGGAAGAGAAAGCTTTCTGTGCTGGTTATAAATGTAGATATTATGAGTATTTATCCTCTAAGAACTCTCAGGCTAAAAATAAAGATTACACTCTTGAGCAAGATCATGTTGATGTTGGACCTTTGTCTTGTGATGGTTCCCTTCCATCTCCTACTTCTTCGAATACCCCTACATCTCCTAAAGTTGCCAAGTCTTTAAAATCTTTCACAAATCCTTCATCCAATAAAAATCCTAATGCTTTCCATGCAGTTTCCTATATTTATCCTCGAGAGCAACCTCTTCAAGAAACTGAAGCTAACCTTCACTTCAATTTAAATACTTCTAATAATGCTAAACATAAAGATCCAAACCCTTTGTGCACTATAATGCCTACTTCAGCTAGCCCTTCACCATCTCTTCCAAAGTCTTCCATACAATTCCAACATGCATCCTTGTCCTTAGAACTACCTCCATGTCAAGAGGACTCTAAAAATGGTAAAGAAAAGAACATAAAGAAAGATCAAGATCAAGAACCCTCCATGTCATCCAATCCTTTTAATGATGTATCATATTCATTTCATGGTTCTTTTGATTGTCTATGCCATTTCTCATTCATTCCACCATGTCTGAAGACTTCTCCTAAGCAAGATCAAGCTACTACTTGCACCATTGACCTTACTGACAATCAAAATAACCTTACTAAACTTGCACTTTCCAACTATGATACTTCCATTGAAGCTAGAAAAAATAGTGTTGTCACTTCGAATGTTAAACCTGTTAAAAATGAAGAGCAACATTATACCCTTGTGCTGTCCAAATATCCTTGTCAAGATCAAAGTCTTCCATCTTCTTGTTCTACCATTCCATGTTTGCTTCCATTTTCTACTCTTCATAACTCTTTGCAAGCTTTGAACAATCATACCAAAGAAGGTGCTCATATTGAAGATATACATGATCCTATTGAAAATCCCAATGCTCACTCTAAAGATGCCGATGTCCTTGGTTGTGATATAGATGTTGATGATCTTATTGAATATCCTTTTGCATCTTCCACGTCCATAGTTGGACCTCCTCCACCAATACTAAGGGCTTCACATCTTCCATCCATCTAGGGCCCTTATGTCCCTTCACTTTCCCCTACCAATTCTCCTAATTTGTCATCCATCTTGGGTCCATACGTCCCTCCACATCCTATCTTTCCTCAAGATCAACATAGCTGCATACCCTTGAATCCTTTTCATTCACCTACCCATCTAAACCAGTCATATCCTCCTTCTTCCACAAGTCCCAAGTGTTTTGCAAGTAACTTGAATGTTCAAAATAAGAAAAATAAGCAATACTAGAATCCATCAAAAAAAGATCACCAGCTCTTATCTGAGGGCCTCAAACCTAAACCCTTGCACTCCATGACTAGAGAGCTATGAATCCCCTTTTGAGACCTCATTCTTGATTGTTCTTGAACCAAATGATTAATAGAAGCGTGAGACATTTTTAGCACACAATGTGTACCCATACCCTAACCCTAATCTTCAAATCATAACCCTAAATCCTAAATTTTGAACCCTAATCATTAATCATAAACATTAATCCCTATCATAAATCATAAGGTCCTATTCCTAAATGCTATACAATAATCCTAGTTCTGCTAAATTATAAATCCTATATCCTAACCTAAAGCATAATGCTAAATGGTCAAACCAAATTATAAAGGATTAACTCTAATAATAAAAGCTAATCCCTAATCCTAAATGCTAATTCCTAATCCTAACTGTAATTGTAAATGGTAAGCCATGTAATCCTAACTGCCATTGTAAAATCCCAAATGGTGAACCCTATGCGTAAATGGCATGTGTTTACGAGTATAGTTATGATTAGGGTTAAACCATAATCTAAAATGCTAAACCCATGTCGTAATCCTAATCCTAGCCATAACCCTCAATACTACATTATAAACCATAATCCCAAATGAGAATAACCTAATTATGAATTGTAAACTCTAATCTTAGAACCCCAATCATTAATGTTAAACCATAATCCTAATCACTCAGCTATAATCCTAAATGATAAACCCTAATTCTAACCTTAATGCTAAAGGTTGAACCCTCATTCTAAGCCTGATTCGTAAACCCTAAATCCCAAATTTTGATATAAAGCATATTCTTAAACAATAAACTATAATATTCTATGGTAAACCCCAATCATAAATGCTACATCGTAAATTCTAAAAGCTGATATTAAATATTTTTAACCCTAAATATAAAACTCGATAGTAAACAGTAATGGTTAATATTAAACCCTACTCTTAAATGTGAAGCACTAATTACAAATTATAGAACCTTATCCTAACCCTAATGCTCAACACTGAGCTGTAATCCTAAATGGCAAGCCTGAATACAATACCCAACCATAACCATAGCACCCATCATGATGCGAACCTTAATCATAATACTAACAATACATAAATTGACACCATAAATCTCAAATGGTAATCTGTAATCGTAAAAGTCAAAGTCTAATCCTAACACTAGTCGTAAATAGGAAACCAACAATTCTAAATCCTTACCTAAACCATAACCCTAAATGAAAAACCCTAATCATTAATCATAAACATTAATCCCTATCATAATTCATAAATCATAAGGTCCTATTCCTAAATGCTAAACAATAATCCTAGTTCTGCTAAATTATAAATCCTATATCGTAACCTAAAGTGATAATGCTAAATGGTCAAACCAAATTATATAGGATTAACTCTAATAATAAAAGCTAATCACTAATCCTAAATGCTAATTCCTAATCCTAACTGTAATTGTAAATGGTAAGCCATGTAATCCTAACTGCAATTGTAAAATCCCAAATAGTGAACCCTATACGTAAAAGGCATGTGTTTACGAGTACAGTTATGATTAGGGTTAAACCATAATCTAAAATACTAAACCCATGTCGTAATCCTAATCCTAGCCATAACCCTCAATACTACATTGTAAACCATAATCCCAAATGAGAATAATCTAATTATGAATTATAAACTCTAATCGTAGAACCCCAATCATTAAAGTTAAACCATAATCCTAATCACTCAACTATAATCCTAAATGATAAACCCTAGTTCTAACCTTAATGCTAAAGGTTGAACCCTCATTCTAAGCCTGATTCGTAAACCCTAAATCCCAATCCTGATATAAAGCATATTCTTAAATGATAAACTGTAATATTCTATGGTAAACCCCAATCATAAATGCTACATCGTAAATTCTATAAGCTAATATTAAATATTTTTAACCCTAACTATAAAACTCGATAGTAAACAGTAATGGTTAATATTAAACCCTACTCTTAAATGTGAAGTGCTAATTACAAATTATAGAACCTTATCCTAACCGTAATGCTCAACACTAAGCTCTAATCCTAAATGGCAAGCCTGAATACAATACCCAACTATAACTGTAGCACCCATCATGATGCAAACCTACACCATTATCTTGGTCATAAGTCTAACCGCTAATAATAAATGGTAAACCCTCACCTTAATCATAATACTAAAAATACATATATTGCCACCATAAATCTGAAATGGTAATCTGTAATCGTAAAAGTTAAAGTCTAATCCTAACACTGGTCATAAATAGTAAACCATAAATTCTAAATCCTTACCTAAACCATAACCCTAAATGAAAAACCCTACTCATTAATCATAAACATTAATCCCTATCATAATTCATAAATCATAAGGTCCTATTCCTAAATGCTAAACAACAATCCTTGTTCTGCTAATTTATAAATCCTATATCCTTACCTAAAGCATAATGCTAAATGGTCAAACCAAATTATAAAGGATTAACTCTAATAATAAAAGCTAATCCCTAATCCTAAATGCTAATTCCTACTCATAACTACAATTGTAAATGCTGAGCCATGTAATCCTAACTACAATTGTAAAATCCCAAATGTTGAACCCTATGTGTAAATGGCATGTGCTTACGATTACAGTTATGATTAGGGTTAAACCATAATCTAAAATACTAAACCCATGCCGTAATCCTAATCCTACCCATAACCCTGAATACTACATTGTAAACCATAATCCCAAATGATAATAACCTAATTATGAATTCTAAACTCTACTCTTAGAACCCCAATCATAAATGTTAAACCATAATCCTTATTGCTTAAATATAATCCTAAATGATAAACCCTTATCTAACCTTAATCCTAAAGGTTAAACCCTCATTCTAAGCCTGATTTGTAAACCCTAAATCCCAAATCCTGATATAAAGCATATTCTTAAATGATAAACTATAATATTCTATGGTAAACCCCAATCATAAATGCTACATCCTAAATTCTAAAACCTAATATTAAATATTTTTAACCCTAACTATAAAACTCGATAGTAAACATTAATGGTTAATATTAAACCATACTCTTAAATGTGAAGCACTAATTACAAATTATAGAACCTTATCGTAACCCTAATGCTTAACACTGAGCTCTAATCGTAAATGGCAAGGCCGAATATAACACGCAACCATAACCATAGCACCCATTATTGGTGTTTGAAAATGCTTATGCCACTTAGGGCTGCCAATATGCGCTGACACTAATGTTAGGACTGGTTAATTCCAAGTATGGGAGCTCTACAAGGCAACTAAACCAACTATAGGGACAAGACTGCCCTCTTCTCTTCTGGCTCTGCAAAACTAAGGCGGCTGTACCTAATCCAGATAAAACTCAACTCACTACACACCTTATACTTCTAAATTGATGATAAGCAGATCATAGTAAAGGATTGCTAAATACTAACTAGGTATTCATTGAATCAACTCTACTATGTAGGGGTACTACTATCAACCAAACAAAAAATTAAAATTTGAAAATGGTGTTGCTATTCAAAGGTGTAGGAAATAGCCCAAAACCCATCAAACACTGGACTCAACTGAATATACTAATCCTTGATCAGTGCCATTATCCATTGGGAAAATCATCAAATGAAAGTATAGAAACATGAACCAACTATTGTCAAAGATTCATAGCCATAAATACAACTATTCTAGCCCATCCACTACTTACAAGATCCTTCTGTAGATGAATCAAATGAATCTATGCCCTATCCAAAGTATTTTTCACTTGATCCTAGATCAAGAACTAAAGACTAGAACATATACAAAGGTAACCCAATGCAATGGACCAAAAAATCCAAAACTCATAAGACTGACACCAAGGAGAGACTTGAAAGCATAAAAAATAATTGTATTAAGTATAATGAATCATGTACATGTCTATACTAGAAATGAGACAACCACTTCAATAACCTACAAGGGATGCAAAGAAATTATATTTAGCCTCCTACAATGTGACAAAGTCTACTACTTCCCACAGGAACCAAAGAACACATATTTTGGAACCCCTCTTTATGATCCTGAAAATCCTTTTATAGAAGCAACGATTGCAATGAGCTATAGATCATTAGGGTTAGGTTTCACCAACCAAACGAACTGAATTCACACAAAATTTACTACATTTGTGGGAAACCAAGCAATCAGATCCAAGAAAGATCTTCATCAATGTGAAATCTCTGAGCAATGTAGCGAAGATCATGCATTTACTACACAAAACAATCTTATTATGAACTTGCAATTATTCTATCCACTCTCTTACGGCAGATATTTATGCAATCAATCATCATAGCCTCTGGACTAGACTGCAGCAATTCACAAAATCACTTCTACCAGATCCAGCTACTAAAGCATTCAATACCAGTCCCTTTTGTCGCTGAAAACCTTTAAAATATTCAAATCTACAAAAAATGGCTATACTCATGGCACCAGACACAATCAACGGCCATCATTTGAACTTAGATCATCTTTATATCACGATCGTCAGATCTCTCACCTTCCCAGGCTTCATCTTAACCACTATAGGAATCTTGGTTTACATTATATGC
Source organism: Chamaecyparis obtusa (assembly GCA_027943335.1). Lineage (NCBI taxonomy): Eukaryota > Viridiplantae > Streptophyta > Pinopsida > Cupressales > Cupressaceae > Chamaecyparis > Chamaecyparis obtusa. The sequence goes on along the minus strand of BSBK01004321.1, from coordinate 1,359,378 downwards.
TTGGTTGCATGATCGCATAGGAAGGAATTCAACTATGAGATCATGCAACTGACTGTGAACATGTTGAGAAAAGGTCCCACCAATAACTGGCACACACTACCATCAAACAACCTGTAAGATCTTGACACCTTAGCACCCTCTGACAAACTACCAAGTCACCACCACATCGACCAATCAAGAGCAAGCACGCCTACAATGCCTGACAACAAACCCATCACCTTTCTTACCACACCATCGGATGGTAGTCACATGATCGAAAAGGGAAAGAATATTCCTTACAATCATGCGACAACCGTAGATCTTACCAAACCACTACAAGAAACCTTAATCGCTTGCCAAATCATCGAAGGTTAATGAACAAATAGCTAGGGATGCGCGACCACGCGACCAAAGAAAACACCGGGTTTCCAAATGAAAAGCACTTAACCGCAAAAATCAAGAGACTTTGTGACTACATAGTCCCGTGATCACCAAATAAGAAAAACTTAACTACCTGGGAAACTAGAGATCAAGCAACTAAACATCATGAAGAAATGGACCCCACCAATTGGTTGCAGTAGCATGGATAGGATACGCCGATAGAAGGAATATGTGTGAGGTTGAAAACATCTAGGGTATTCTACCTCAGACAAAAAGGTAACAAGGAAATAGAAAACAACAGAGGGTTTTTGACATTTTGGCATATTACGAACTATTTCCTGCAGACCTTAGAACTTGAATAACTCCCTGGGTTTTTTGATTCAGCATATGCGCTCAGAACTGGAGCTAGGTGACGCATTGAAGAACATGGGGGTAAGAGCACAAGCCATAAAACCTTGTCGATTTTCTTCACAAGTTAAAACTGCATTTGCAGGGAAGAGGCCATTTTCAAATGATTTTTGCTATGATAGGAAAATGGCCTAACACCCATCATGATGCGAACCTACACCATTATCCTAGTCATAATTCTAACCCTTAATACTAAATGGTGAACCCTAACCTTAATCATAATACTAACAATACATAAATTGACACCATAAATCTCAAATGGTAATCTATAATTGTAAAAGTTAAAGTCTAATCATAACACCGGTCGTAAATAGTAAACCATAAATTCTAAATCCTTACCTAAACCATAACCCTAAATGAAAAACCCTAATCATTAATCATAAACATTAATCCCTATCATAATCCATAAATCATAAGGTCCTATTCCTAAATGCTAAACAATAATCTCAGTTCTGCTAAATTATAAATCATATATCCTAACCTAAAGCATAATGCTAAATGGTCAAACCAAATTATACAGGATTAACTCTAATAATAAAAGCTAATCCCTAATCCTAAATGCTAATTCCTACTCAGAACTGTAATTGTAAATGCTAAGCCATGTAATCCTAACTGCAATTGTAAAATCCCAAATGGTGAACCCTATGCGTAAATGGCATGTGTTTACGACTACAGTTATGATTAGGGTTAAACCATAATCAAAAATACTAAACCCATGTCGTAATCCTAATCCTAGCCATAACCCTCAATACTACATTGTAAACCATAATCCCAAATCATAATAACCTTATTATAAATTCTAAACTCTAATCTTAGAACCCCAATCATAAATGTTAAACCATAATCCTTATGGCTCAAATATAATCCTAAATGATAAACCCTAATTCTAACCTTAATCCTAAAGGTTAAACCCTCATTCTAAGCCTGATTTGTAAACCCTAAATCCCAAATCCTAATATAAAGCATATGCTTAAATGATAAACTATAATATTATATGGTAAACCCTAATCATAAATTCTACATCCTAAATTCTAAAACTTGATATTAAATATTAAACCCTAACTATAAAACTCAATATTAAATAGTAATGGTTAATATTAAACCCTACTATTAAATGTGAAGCACTAATTACAAATTATAGAACCTTATCCTAACCCTAATGCTCAACACTAAACTCTAATCCTAAATGGCAAGCCTAAATACAATACCTAACCGTAACCGTAGCACCCATCATGATGCGAACATGCACCATTATCCTAGTCATAAGTCTAACCCTTAATACTAAATGGTAAACCCTTACCTTAATCATAATACTAACAATACATAAAGTGACACCATAACTCTTAGCCTGATCATCAATGTAAATATTAAACATAATCCCTAATACTAAATGCCAAGCCCTAATCCTAAATACTAAACCCTAGTGGTAGATGCTAAACCATTAATCCAATATCCTTGCCTAAACCATATTCATAAATGATAACCCCTACTTTTAAATCTAATCCTAAATGGTAAACCCTAACACTAATCCTAACTATAATACTAATCCCTAGACTAAAAAATCTATTCCTAAATGCTAAACCCAAAACCCAATCCTAAATGGTAAACCCTCACCCTGATCCTAACTATAATACTAAACATGTGTAAATGAATATCATAATCTCAATTGTAACCATAATCCTAAATCTTAAATGGTAATCTATAATCGTAAAAGTTAAACTCTAATCCTAACACTGGTCATAAATAGTAAACCATAATTTCTAAATCCTTACCTAAACCATAACCCTAATTATAAATCTACTCCTAAATGCTTAACCCTAATCCTAAATACTAAACCCTAATCCTAACACTTACCCTAAATCCTTACCCTGACACAATCCCTAACCTTAACCATAATTTTTTGTACTATTTCTCAATCCAAGTGGAAAACCATACCAAAAGTATTGATTGTGTAAAATATGAAGTCCTTTAAATAAAGTCTTGATTTGGTTTCTCATGCTTTAATGATATTATTAAACTTCTAAGTCTTTGAACTTTACCATGTCCGTGTTGACCTTAGTGAAATAATATATTTACTATTTTATATATATATATATATATATATATATATATATATATATATATATATATATATATATATATATATATATATATATATATTCATTCATTTATTTATCTAATCCTAAATAGTGAGCCATAATCATAAATACTAAACCCTAATCCCAACACTTACCTTCAATCCCAAACCTAATACAATCCCCAACCTTAACAATATTATAATGGCATGCCCAAAATATTATTTACTTTTTAGTCAATCTAAGTGAAAAACCGGAACAATATTATTCATTATGTAAAATATGAAGGCCTTTATAAAATCTTGCTTTTGTTTGTCATGGTTTAATCATATTATTACACCTCTAAGTCTTTCGACTTTAGAATGTCTATATTGACCTTACGGAAACAATATATTTATTTCTCATGAATTAAAAGGTAAAACGTAAATTATTGATTATGGTATGACATTTTGATGTGACCTAAGAAATTCTTTACTCATTAACTAATATGACAACCACTAATATATTTATATATTGGCTCTTTTTTCTGACACTAAAATTCCCTGAATATATTTCCATAATTTTTAATTTATTATTCATTAAAACATAACAAACTAAGATTGTAAAATCTCTTGGATACTAAGTTTTTCTTACAACATTCTAAATTTTTCTCTCAACAATTCTCGCATACATTTGAATTTTATTCTCTTTCTAATATCATTCTATTCTCTATTATTCATTCTACAACAAATTTCTACCAATATCTCCCTTTGTTGTTTAACATCAGTCAAAATAATTTTGTGAATATCTTTCTTATTATTTTTCCAATTGTTCATTTATTATGTTTTTCAACAGTCAAATATATTATTATATTGAATGGTATATAAGAATTTAGAGAGAAATATATTAACAGAATTAAACACAACTTATGAAATTATAATAGCATATCACCCAAGTTAACATGTTAGATAGCAAAGTATTTTTTTTTTGGGTCGAAATTTGAAGTTATAAACAACCAAACCAGTTCAAATGCTGGTGCACTAGAACATACGGATCAAATAGAATGTAATTATACCATAAAATGGTTTTTCCATTGCAACTATGTTTTTGGTGTCATTTGATGCTGTTAAAATACCCTGACGACCCTTGACAAATATTTCAACTCTTAATTTAAGCCATTCAAAGGAATTAATTATCTGTAATACACCTATGGCACAAATTTTCACACCATTTACAGTCTAATTGAAAGAAAAGGAAAGAGATTGATTGTGGTATGAATCTTTTAGATAATGAGAAACCAAGTTATTAACTTAAAATAAGTTTTCACATCATTTCGAAGTCTGCTGCTAGACAATACTGTCAGCCAACAAATTGAAGATGAAAAAATTTAGGACTGCCACCATCGTTTACAAATATTGATCAGATGGCACTCGCACTAACAATAAAAGGCAAATTTACTAGCAACTGAAAACAACATAACAATGCAATTTTGGTCTGCGGCTTAGGCTTGCACTTTTCAGATAGCATCTGCAAAGAATATAGACGGAAGAGCAACATGAGAAAAATACAAAATGGTATTACCTATGGCACCAAAAGCAAGTAATAAAAGCAAATTCAATAATAGCCAGTACCCAGTGCAGGTGCTGCTTCTTGTGGATGGGGAGCAGTTTCCATTCTGAGATTGCGGCTCAGAAACATGACGATGGTGCTAACTCCAATGGCATAGAATAGGAAGAGGATACCTACGCTACCTCTAGAGATGGGCCACAATTTAGTGGCCATAATTGCTAGGTAGCTACAAGCGGATAACAGAACCGCTAGCCCACCTAGTATTTTAACCACTGGAAAACTCAAACCTATGTTGAGCAAGGAGGATATTAATATAAATATAATGATCAAAGAGCTGAGTACCGAAAGTAGAGCAACGGTTGGAGACGTGTCCCCAATAAAATCCAGGAAGGCGAAGTTAGTTGGAATAAGAACAGAAATTGAAATGATGAGTATATCTTTTTCTTCCAACCCAGATTCCCGTGGCGGCATACTTCGGATATTCAAGGCTTTATTGTGAATAGTCCATGACATATATAATAGCCTGCAAAATCGAAGCTCAAAGTTCTTAGTAATGTATTTGTAATGTACAAAAACAAAATAAATAAGCATGCCTTACTTTATGGCAGTCCTTACTTTATTCCCTTTCCATAACATTTAAATAAATTTTTCAATACTCCCTAAAATGCATCTATATAACTCAGATATATGAATATTCCAATACAAAAATAATGGCAGCTAGCACATCCTCTAAAATATATCATAGTCACTTCAAGTGTAAAACAATAGTAAATGTAAAGCTGTATCGACACTTAAGGTTATTATAACAGATAACTTATTTGTTGATAAAGGAACTGGTATGCTGTATTAATTCAAAATATTAAACTCTTGCAACTATAATACATATTGAATATGACTTACAAAGGATCGTGTCCTTTCAATGAGCTTTTTTCAAAATTAACAATTCATAACAATAGTAAACAAACAAAGGACTGGCGTAAACAAATATAATAAGGATTCGTCAAACCCTAATTTTACATTCGAGACATCCTCTATCTATTTTTCATGTTCCTAATGAATATAGAACCCCGCACAATGAAAACTCCAAATCCGCTAAGAAGACATTTGTTCTGGGATTTTTAATTTTTGTAAACCTTGAACCTAAAAGCGTTCTGTGTTTTCGGTACAGGTCTACCCTAGAAACCCACAAAGTTTGCGGTCTCCCACTCTTCACCAAAAGAATAGAGTTCTTTGAAAAGGACAAAATAAATTTACATATTAAGACAAATACAAAGAGCTACAAACAAACCTGTTATGAGATTCTCTGCTTTTGGTTTTTCTATGACTCACTACAGATCGAAACTACTGTGTATATTCAAACATTTAGGCCTTTGAGACACAAAAAACAAAAAACAAAAAATATTTTTTTTTTAACTATTGAAAGAAACTACTGTAAGGACCAGACCTACTGTAACCCAAAACAAAATCCACACAAATACTAATAAATATAAAGCCAGATATAAATGCTATTTTTAAAATTGTAAATATAAAACACACCTGTCTTCTTTGTTATTCTGGACCCAAAACGTTAAATCCTTCTTTATTTGTGATTGAAATCTTCCCCAAAATTACACAGTGTTTTCCATCTCCCACTGTTCACAGCAATCCCGCAAACATAGAATACTTTCAAACGAACAAAGTTATTAAGGAAAGGGAATGCTTAAGAGTGAAGTAACTAAAGGTCGTAACTTAATAAACTTCCCATTAACTTCGATGGGAAAGGAGAAGCCAAAGTGGAGTGAGTTGGTCATCATTAATGGCATTAATTCATGCCAGTCCTCAATTCATTCTCTCATCCTTTTGGCGGTCTTTCCATTGCTCATTTGATGCAGAACTATTCAGGTACATTTTCAAAACTATTATGTACTTTCCCCAACTTTTCCATTTTAGTTGCACAAGGGTGCGAACAAAAACATCAAGTAATTTTGGTGAAGTCACTTCCACTTGTAGGAGGAAATGTGAGGTCATCTCAGCGGTATGAAAGTGTTATGGGTTTTCAATTCCAATATTAGTTGTGCAAGTCCGCGTTCAAAAACATCAAGTATTTGCTTTAAAGACGGGTCATCTTAGTGGTATGAAAGTGTTATGGGTTTTTGATTCCAATATTAGTTGCGCAAGTCCACATTCAAAAACATCAGGTAATTGCTTTAAAGATGGGTCATCTCAACGGTATGAAAGTGTTATGGGTTTTCGATCATTATTTAATTGCGCAAGTCCACCTTAAAAAATGTCAAGTATTTTCTATAAAGTCAGTGTTAGTGATAGTAATTAGGAAAGGATGGGAAATGTAATTGTGGAGGTCCGATGTGCTATCGTGCATACATGATTTCCGAAATACAGAACAGTTACCCATTTCGCACAAGCGCAGTTTACATTTCAAATATTAATGGTAATATTAACTTCAACACTTCAATTAATGCCCGTCCACTCTTGTCCTATTCTACCGCCATTTTCACGATCTTTCATTTGATGCAGAACTATACTGTTACATGTCACTTAACACTATGATATTTCGGACATGCGCACTTAACATTTAGTCCATCTTAAATTTGCAACGCTATGAATCTGGGATTTGTTTCGCACATGCGTACTTCAAATTGCAACTCTTTTGGTCTGTGATTTGTGTCAGACATGCGCACTTAACATTTAGTGCGTCTTAAATTTGCATGGCTATGAAGATGCCATTTGTCTCGGACATGTGCACTTAACATTTAGGACTTAAGTTTGCATGACTAAGAATCTGTGATTTGTTTCAGACATGCGCACTTAACATTTAGGTCTCTTAAATTTGCATGACTAAGAATCTATGATTTGTTTCGGACATGCGCACTTAACATTTCATCCACATGGCTGTCCCATTTTCGATGCCATCACACTTTTTATGGCTATGAATCTATGATTCATTCCCATCTTTCCAACCTTTTGTTTTAAAATTATTGCCCAATCAACAAGGCAATCATCTACACTGGCAAAAACCTTTTAGAGATATTTGGATTTGAACAATAACGGCTACCAGGTCTAAATTTAAAACACAGTCGTCAATCTCCTTTACTTCCCAGCAGATGAATAGTCAAGATTATCCTTGAAACAGTCACAAAACTCCATGAAAAAGTCAAAATCCACCTCGGCACACTGCAGCTAATGAAATTTTAGCATGTTGGCATATTACCAGCTTTAACCCACTTCAACTTTCTACTTTTAAGTTATTCAACGACTGCACGACTGAAAACCCTCTAACCCCGGGCCCAGACTTGCCACTTGTCAATCTTTTATTCGCTCTCGACTACTTTATCAGCAACACCTTGGCAACTCCTCTAAAAATGGACCCACTGCAACCAAGGTTCCAATCAGATGGCAAGTGCATGATCTCATATCTCTGGAATATTCCTTCCACTCATGCGCTAGTCATTGATCCTTTTGAACTGGGGACCCCACTGACACATGGGTCCACCAAAAATCTAGAGATTATGCAATGTAAGCCGCTCACTGAGTCGCTACTATTTGGACTTAACCACCAGGGAAATTGGAGATCTGGCGACCAAAGGCAATAAGCCACTCGCTGAGTCGCTAGATGTTTCATGAAGACTGCCAAGAAGCAAGCGACAATGAGAATGCTACAATCGCCAGTATGAGGACCAATGAGAAATGAACACCTTAGCAACTTTTGACAACACTCAGACCCACGAAACAACCACCCTAAATCAGATGGAAGTCACATGATTGCAAAGGAGAAGAATATTCCTTACGATCATGTGACAACCATAGATCATATGTCATTGCCACCCACTTGAATACTTCAGGTTGCCACACCTGCCAGGTCACCTTAGGCAATAAAACAAAATCAACAGTTGTCTCATGATTGCAAGGTCTGAAGAAATCCCTTGCGAACATGCGACAACCATCAGATCCTCTGCTGGTTGAAAGCCTCCTTGGAGTCCGGTCCCATCAATTGGTCACAGCAGCGCGAAAAGGAAATGCTAACCATTGGGGAAGAAGTGCGCAAATGTGACTAGATCGAAAACATCTAGGGTTTTCATGTAGAACAAAAGATAACGAGGAGATAGAAAACATTGAGAGTTTTCAACATTTTGGCATATTATGAACTATCTCCTGCAGACCTTAAAACTCAAAAATCTCCCTAGGTTTTGCGATTCAGCACGTACGCTCTGGACTAGACCTTGGCAACACATTGAAGAACATGGGGCTAAGGGCATGAATCATAAAACTTTGTGGATCGACTTCGCAGGTGAAACATAGGATTATGGCTTGAATTTGTATGATAAGAGATTTTGGGTAACATTTTGGCAATTTTCATGGGATGTCAGCCTGCTAGACATGGGAAACTAGTGGCCTTGAAGCAATCCATTGGACATGGGGTCAATTTTGGAACACAAAACTTTGATAGAGAGACAAAATTGTGCACGAGCACTTCTTGGAAAGGAGGGAAACTATCCTAGAAAACTGGAAGAAAGCAGGAAAACACAAGAAAATTTTGTATTGGCACATATCATCGAGGTTGTTACAATTTCCACATTTGAAGTAAAACATCATCAAGGTTGTTACAATTTACAAATTTGAAGTAAAACATAAAGGTTGTTACAATCTGCAAATTTAAAGTAAAAACCAATTGAACCCTTTGAAGTAAAACATCGTCAAGGTTGTTACAATTTGCAAATTTGAAGTAAAACATAAAGGTTGTTACAATCTACAAATTTAAAGTAAAAACCAATTGAACTCTTTAATCTTCCTTATTTACCTATACGTAAAATTCAATGTCAAAAATTTTTTCCATCACTTGCAAAGGCAATGCAATTCTTTCAAGTTTAAACGTCCAAAAATGGACGTAGCATACAAAGAAGTGTGCCTGCTGCATATGGTTGCTCAGAATAATACCAAATTTATCTAATATTTTACATATAATAAAAACCTGACTTTAAGTTTAAGATCAATCGCCAAATTATACAATTGAAAAGTAAATGTGCAATCCATGGACATACAAGACATGGCAAGAGCTGCAAATTTTTCATCACCAATAATTGTCTATTTTATGTATTCAAGATCGTTGTTCACGGAAGACATATGATGGCTGTGATGACTGTAATTAGCCATGCTATCCTTTTTTTTCAAAAAATGGACATAGCATACAGAGAAGTTTGTGCCTGCTGCATATGGTTAGTCAGAATAATACAAATTATTTCCAATATTTTGTATATAATAAACACCTTTTTTTAAGATCAAGATCAATCGCCACATTATACAATTGAAAAGTATATGTGCAATTCATGGACATACAAGACATGGCAAGAGGTGCAAATTTTTCATTACCAATAAATGTCTATTTTATGTATTCAAGATCACTATTGAGGGAAGACATATGATGACTGTAATTAGCCATGCTATCCCTTTTTTACATATACATAAATGTCAAAGAACACATATTTTCCATCACTTGCTATTGCATTGCTCAGTACAAGTGGGCCTTGTCCGTTAAATGAATAGCATGTAGCCTATCATGAACGTGTTGTATTACACAGATAGCACTATCCACACTTTGACAGCCCTCCCACATACATGGCAATTTGGCACGAATGGAACAGGTTCTTAGATACTATCAGGAGTCAATCTAGCTACCTCCATGAATTTCACCTTCCAGACATCTACGTGATGTCTCCAAACATCTAGCATCGCATCATACTTAACAGTTGATTCGAAAAACATCTTCTTGTTACAAGAAAGGGCTGCCTCCACATTGCTACTAATCAACTATTGTTCAAGCAATTCCTACTCCTGCTTCACAATCTTCTCCTTGAACTCTACAAATGACCTCTCCAGGTCCCTGTATTTCTTCTGCCATTCTAAATTTTCCAACAAAAGCTATTTATTCTCTGCTTCAGTAGCCTCCAACTTTTGGGATATCACAGTAATGTGATTGCGCTGAAGCGAAATATGACTTTCAGTCAATTCTTGTACTGTGCTCTTCAACTTATCAGTCAATTCTTGTACTGTACTCTTTAACGTATCAACCATCAAGGGATCATCTGTGCCTGCATTATTTCCAATCTTGGTCGCACCACCAACATCTATTACTCCGGCCAATAGTGCTTCCATTGAAGAAGGTACTTCCCTCTGACTAGATGAATTTGTCGACATTGCACGCTTTCCCAAGCTATCAAACTATGAATTTCCTGCACATGTATTGAGAGGGTTATGCTTGCTAGATTTTTCCATGACCTTTGGCTGTGTGGAAGCATCTTTCCATTTGGCCATCCCTACTTCCCAACAATGCAATTATAGTTCGTTAATCAGGAGTGAACTTTATTACGACTCACAGAAGTTTCCATACAATCAGTTTCCATAAATAAGGAATGAACACATGAGGGCATATAGGCAATTTGTACCTCCACTTTTAGGCCACTAGAAAGCTGGTATGTAGTGTCTTCTACCCGATCTACAACAAAATTGACAAAAAAAGAATCATTAAAACTTATTTTCGAGATACAAAGGGGAAGCATCTTAATAGAAAAACATATACCCCCAATACTTACCACAAAGAAATATGGAATATCAATAACATCAAAGACTTAAACTAGGACCCAAACAAAGGGATGCACATGACCACATGAAAAAAATCCACCTTATAGTGCCAAACATATATAGCCTACCTATTGAGAGTACTATACTGCAAAATATGCCACTAAAAAAGAAAAATGTGAATCAGAGTTTAAGTTGATACCAGTAAACGTAAACATTATACATATCAAATCCTTTGGCAGTGCATCGTAACAGATCACCAATAATTTCAATAAAATTACTATTGTATAGAATAATAATATAATGTCTCATCATTCAAATATGCAATACAACAACACAAGTAATTAGTAACATGATAACAATGTTCCACAAACTGAAATGCCTTGAATGTCCACAACACACACAATGAAAATATAACAATGTACGTTATCAACCGTCCAAGGGTACCAACACATTTGGGCATTGAACAAAGAATAATTAATGCAAGGAAATCTATGCACGATTTGAACTCGTTGCAAATCCCATTCAAGTGTACATCACCAAATTAACTAAACTCAATCTAAGAAAGATTAGTATTAGTAACCCTATTGTAGCACTCGCTATGCTAATGACTTAATGCAGACCCCTCATCATTTCCTCCTACGCTGTCTATTTTGCGCAAGTGAAAAAATTCCTGCATAGAATCTGCTCCGCTTCTTAGGGTCCTTCTGCACCATTGGAGGGGTTATACCAAGTTGTCGAATCCTCGCACTTGTTCTTCTAACAAGAGGACCAAATTGCTCACCAGGCTCTATGTCCACTGTCAAGGCATCATCCACTTCATCCTGAAGTTACACAGACAACTTCTGATGAGTGCTTGTTCCAAAAGAATGTCGACAAGAATATTACCATACACCTAAAGAAATTTTATAATCAGACATGAAAATAACTGAAACAAATAATACCTTCTGTTGCATCATAGGCAAAGTATGATGGAGGTCTAAAATGTTCCACACCTTGAAAGACTTAACAGAGTCACATAAAGATTCTAAAAATGAGTGGGGAAAGGGCAACCTAGCATTGGGTTCAATGGCCTCTACAATGTGGACTTTCACCATGCTCGGTGGGAGTTGTTTGTTGTGGCATTTCACATTCATGCCAACACCTTGAATAATGCCTTTGCCAACCAATACACCATTTGTTAGCAACTCGACATGTTCTCCACTTGCATATGTGTGACCACCTTCCTCTAATGGCTTCTCGTCGATAAAGGGTGCCTGCACTTGGAAAATGTACACCGGCAAACCAAACTCATGTCAGAAAAACATATGATTCATGGTTCAAGAGGCATATGAAATTAAGGAATCCTACTATTACCAATTCAGAAAGGCTATGGGAATTGTCCACTTCACCACACCAAACTTCACCAGCACTATGAGTTTCCATCCCAAACTCCATTCGTGCAAACTCACCAATAATGTCATGCCCCACATTCCTTTGTCCATGCACATTTTCTTCTATACTGCAATCCTGTAAATTACATAAAGAGTAAAGGGATGGGTATGACACTATCAAAGAAACTGACAACTACAAATAAGACATCGTAATACATCATTAATAGCATAGCATGGTGCAGGACTTGGAATGTGCAATAGCTCATAACAGAACGTTCCTAACACCTTTTTGGTTTCCTCTGAAATATGATTCTCACTCATCGGCATAGAATCATCTTGAATGGGACTCTCCTGCAAGACACTAAATCAATTTACGCTATGTCTGCATCCACCTTAATTTCTACTGTAACACGTTGACAGATAAAATAAAATGTACAACTCTAGTTGTGGCCTGCATCATGGGAGGGCTCTCCATGCCAACCCCAGCACTCTCAGCCTACATAACATATAAGAACATGTTTTAAGAACACACGTTATTGATGAGGATGGTATCCAATGTGTCTACAGATAAGTGCATACACATTACAACACTAATTATATACATACTGCTTCTTCGACTGAATCGGCACTTACCTGTTCACATGCACACCCGCCCTCACCGCCATTGCCCTCCAACATAGGCTATGTCACCATTGATAATGGTCAACATCATTAACACTAATAAAATAACATAGATAAGGAATGGCATACAACAACCACACAAGACTTACCATGACATCCCTATCATTGCGGTCCACTGACATTTCTTTTCTACGCATTCATTGCACCAACTTGTATGAACTCCCAGAATTTTGCCCAGCAGAATAAGTACCCTTTTCATAAACACCGGGATCCAAGATCAAGCATTCATCTTCACCACTCTACTCTGGCAGACCATGTCCTTTATCCATAGAAGCCTGACATGGCAAGTAATTTGTAAATGGGGTCTCATTGATTGAAATTGCAAATTCGAAGGTGAGTGATGAAATGGAAGAATAAATGAAAACTTATAATACCATATTACCTTTTCCTCTAATTGAACACAATCACAAGAAGATAATTTTCTCTTCCTCCTTTGCTCCAGACTCTGACTTCTGTCAGTAGAGTTCGACCCCATTTTGACCTCCTCAAGCACTTGACAAAACTTAGAAACCTTGTTTTTCTGGGAAGATTTCCTCCTCGTTTCCATCTTATTCTATCCAATGGGGCATCACTGCATAGGTCGATTACCAGCTACAACTGGCATGGCAGGCAATGCATCAGCTGGTGTATCCCTATCAACTTCCTTGCACACAATTTTAGATGATCTTGGACTGCCATGTCAGTTGCACTTTTTTTTTTTCAATGTGAGTGAAAATAACAGCAAAGCGAAAAACTCTTAAAAAGAATTAGAAACCAGAGTCCTATTGCATCCTCCCTTTGCCAATACCTTATAATATTTTCTCTACACCAATGCTAACAACATTCTTAGTCTTTTCTGCCTGGCCGTTGTACTCTCATATTCACCCATTTCTTCTTCAATCTTCACCTTGGCTTCTGCTAGGAGGAGCTCCACTGATGCCTTCTTGTACAACTCACATATGCGCTTCTCTATGTGCTTTCTTTGGGCTATAGACCTCATCCTCATCTAGTATTCGACATTTCTCTCCCTCCTTTGGTAGTACCCCTAATCTTTATAAGAGGAGTGATGCCATTTTGGGTTCGCTGAGGTAGGTCGGCCGCGTTTGGGTGCTTCAATCAATGGAAGTGCATGCATCTGCATCCTATGAATATTGATCCTTGCAATGTCCCAAAATTTAAGGCCTCCATTTATCGAACACGGACCTACGATGCAGTAATATACCAATCTATTGTTGCACTTTTCAGTTCTATAATCGGTCCTCCCCTATGCACAATGCACCAGAACAATAAAAATGAGATTTGTAAAACCAGAAAGCTTAGAAGATACAAAACAATATCATCAAGCAAGAAGGATGACTCCACTATTCCTAAACATTACATCATGATTGAAGGTTTCTCAGAGAAATCAAACCTTACAATCAATCTGAGAATCCAAACAGTCTCCCCGACCACTGTGAATATTGGGATCCTCCAAAGCATGATAATTTTGAGTAGTAGCATAACTATCATCACTCTCTTTTTCTTCACGACTGACACTATTAACATAAGCACTCCCTCTTCCAACCTCAGGGGTGCCTCTATCAGCATGACCAATTGGATCACATTCAGTTGCTTGCTTCAAGGGGTCCTCCATCCGAGGCATAGTGCTCGTATCACCCTGAAGTAAACAATGTTATGACAACAACAAAACACCCGTCATTTGAAGGTTGAAGAACAAGAACCAAATATTTATACATTTTTAAGGAACACTCATTCAAACTATATCATATTGGTACAATGCAAATGATTACCAATTTCCTTGCTGAATGATTAGATCTCACCTATCTGGGAGATGTCCTTCTGAAATCCCTCTCTGTGTCCTGACAAGGCCAAGTCCATGTATTAGTGAGCTACCTACCTCTTGGATGGACTCACACAAAATAATAGTTATAGACATCTCAAGACCATACTATCTTGCACTTCTTACCAACAAATTTTTTGCATCATCCAATACCCTCCGAGTTGCCCCATGATGCATCCCAAGAACTGAATCACACATCTCGATAAATCTATCCATATACTTTAGCAACATACTAGCCTACCCATATAAAATAATAGTAGTGTTATTGGCCGCTCAAGCAGCAGATACATTCCATGCCTCGAACCTCCCAGAGAAAAACCACTTTGAATGGCATATCAACTTAACATAGAGATCTCAGTTCACAATATAAGTATCTACATTTCTTTCTTCTGCTTATTTGCATCTACCTTTTTTTTTTATTATTTCATTTTACAAAAGACATCTTATATACAAATAGTCTAATGGCCTAAATAAGTGACACAAAGCTTGCGCATTTATATATGGACAGACTGTCAATGTATTTACCATTTGTATAAAACAATGCCACATAAGATTCCACTCTTCTACCAAACCATTATATCCGTGAGGAGGTCCCCTAATTCAAGTACAAGCTAAATTTTATATATACCTATATTTGACAAGTTGCCCACATCTACCCAAGCAATCTAATAAAATAGCTACGCAGAATTCAAAAAATCTGGCTACTCCAAACTATTTTTTCTTCGCTCTCCACCAATTTCAAAATGGACAGTCTTACATTGAAAAGCTACAATGAAAGCAAACAGAGCCATGCCACATGAACAAATGTGCCTCTCCCGACCAAACACAACCATATACGTAAACAATCAGCCTGGCTAAATAAAACATTGACTCGAAAATACAAATAACACCTACGATCACAATCTGAGAGCTTATAACATCAGTGGGGGCAATAGGGATATCGGCCAGCAACAACAATAGCAACAAATTCTACTGAACTACGTGACAGATATACTAATAAGATCCCTTCTGTTTGTCTCTCTCTCTCTCTCTCTATATATATATATATATATATATATAGATATATATATATATATATATATATATATAGATATATATATATATATATATATAGATATATATATATATATATATATATAGATATATATATATATATATATATATATATATATATATATATATATATATATATATATATATATATATATCGGTTGTTCAACTTTATATGACATTAGAATGGCTATTTAGGTGTAATTTTCAAACAAACAATAGTTCATTACAGCAGAAGATACTACCACCGGAAACAAATATCACAGTGGGTTTTCTATGTGACATCGACCATGATAATTAACATCCAAACACAAGCACACAATTCTTAATGAATAATGCATACTATGACAACAGTATACGAAACAATTGTTTGAACTTCAAACATCTCAACCATCAAACTGGCTATACCTTTCAGCAGATGGGGCAAACTACATACCCATTAAATATTGCAAACAACAGTATGGCATAAATACAATTAATTACCCATGTTTCAAGAACAATTACCCAAAAAAAAAAGGGCTCTATTGCCATGTCTCTGCTTTTCGTTCAATTCATTCCATTCGGATTACATTAAACATATATATTTCAAACTTGTTCCACCTGACTACCCGCTATCATTGCATCACTAAAACCTCCAGAAACCAACCCAAAAAATTATGAACAAAAGCCCCCACACACACGAAATAATATATCTGTCACATTATCATTTTAGCAACACAACCTACCAAAAACAATGGAGGTTACAACATTATCCCTATACGCACACATTCACATTGACCAAAATATATATAAAAAAAAGAGGGGAGCAATATTTTTGACGTGCCCAACACACCATTCTCATTCTTTGCAATCTGCAAGCTATTACTCAACATCTGCATCGTCGTTCACTCCAACTTCTTCTATTCCTTCCGGAGTTTGATCCTCATTTGGAACACATGGCTCAAGGCCAAACACACTGTTGTGGTGTTTCTGTTTAAGTAGGAATAAAATAGATCCATACGTCTTGTTCAATTCCTTGATCATCCTAGCATTCAACCCTTGACCATGCCTCTCAACTCCAACCCGAGCAATTTCATTGTCAAGATACATTGTAGATTGCATGTAAGCCTGAAGAACATGTCTAACACTTGGATCACCATTAACCATCTCTCTTGGCACTATTCCTCCTACCTGGGATTTTCCCTCGTATAGGTCATAACGCCTTATAGCATCATCCAGAGTATTGCCTGGAATATAAACTTCCTTGACAAATGCCAAGGCTATTTGTCGACACAGCCCAATGCTCTGAAGGAGATCCATGCAGTTTGACAGAAATATAGATATCAACTGGGATGGAAATATGAAACGGGGCTGTGAATAAAGAACATTTCACCCAATGACATTTGCGATGGAAGATTCCACATACATACAATCAATTTTGATCCAGCGTGACAACATTATTGGTACAATCTGTCCCTCTTCTGCCTCATCCCATTCCTGTACGGGGATACGCATGCGGTAGTTGCAAGGGAGCAGAGCCATCCACAGTAAGATAGACAAGTACAATTTATGTTTCACACTGACAATAACATAAAAAAAATTACATCCTTTACTATACAATGATGCGCTACAAACAACAATAACAGTAGAGTTATCAGTGAAATTTCACAGTACAGTAACTCAAAAGTGAAATGGTCCAGGTGTGTTTCACAACAGAAACCCTAATTAAAATTAATTGACAAAGACATGCCCCATGTTAAATTGACAACAAAATGTTGCACATAAAATTAGGGTAACCAACCCTAGGTGTCCCAGCTACAAGCCTCAGGTTAATCTGACAACATAGATGCCCCTAGTAACTATCTAAACATTGCAATACCACTTGATACAAAAGTTAAAAAACTACTAATTAAATAAAGAAGATAGTTGTTACAGATTTCGTGCTTCTGTAATCCCTAGTGTTTACAACAAGTTATGATGGGAGAAAATTGTATTCAGGAAGATTTAGATCAACATTTGGGATCACAATTTGATGTCCATGATCAACATGAATGATATGGTAATAGAGAGGAGCTCCTTGCATACATAATTTAAATTTCCAAGTACAGCAACAGATGGAACACATTTTATTTTGTGGGAGATTATAGTCAATGCATAGCAAAGGTAATTAATGGTTTTTAGAAACAATTATTTATTCCAATTTTAATTATTTCCCCATTCTTACTTATTCTAATTTAGGCCACTAAGCATGCAATGATGAGCTTTCAAGGATCATTGATTCATTTACTTCCCAGCCATCATTCCATGCAAATCTTCTATTGTTCAATCTGAATGTTCAATTGACTATGAATGTTCAATTGAGCCATAATAGACACACTGGATAGCCACATAGTTCTCTTTGGACCTTTGTTGAAAAGATTTGGTTGCTTTGCTAATGTAAGGATGATTAGAAGAAGAATAAAATACAAGGGACACCAGTGCTCAAGTTACGATCAAGAAAATCTTTGGCAAATTTGAACATACTTATATGTTTTGTTTTTTTTGCAAAATTAGCATTTTCCATGCAAATCTTGTGTAATTGAGTTTGAATGTTCAGTTAAGCCAAGCTTTTAATAGTCACACTAGATATCTGTGTAGTATTCTTTAAATCTTTTTGGAAAAAAAAAATCTTCTTTTGCCATTGCGAGTGTGATCACAAGAACAATCAAATACGATGAACACCAGTGCTCAACTTATGATGAAGAGAATCTTTGGAAAATTTGAACATTCTCAAACTTTGTTTATTTTGCAAAATTACGTTTTCGTTGTTGTGCTTTCTCACAATCCTTGCTATTCCATTTAAGAGCCCCAGTTGTTTTTCAGAAAAAATTACAACTCTTATGTTGTGCTCTCTCAAGATCCTTGCCATTCTATTTATTAGCCCTCGCTATATGATAGATATGATCAAGAAAAACATCTTCTCTTTTTCCATCATGCCTCTGACAGGCTTTGATCTTTTCTAAACATTTGAATTGAATATACTGGCTAGTCATTTCATATTGTAGCCAGTCTTCCAGAATATACATTTTTTAGTTATATTTATGTCTTTTAGTATTATCTTCATCTGCCATACGGAAAGCTTTTTTGCAATTGTTTTAGGTGCATGAATCTTCTCAAAGAGATGGTGATGCGATACTACAAGAAGATAAAGATTAGTATGGATGTCTTGTAAATTTTGTTAGATAAGGTCAAATTTAAAATGAAAAATTATGTGTGCAAACGGGTGTGGTGTAATGGTTAATAGGGTAAAAAAAATTGAGCAAATGTGTGTCCTAGTGTTTAATAGGGCCACACTTTTACAAACTGGAAAACAAACAAAAATCCTTACACTATTGAGAACTTCAAATGACTATTAACACTGTAGAACTATAAGATACCCTGCCCCAATTCATCTACCCAATGGAATTTTTATGCAGATTAAACCTCTGTCCTCTGCATGCAAGTGTCCAGAAGTACCACTACTTAGCTCCTAAAAAAAAATCCCATTGCAAACCTGCTACTAAGGGAAGAACAAACACCTAAACCAACTAAGTAAACAAAAATATATAATAGACACCATAGTCATTACCATCTGAACAAATAAGATAAAACAATGAAAGAACACATAGATAACAAAAAAATTGAGAAATCCTTTATATATCAAACCCCAAAATTCTTGTTCCTTCCAAAATCTGCAACTTCTACTCGGTACAAGACAACTACGCCTCACACCCTACATATCTGCTAAACCAAACATACAAAAAAATTTCCCTTTAAAAGGACATCAAAAACCATAATTGGCATTTGTCCAAACTGGCAGCTCCCACCCCACAAAGGAGCACATGACCTACTAAGAAAAGGAAGAAATCGATCGATAGTGGGAGCCTATCAATTACTAAACAGAAACCATTACATCTTCTGTCTTCGAAAGATTTGGCAATTTTTTCATTTTCCCCATTTTTTGAAAGCTTTTGAACCTCCACTTCAAAACAAACAGACAATGTTGCCATCCATATGAAAGTCCAAACCATTCGGTAGGCCTGTCATCCACATTTTCTCTCACGATTCTTTGACACAAATTTGGATCATTGCCAAAATTTCCAACTCCATTCTTCTTGTGGAGAGGTGTCCAATATTGATTCCACAATTCAGACGGACCACTAAAACTATGTGAACTCCCTAAAGTAAAATGCATAGTAGAACCACTAATAGACTTGAAATCCTTCCTTCATTGCAATCGCATTTCCCATCACTATTGTCATACTGAGTTATATAGTCACTTTTTACAAAAAAGAATGGATCCAAGGAATATTTTTTATGATCATACTCATGTCCCCACAATTCAAAATCCCATTGAACCATATTATAATCAACTGAAATTCCAATATCTACCTTTTGAGATTCAACATTCATTTTCATTGGTAGAATTTCATTGCAGCTCTGCCTCAAATTTGGTTGAGCTTCACTCTTGAAATAACTTCTCTCTTTCATTGTGGCTTTTTTCTTGAATTCCCTTTTGGGCTAATGTTCACCTTTTTGTTCAAGCTCTAATCTAGCTTCTATTAAAAAAGACAAAGCTACCACTTCACATGTCCCTTCCTCTTTCCACGGTTTTAAGATAGCTTTCCTTCCTTCATGTTTAAGTTCAAAAGTATTTTCTCTACCCAAATATAACATTGCACTATATTCTCATGGCCTACCCAGCAATAAATGACATGCATTGATTGGCACCACATCACAGAGTACTTCATCTTATACTCACCAAATTATCGGTAGATCCATAATTCTTTATCACCTTAAATATCTCGTCCTTACATTTGCATTTCCTTCACATTACACTTATACTTTTCCAATCAATTTCATATATTTCTTTGTCCCCTGTGATTAAAGTTTTCTCAGCATTGGCTTCTATCCTGATTTAGCCTCAACTTCTTCTTGCCAAGGTTTTTCTTCTTCTTGGGCTACCATAACCCTTTTGGGGGTTTTCAGGACAATCTATGACCCCGTGGGTTAAATCTCAAATAAAATGCTTTATGAGCTTTCCCTCTCCCAACGAGGGTTGTTCACATCATCTACCTCTAAAGCTTTCACTCCTCTAAAGTTAACCTTTGCATTCTTAGCTTCTTCTAGCTCCTCACTAATAGTAGGTTGTAAGTAAACCTCTTTCTCTTTTCTTTGACAGCTTTCACCTCTCTTACTCATTATTTTGCTTTTCCAATTTACTTTCTCCTCAACCTTTAAAGCATATTCACATGCCTCATTTGTAGTGGGAACTTTCACCAATGCAAGCTTGAAGTTGAAATTTGAGCCCATTGACATATCAGACCACCTCTTCTCATGCACTCTCTTGGATACCTGTTTGAATTTGAAGCCTCATTAACTGTTCGGGATAAGTATGCATTGACTGATCCATTTGTTTATAATTCAGTAATTCCTTAAACAATTTTTGTTCATAATTTGAGGGCAAGAATTGGGCTTTCAGATGTTTCTGCATCTTAGGAAAAAAGATGAATTTTATCTTTTCCTTGTCTTATTAAACTTTGCACATTTCCCCACCATTGGGCTGCATGGGATTTGAAATTGTAGGCAGCAACTTTTACTCTTTTTAAATCATCTTCATCTATGTCTTCCATGTCAAAGTAATTATCCAATTCTTCAACCCAATATAAAAATGCATCTGGGCTGACCTCACCTTTCAAATAAGAAATATCAACCTTTATCTTAGAACTCTGTTTTGCTAATGCCTCAATAAGCCTCTCCGTAACATTTGATATCCTAGTAGCATTCACCAATTTCGCTTGTTCCTCCTAAGACTCATCCAATTTTAATGTTGGCTCAAGGGTGCCTACTATTCTAACCAATTCACAAGTATTCCTTCCAGCACCTACATTCCTACTGCCCCTTGTCACCCACTTGATGCAGAATCCCCTCTGATCCATCAAATATTGCTCTAATACCAAGAGTAATGCAGATTAAACCTATGTCCTCTGCATGCAGGTCTCTGAAAGTAAATCTGCTCAACTACTAACTAAAGATCTTATAGCACTCCTGCTGCTAAAGAGAGAACAAATGAACAGCTAGACCGACTTATCAAACAAAACTATCAAATAGACTCCATAGTCATTATTTGAATACATAAAAGAAAATTGTGAAAGAACACATACATAACAAAAATTGATAAATTGTTTACATTTCAAACCTCTGAAAAAATTTAACTTACAAATTTTGCAACTTCTACGCATTAGAAGAAAACTAGTCTCACACCCTACGTATCTGCTAAACGATAAATGACAAAAACTTACCTAAAAAGGAGAAAGAAAACCAAAATTAGCAACTGACAGCTGCCACCCCCAAAAAGCAACATGCGAACTTCTCAAAAAAACCAACTAACCAATGGATAAACTGCTACATCTTCTCTCCCTTAGAAAGATTCAACAGTTACATTAACTTGGAAATGTAGTAATTGGCGAAATTAAGCAATAAGAAAAACATAACCAGGGTATCATCAGGTGGTGGCTATCCAGCCACTTAAATTGTACGTTTGTCTTATATAGCTTTTTGCAAACTTTTGAAAAAAAAAACTGTGTTCCCCCTTCGTATGGTTAACAATTTTTGTGACTACATTGCCGCCGCCATATCATCGAGGGTAGTAGCCAGAATAAACTTGCCATCGGGGGAAAATTAACAAAATAAAAGGCAGGCATCTTCTCATCAATGAGTGTATTAAGGCATTTCCCATTGGAGGCATCCCATATCTTGCTCGACCCATCATGCCTGCTGGAAACAACCAGCGACCCGTCACGGTTAAAAGTAGTAGCTGTGATGGGATCCATATGGGTGTGAATAGCCGTAATGCATTTCGCGGTCTTGACGTCCCATATCCTAATGGTCTCGTCAAAACTACCAAACACAATGAGGTTAGAATGGTCAGTGAAATTGACAATGAAGACCAAATTAGAGTTTTATCATCGGAAGCAGAGAAAATGTAGGGTTTTATCATCGGAAGCGGAGCAAATGTAGTGCGAATCATAATTGTTTTCGACAATCGCAACTACCACATTGTCATAGCGATTGTCAAAACCATGTAACATTTTCCAATTTCGCACCTGCGCACAAAACATTTCATCCTACAAGTGGGACCGACTTCAAAAAAGTTACTGGATGTTTTTAATTGTGCACTTGCGCACCTACAATGGAAAATACATAACAGTTTCAACAATCACACTTGCGCACTTGTGTTATCGATTGTCAAAAATGCCTAACATTTTCCAATTTTGCACCTGCGCACATAACATTTCATCCTACAAGTGGGTCCGACTTCACAAAAATTACTTGATGGTTTTGATTGCACACTTTGTTGGAATGTGTCCTGCCCAAACTTTTGCAAGCAAAAATCACAACAATTTTCTTTTTAAAACAAGATTTATAGTTAACTAGGTCATAAAACATTAGAGTGAAACATAGCTACTTCATTAATACGACATGATTAATGGACAAAATCTAGATTTTAAGTTACCTTGGTGAATGTACCAGTGCTACTATCACCGTCCAAAATGGGATGCCAGTTTACCTGCCACAATTAGCGCTTAGGGTTACCTAGATCTCGTCTCTCAGGACCCCGACCTTCAAGGGAAGCTCATGTGGTAGTGTCAGAACCTCTCTTAGATACAAGGTGAACACTTATACCTAACTTTTTTAGGTATCTTCTCCCACTCCCACCCTCCATCTGTACAAGTATGTGAGACGTGGATGAAGCACAAAATTAATCTATTTACTGTTTAAACCCCAATTCATTTTTATAATTATCACTTTTTTTTAGAAACTTGCCATAGATTACCCAAGTCTAACCACTCACAGGCTCTAACCACTAGGGCAAGACACTACTCCATATAGTCCCTACATGTCCATCCTCAAGTTCAGAATAGCAAGAGTGTCGCTACCGTAAAGAAATCCATGAATCCTAGATACCCAAGTATTCACACAGATATAGAAGCAACATTTTCATACTAGTTCGTTTAAATAAAATACATCACATTTCCATTGTGGCACTCCCATCAATGAAAACTCATTTAAATTCAATGTAATTAAAAGTACCAGAACATTATAGCTTTAAAATACAAAAGACCATTAAAATTAAAATAAGCAATCAGCAACCATTTTTCCATAATCTAACACCCAACTATGAACAACAGGTGAAATAAAAAGAATGTCACTCACAGTTTCAAAGACATAATACTAAAAACTGAATCATTCAACAAGAAAATTGATGTTCTGGCTAATAAAATTAAACAGAATCGATGTATCCGTACAGAGATAAATATATCATCACGGTTTTAAGTTTTAAAGAAAAGCTATCAGTCCAGCCTCAGTATTTGTTTCAGTGTATTTGTTAATTCATCTAGTAGAATACCCTACATGATTGGAACTGTATAATGTTACAGACAATGTATGTTTGGGGAAACACCAGTCATTGGTTTCCCATTTGAATTTGATTTTTAGAACAAGTTCATTTTGACAATTTTGAGAACGGTTCTTTATGTGCTTATTCATTTTTTTTTCTTTAACTCAAGATACTAAATAGAGGCGGATACATGCATTGATTGATAATAACAAGGCATGATCAAATGAACAAATAATAACCATGATTAAACAAATCTGCTACAACAGACTTATTGATTCGATAAATAAAATTACAAACATGGAGCTCTAGTCAGACACTGGACACACAAAAGAATCTGCCAATCAAAACACATTTCATACTCACTGTCCCCTAGTTTCACTGAACTAGAATCCACAAACAAAATCACAACACCCTTCTCCAGTGAATTAGAACAAATTAGTACAGACCAACAACAAGTTCCCAAACTTTTAGCAAATCTATCAAACCCCAATACTTTCAACGATGAAAACAATTTCACTTTTAGAATGCAGTTCCAACTTTCAAAAATGAAAGCAGGTTATTTAACAACTTCAAACTGGTTCGATAATGAATTTATCTATTGGTTATCTAGGCATAACTTTGTATATTTTATTATTTTACTAATAATTTTAACTTGGTATGCAATTTTTAAGCTGAATAGATGTTATGTTGTTTCACTTTTTAATATATATATATATATATATATATATATATATATATATATATATATATATATATATATATATATATATATATATATATATATATATATATATATATATATATATATATATATATATATATATATATATATATATATATATATATATATATATATTTATTTATTTATTTATCAGTCTTTGTCTCTGTCTTTGACCGAATCAATTGATTAAAACATGTTTGATTAAATATAGAATTGATGAAAAGTTCACCACGAGCTTAACTTAAACTGTGTCACTCATCTCATTCAAGACAACCTATGGTGTGGCTCTAATTCTACAGCTAATTGACAATAGCCTACCGAATGATGTTACCTAAATGAGCTCAAATTCTCAGATTGGTAACGCCATCCAGTTAAAAAACTCTTACTATAAGTGATAGTCTCTTTAGAAAGTTCTACACCCAACACCGGATATGCATAGAAGAAATAACTGACACATTATGTATGCAATGTTTCGTATTCAATTTGGAAGCCACTGACAATTTCCCTGATAGTCAATATAGACAATCTTATTATTTGTGGATGCTATTCTATCCACATGGCTTTTACAGGGAAGATGTCTAAGTCAATTTCCTAGCTGTTCTGAATATATTTCATTTAATTTTATTATTGCCATTCGTTATTGAATTGAAGTTGAATAATTGAAGGGGATCGTGAAATCAAAAGCTTAGCCCACATTGAGCATATCTCTAATTTTCCATTTCAAATTCAATATTTGCACATTTGCATTTGCCATGTATATGGGATAGATAATTCTTTACACACAGTCTTATGTACTTTTGAAGACCTTAAATTCTATAAAGAAATGTTAAAGTTTTTATCATGAATGAATACGGTAGGTAGACTTGGTTTAATTTTTTTTTGCCAATTCTATGCATGGAGAAGACTTAGTGGTCTGGACCCAAACATTGGACAGGTGCACATATAGTTTTTACAGAACTTTGCATGGATGCCAATAGTACGTAGTTTCTAATTACATGTGGAATCTTTCCATCTACCCTAATATAATTATACTC
Source organism: Chamaecyparis obtusa (assembly GCA_027943335.1). Taxonomy (NCBI): domain Eukaryota; kingdom Viridiplantae; phylum Streptophyta; class Pinopsida; order Cupressales; family Cupressaceae; genus Chamaecyparis; species Chamaecyparis obtusa. Next base: position 1,333,341 of record BSBK01004321.1, on the reverse strand, counting down.
TGATAAATGACTCCATTTGTGCCAAACCTGCAATAATGGCATTCCATGCAACCACATCGCAGTTGGGTATTTTCTTAAAGAGTTATGGACTGCCTCTTCAATACAACCTGCATGGGCATACCCAGGGACCATGAGATTCCATGAGTGTGATGATCTGGAGATTTCTAATTAGCAGTGTGGAAGGCTCTAGTTAAGTGTTTGTTTACTATGTTTTGTGTGCTTTCAACATAGCCTTAAACAGACACTAAGGAATGGACAAGGGACTCATTTCAAAGGAATGGTATTTGATTGCAAGTTTCCTCCATTTTTTCTTTTGACTCAGTGGAAGTGATGGCTTTTGCAAAATTTCTGCTTGGGGATGATGGTATTGGTGTCTTTGGCCTATTTTGCCCTAAGAAGATTATTTTCCAAGACTTAATGGCAAAATTGGCTATGGGAATTATCCTTATCCTTTCACATTTGCTATTGTTTTGTTTTTTGTTTTGTTTTTTGTATTGTCACATCCGCAATGGGGCACATGAATCCCATGCTCCAATTCTCGAAGAATTTGGCCTCCAGAGGTCTACTTGCTAGGTTTGTCACTTTCAACTACAATCACCGCAAAGTAATATAGGCAACAGAATCTCTGCAATGCCTCAAGTTGGACATATGCTTTGAATGCATTCGAGACGGTCTTCTAGAAATCTCCACAATTATTCCTACCTGCCCTGTTTTTCCTCCCCTATTTAAATATCTCTAGTTTCTCATAAACCAAGCTTAATTTTTTGTCATGGTGATGAGGATCGATAGAAAATCAATCATATTTCCAGTGAATCCAATGAAGGCACAACAATTGAATCTAAGCCTCTCAGATTTGCAGATGTTGGGCATGAATTACATTCAGAATGGCCTCGTTTATTCAAAGCCCAATGTCTCCCATGAATTCGAAATGATGGTGGAGAAAATGAAGAAAAGTCTCTCACACACTCTGGTGCACTTCTATCCACTGGCTAGAAGATTGGCCATTTTGCTGGAAGGCTTGGTGTATATTGATTGCAATGACCGCAGAGAAAAATTTATTGAGGTATCTACCCCTGACATTAGGGTTTCAGATGTGATGAAGGAGGCGGTTAGTGATGTTGTTGCCAAGCTGTTTGCCCTCAATAGAGCTCTCAATATGGATGCACACTCTCTACCTATCTTGGTTGTGCAGGTGTCAATCATAACAAACACGTATCACAGACTGAGTGACCAAACCCTCCACACACTACGAGATCTCTTCCGTTTCATGCTGTGTCAGAGTTATATTTTGGACTTGCTGCAGGCAAAATATCTAAAGTCCACATGTAAAGTGGCAGGCTAAAATCAACCGTTCGGATGACTTCAATGGTAGTCATTCTACCTAGAAGATTTACAACCATTAGATCCAATTTTTTTCTTGGAGGTGTTCATAGTGAAACACCTATAGTGTAATAAGCCTTAATGGCATTATTGAGTCTAGAAGATACCTAGGGGTTACTGGGAATAGATTTTGTTGATCCTAGGTTAGTGGTTGTTGAAAATGACCTATAAAGGTCTTAAATTATGTAATAAGGCCAATAGGGCCTCTAGGTGATGTTAAAAGCACTCAAAGTGCAATATTTTATAAATTGCCTAAAATGGCAAAAATGGCCTCAAAAGGGCTTAATGGAGTCAGTTGGGTTAGTAAAGGTTATAGGGCGATAAAGGTTGTCACTAAACCTTTTATAAGTCTAAAGGTTAGTTTAAAAGTGTTATGTTGTCGAGTTGACAACTTTTGTTGTCAACTTGACAACTAAATCTTATGTTTGTCATTTTAATGCTGACTGTTGTAGACAGTTTTAGGGACAGTTAGAGTTGGTTAGATAGTCTTGGTTGAAGCTTAGTGTCTATTTTAGGAGACACACATAAGAGGAGTCAGGGATGGCGTGGGGAAGATGAAAAGATTAGAAAATGTAATGCTCAGTCAATAAAATTTTAATTTCTCTGCAAACTTGTAATTCTCTGTCCGTTGTATAGTCAGAGCAACAACAATTTAGTTTGAATGTAAGAAAACATGATTTTGGTTGAAACAAGGTTTGAAGACATTTATTTTTATTTCCTTTACTTGCTTATGCTTTAACTTCATAGTTTGGGGTTCTTTTAAAGTCAAGAACGTGACTGTTGTTGCACAGAGAGGGACTGGTTGGGGTACAGTCAGCAAGTAGCCTTGAGAGTTTTAGAATGAACTCACCCTCCCATTTTGTGACTTCTATGAAAGGTGGGAGGGGAATAAACATGTATTATACTCCTTTTATTATTGTTTAATGCAGGGAAGTGTGAAGGAGGTATGCTACAGCGTGGACTGGTGAACAAACAACAAAAGGTGCACTATTCAAGCACCAATGGTGGTTGGGTGATGCCCGATGAAGGAAATGAGAAGGTGATGATTGTAGAAGTTTATTGGGATGCTTTTGAAGGTTTTTGAATCAATTTTGAACTTGTGTGTTGCAGGGAAGGGTTTCTTCTAGAAAGCCCTAGGTCATCGACCCCAAAGTGAGGGTTTGGTAGATAAACAAGTAGAGCTGATGGTGAGACCAAATAAAGTTGAATAGGGTTTGGTCTATTGCAAAATATTTCATCCTGCTATAACTCAATCTTTGCAGTATTTATAACAGAATAGGAGGAGAGAGAAGAGGGGACTTGAGGAAGAAAGTGGGAGACAGAAGATAGTTGTAGCATATTTTGTTAGGCCCAAAAGTAGACAAGCACCACTGAGGAGGGTGGGGGGGTTAATTAGTTATGTAGAAAACCTAGTTTATTTCATTTGAGAAAGGACAAAACCTAGATCAAATCAGAAGATTAGCTACTACTATGATCTACAAAAATGCACTATAGACCAAAAAAATAAAAATAAAAAACTAAGATCTCCAAAAAAGCAGTGATTTTTACCGATTTTTTTTTGTTATTTTCCATTCAAAACATGTAGATCATCGATAATTTCTACGTACCTATAATATTGCAAATTGATCTCTTCTCTCAAATGGTATGCCGAAACGGAGCCTCCAATTCGCGCCCAAAACCCTCTTTGTGCACACGGTGAAAAAACCTCTGATTTGCGGCCGAAACCCTACAATGTTACACTTGTCTCTTCTGTGAAAGGATTTGCCAAAACAAAGCCTCTGATTCACAGCCAAAACCTTGCACACGGTGATAAAAATGTAAAAAGGAAAAAAACATAGAATAATACAGCGTTAAAAGGCAGAAAACATAGAATAATTTTTTGCAAACATATGTTGTTCACCTGTCCAGATCTTCTGCAAACGGCTCTGGAAATTAGCTACGCCCACCTGTAAAAAATGGCCTGGATCTAGAAAACAGCTACGCCCACTTTGAAAAAATGGACTGGCTTTGAAAATTGGCTACGCCCGCTTAATAAAAATTGACTGCCTCTGGAAATCCGCTATGCCTGCTCGATAAAAAATAGGACTAGCTCTGCAAATTAGCGCTTTGAAAACCACAACTCGTAGACCCTTCTCAGCCCAAATAAAACCCAAATGAGAATAGATGTAGGAAATTGACTATTTTTCAGTCCATTTTTCATTGACTGTAATACATCTAACTCACCTACCGATCAGGTTAGTAAACCATGGTTAGTAGCCTGCAGTTACCAGATCCAGTTAGTAGACCGCGGTTAGCTGATCCAGTTAGTAGACCATGGATTGCTGATCTTCTTAGTAGACCGCGGTTAGCTAATCCGGTTAGTAGACCACCATTTCCTGATTACGGTTACAGTTACAGGGTCCATGGTTACAGGCTTCTCTTTTGACATGCCGGTGAATTAGATATCTGGCGTCGGCCTTCACAATCCCATTGCCTATCAGATCACCCTGTCCTACATGTTGAATTAGTCCTATCGGTACATGCTACTATAGGCCATACTATAGGGAGACACATGCACTATAGGTGGATGATTTATCGGGAGCTTAGCTTGTCCCAATAGCTATTGGGGACTTTCCCCTACTTATGGATTTGTCTAAATACTTAAGTTCATGTTGGTTAAGAATGTACATGTATATGAAAATATATTCTTATGTTGGATTCAATCAAACTTCAAAGTTGGGGAAAAATTATTTTTTTTGCATTACCCATGTTCTTAGCCATTTAATTTAGGACTATTTTATTGGAATATTCTTAAAACAATCACTTTTTTTCTTTTGAAAAAGAGGTCACAAATGTTTAAATCTCACTCCAAGTAAAGTATGTACACCTCTTTTGTAGTATAGCCAGGTGCTTCCCACAAAGTATACAAAGTAGTCCCACTTTTTTGTCATCACATGTGGACCCAAAATAGATAATTAATATCCTCAATTATAAAAGCTCCTTTCCTTTTCATTTTTACCTCAAATATACCATATATATACTAACCCCTATTCAACCTCATATGTTTTTCCATTTACACTTATTTTTGTAATTTTCTATTAATCCCTCCTTTGTATTTATTCAATAAAAAAAGTGAATGATGAACTAAACTATTTTGTTTATTTACTTACCATCACCCTACTCAGCGTAGTTGGTGAAATGGTAACTAAAAAGAGAAGAATGTTTGATAACTCTTCGAGAGTTTCGAGAACATTTAATGCTATGGTAAACATTTTATGCCGTTCAGAGTACTATAGAATATGAACAATATAACTAGAACTTGCACTGAAAGGAGGTGCAAGGGATGCACCGATAGGAATTTAAATGGAAATCATACGTGAAGCATTACGTAATACAAGTGTGTGTTTAAAAATGTAAATGAGAAGGCAACATGATCAAAGCATATCAAATTAGTGGGCAAGTATACCCAACATACAAAGCATGACAACATATGAATATTATATAGGGAGCTTCTATTACTACATTCAATATCCAGCATGCTTCTTTGAAACTGTCGAAGCTAATTCAAAATACTAGGTATGCCCAACAAGCCCCCAAAATCTATGAGACATTTGTAGTAAGATTTGTACCACTCACCTAAAGTGAAATCATAATAAAAAATGATAAACATACAAGATCACGAAAACTCATTACAAATATAGGGAAAGCGTAATCTTTAAAAAGCAATGCAAGGATCATATATTGGGCTCGAAATGGCAACATGTACAATAAGATGAGCGCACTTTTCTTTGACCTTGGATCTATCCCAACACTTAGGGTGAGCCTGCACAATTTAGAAGTCATAATTAATACTATTGTTTATGAAACATCTTAAAATATATTTAATGTTATTTAAACTCGAATGTATTACTAAAAGAATAAATAAATTTAGTTTTTCTTCTATTTTTATATAAAAATTTGTTACTTATAAATTCTTAAAAGGAAAATACCTAAGCAAAATAATGAAGAATAGTATCTTACAGATAAGTGTCTACATCATATTGACATGATACCCTTTAATATTAAAGTTTAAACTAAAAGATTTGTTAAAATATTAGTTAACTTAAAATATTAGTTAATGAATTTTTATTTAAAGCTTCAAGAGGTTAAATCTCAATTATAATTTTTTTTGTATAGCTTCTTATACTTTGTAAGTTATAAGTTATTATTGTTTATTTGAATATTAGATATTTTATATAATATATTAATCATTATTTAAAATATCCTTCAATTACTTATATCTATATAAGGAATAGTAAAAAATTTGGGAGCACAAGAGTTGGTAAAAAATTTTAAGTTATAAATATATAGTTTATTGATATCATAATTTTTATATAATATAGATTTACTAAATTTTCATATTAATATTTATATAATATATCTAATGTTTAACTTTAATGATTTGAAAATATGATTTATTATATATAGTTTTCTAAAATTATATATAATATTATTAAACTATTATTAATGTTTAACTTTAATGATTTGAAAATATGATTTATTATATATAGTTTTCTAAAATTATATATAATATATATTAAACTATTATTAATATTATTTTTTTCTAAAATGAAAAATTATAATTATCATTTTAGTATATGAAATATTTTTTTTTTAACAGATAAACATCGGTAGCTATAATATGAGGAATAGTAAAAATTTTGGGAGCACAAGAGTTGGTAAATTTTTTAAAGTTATAAATATATATAGTTTATTGATATCATAATTTTTATATAATTTAGATTTACTAAATTTTCATATTAATATTTATACAATATATCTCATGTTTAACTTTAATGATTTAAGAATATGATTTATTATATATGTTCTTCTAAAATTATATATAATATATATTAAATTATTATTAATATATTTATTTTTTATTTTCTAAAATCAAAAATTATAATTGACCTTATGTTGATTGATTAGAAACCATGTCCAGTTAAGTTCATGTTCAAACACAATAGGAAGACAACCTTATCATCTTTCTATAATTAAAAAAAACATAGAACCTTAAAGATAAGCATCAATCACCATACCTAAAATTTAAACAATTGACACATTTCTAATCACATTTGTTTTATACTTACTAAAAATTTGTAATTACATTTTAATTTTATTTAAAGATTTAAGAATATGATTCTATTTCACTTATTCAATATCATAATATAAATACATATTATTTTAGAATATTTAAGATAAAATATAAAACTATTTAGAATATTTTAAAATCATAGAATATATGAATGTTTCTAAAAATATAAAATATATTAATATAGGTTTTTAAAATAGTTTATGTTTTCTTCTATGAATTAGAAATTTAGTAAATTTTATTTTTTAAAATTATATTCTTATTTTTCATAAAATTAAAAATAATAGACATTGAAATGAACAGATAGAGGTGACTGTCAAATTCAAGGCCTGCCACCATCTCCCGGTAAACTCATTGCTGCAGAACCTTTTGTTTTCAGGCAAAAAAAATTGACTGGTTTTGTTATATTAAATTTATAGTTATGTTTATTATTTTTTCTTATAAAATCTATTCTATTTTTGTTTTAAAAAAAAATATCAAACATATAATAGATAATAAGCAGTTCATTGTCAAATTATATACACATCAATTTGTTGAAAGGAGTCCAATCGGCAGATCTGTAATTTGGTCCTTGGTAAAAACGGCTCCGCTTCCAAATGCAACAAACAGAAGGGAGGAGGGAGGCTGCTTTACAAGCTGAGGCAATGGAAGGAAATGGCCCATCCCCACGCTGAGGGGGAAAATCAAGAAAGAAAAACTTGTCCTTGTCCTTGTGTTCAGCAGGACCAAGTAGGGGGGGTTTGGGGGGACCCCCCCCATGGCAAGAACTTGTCCGTCCTTGTGTTAATGCAGGACCAATGCCTTCCGATGGGGTCCTGGGGTTAATGCAGGACCAATGCCTCCCTTCCAGTGGGGTCCTGGGGTCCTTGTCCCTGGGGTCCTGGGGTTAATGCAGGACCAATGCAGGGCCCCCTTCCAGTGGGGTCCAATATGGCGACATGCAACTTCTCCGTAGAAGGTAGAGGTACTGGAATTGTATATTGTAATCTAAGCCCACGAGAAAAGTATGGCCACAACCTATAATTCGTTGGTAACAAAGCTCAAATATTGAATTGTAATCTGAGCCCACGAGAAAAGTATAGCCACGCGCTATACTTATTTAGACAAGATGTGCGGTTAAAGCTTAATAGAATATTTAGCACAGCTATTGACTGAGTATTCTCGATTGCAGTACGTGTGTGCAGTCTTCTTAAAAGCTACACACATTTTCTTTTCACCGGCTATTGCACTCTCTGCTAGAAACTGCACACACGTACGGTTGATAGAGATATGACAATGCCATTGCCCAATTTCGACGTGCGAGGCTACGGGAGTAGGTGAGATAATAAAAAAATTTGATTAGCACAGGCTCATTTAAAATACTCACTTCCCCATGCGAGTGTGCGAGACAATAACGTGGGGCTCAAACAAATATTAAAATATGGACAGTCCGCTTCCAACGAAAATTTGACGAGCGTGGTGTGAGACAAACCCGGCATGCGTCAAAAATTTCTGGCATGGCCGTACACAAGCTTCCCCATAGGGGAAGCCTATCGGCTAATAAATATTATAGTACAGCTCAAAAGACTACATCATGAGGATAGGAGTCGATATCCATAATTTTAGTTTTAATGAAAATAATTTTGTGGGAAGTCGCCTGTACAGCCTACTTTATGCGATAGAACAAGTAATAACTAGTCTATTTGAAGGCTTTAATCATCGAAATCTACCTCCTAGTTCAATGTCGTCTACTCTAGTCACTCAAGAACAGTTCTATGTTCAACAATAATGGAAAAAAATAAATAAAAAATAAAGAACACTTTTGTTTTGACCATACAACGGTCAAAATGTACCAGATTAGATTATTTTTTTATAGTTTTTAAATAAATTAAAATTCATATAATAATTTTTAATTGAATTAATAAATGAAACAAAATGTCTAATCAGATACATTTTGACTTTTCCATGGATCAGAACAGTTCCGTTTTGTATGCAAATTAGATGTCTAACAACTAGAAATGATAAATTAACTATTAAAGCCAATGAATCTATCTAATGCAAACACAATGAAGAATGCAAAGTAACTATGAAATGATGAAACTAATTTAATTACCTTCGCCTATCATACAGCTTGTCTCCATTTTCCTCCTAGCTTTGATTTCTTGAAGATGTTGACCTCTCAGATTTCCAAATGAAGCCTTCTCCCAAGATGCTACCAAAGTGTGGAGATTGAATGAAATAAGTGCACAATAGCTTATGCAAACTAATGGATGGAATGCAAATGAAATAGTGATAATATGGATGCTTGATTGCTCTTAGAATGCTTGGATGCTTGATTGCTTGAATGCTTGAATGCCTATTATCAAAATACATATTATCTCTCAAATGGGAAATGTGGCTCCTTTTATAGAGTTTTGGAGGATCTAGGCCTAGGTGGCGCAATCCTACGATTGAGAATGAAAGGTGGAAGATCCTAGGGCTAGGATTGACTTGGTTGAAGTAGTTGAGAGAAAGGGGGATGTAGTTGGAATGTGAGAGGAAGAATAAGGATGATGTTCCTCTCACATTGACATGGAGGAGAAGAAGGTGGAAGGGAAAGACACATGTCAAGTGTCTCACAAAGACCAAAGAGAGAAAGAGGGAGAGACATTTTCCTCATAAGGACTCTTTGGACAAGTGTCCTATGAGTCACCTTTGACCCTTACAGGTGGCTTGAGAAGCCCCTTAGGAATAGGGAATGTCTCTTGACTTGGTTGTTGAGAGGACATGTGGTCATGAGACTAAGTCCTATGAGGCCACATAGCCCTTAAGAATAGGACATGTGTGGGTGAGGATAATTGTAAATAAATAATTAATAATTATTATTTATCTTAGCCAAAGTGATGTGTCAGGTGACTAGGTAGGTGAGGTGGACTAGGAAACTTAGTCATATTTAGGTGATTGTGTATTTAATTAAATCACTTTAATAAGACTAATTAGAAAACTTAGGATAGAAGAATAGACTATAGTGAATTCACTAAATAAATTGAATAATTTATTTAATAAATAGAGGAATAATTATTAATTAAATAATAAATATTTAATTAATTTATCAAGTCAATAGTAATTAAATAATAAATATTTAATTAATTAATGAAGCCATTTTTAGATGTATACATTTTGTCCCTCTTTGAAATAATGTGTGTCACATTGTTTCAAAGAAAATTTCAAGTATTTTGCCCCTGCCCTAGATAATGTCTAAAATGACGTAAGCATGCCTCCTCGAGAGATTGAGTAATAATTTGAGGTTGATTTTTTTTTTGTATTTTTTTTTTTAAATTTTTGTTATTTTGATTAATCAATCTCACGAAAGAAACAGATGAAAATGGGGTGAAAATGAGGTGAAATGGAACAAAAACAAGAGATAGGGTCCACACACCAAGCACATAGGATCCACAGGTTATAAATAGGGCTTAGGGGTCCACAATAGGCTCATTGTGCACACTTGTCATTGGGAGATCAGAGCGCGAGAGAGAGAAGAGCAGAGCCGCCAAGATGTCATTCCCATTGTCAGATCACCACTTCGAGAGAGTCAGACGTTTCCAGCGACCACCCGATTCGGGTGAACCGGTAGGTGACTCGATCCTCCTTAGTAATTTTATGATTTGATGCATGTTAGAGTAGAATTTTAGCATGTTTAGGATAGATTGAATGGTAGATTAGATTAGGAATTTTTTTGTTTTGAGGCGTGGAATGAATGCGCAGTTTCGACACATGAATGGCAGAAATTAGGAACGTTTACGCAGAAAAATAAAACTTCATGCGCATAAGTTTAGGGAAACTGTGCATTCATACTAGAGGAATGTTAGAGTTGCGCAAGTGTTAAATAAAAATGCGCATTTGCAAAATCAGCGCATTTATGCATAGTTGTGGCACAAATGTTCAATAAAACTGCACTTTTGTCAAAACCTGCGCATTTGTGCAGAATTATTGCACAAATGTGGAATAAAACTGCGCATAGGTGAAGACCTGCGCAAATGTTAAAGAATGCTGCACATACATGTTTCAATGTTGCGCATGTGTTTGAAGTGATAAAATGTGGTCAAACTAGATAGTCAATTAGGTCAAACTTGATGTCGATAAGCTGATTGGATCTATCAACGATTGATTGTGATTGATTTGATCAAGATAAGCAACATTGTAGCATGTTCGCTAGTTAACCAATCTTGAACGTAGATAATTGATAGAATCATCTGTTAAAACACATGATAATAACATGTTTGTATTTGATATGATAGGATAGATAGATTAATAGATCAGTTTATCAAAATCTAATAGGTTGATTGTTGTTGACTTGAATAGGAGGATATTACAGATAGTCTGATGTCATGGGAGAGATATTCTATGACTCAGAATCTAAGACTGGCACAGTCGGAGACAGATAGACTATTGATTGGAGCATCTGGACTATATTATGTGATTTATACACTCAAGATTCGGGTGAATCTGAGTATGATGACGGCTTTAGTAGAGCAATGGCACTCGGAGATGAGTACCTTCCATCTTCCGATAGGGGAGATGACAGTTACATTAGAGGATGTATATCACATCCTTCATCTTCCCATCATAGGTGAGCTGGTACAGTATGATCAGCACGACGGAGTCACCGAGTGTAGAGCCATTTTCGGTGATGATGATATAGAGGATGGAGAGATTATCTGGGAGGACATGGTGGATTTGTATGATCCTCTACCAGTAGTGCTAGCAGGAGCAATTGGGGGATTCATATACCCTGATCGTAGATCACATGGATTTGCAGTTGGATGGGGCCACACATTACAGCGGATGATGGAGGGGACCCAATATGCTTGGGGTGTGTGTTTATTAGCACATCTTTATCATGACATGCATTAGATGGTGTACCATAGGGGTGCATCATTATCAGCAGGTGTGACACTACTCCATGTTTGGGCATGGGAGCATATTGCAGTTACTCGACCTGTGGCTATTAGATTTCGGGGCGCAGGGTAGCCCTATATTCATTTATACTCCTCAGTTTTGTCTTAGGCAAAACTGGGCCATTTAGAGTTTTGGTGATATACCTTTGATACACTGGACACAATGACATGGAGACCCTACCTAGGGTGTGAGCCGTGGGATGATGAGCGACAACTTGGTTTTTGTTTTGAGTCATGGTGGTTGATAGGTTGGACACCATTTATCATTGAGTGATAGCTGGTTACTCAGGTCTTGAGATAGTTTGGCAGGATACAGGGCATGCCGCAAGGAGTGACAGAGCATGCTCGCACGCATCAGGAGAGATGAGACTGGGGACCCATGGCATCATTCGATGTTGCACGACATGAGTTTTTGGATGCCCCATTTCAGGCATGGTCGATGAGACCGACGATGGTAGACCCAGGGATGACTGCTAATTTGGAGTAGTTTTTGAGAGATTTTCCCATTCCATGGTTTACAGATCCAGCAGCAAGACCTCCATAGGGAGATCCTGCAAAGAGACAATGGGGGAGACTTCGAGGGAGAGATAGATGGGGGCGAGGGAGATGAGGTGGCAGTGACGGTGGAGATGGAGGAGGAGATGATGGTGGAGATGGAGGGAGAGGGGATAGAGCAGGACCTCAGATGAGAGGAGGTGGTGTGAGGCAGAGAGGACTAATGCCACCTCCGGCTGGACAGGGATAGAGACAACCTCCAGCATAGCCAGCACAGCCAGCTGCAGGAGCTCCACTACAGGTACCAGTCCCTTCGGCATAAATACTGGTTACCGCAGTACAGGGACCAGCTGCACAGGTACAGGTGCCGCAGGTACAGGTGCAGGGACAAGATGAGGTAGATGTATTACTATGTGTGTGATAATTGTACCTGATCTGTAGACACAACACTTCAGTAAAATATTAGAGGTTAGCTAAAATCAAAATCATGCAAAATTGAAATCTAATTTAACCAAGCGATTTACTGCCTTCTAATAGGTGCGAGATTGATGTTCTCATATTGTAATCGAGATTAGTGACCTAGATGACACCTAAACGAAGGATTTGAATGCAATTGATCTAGATATGAGATTGAATGCAATTAATCTATATTTTTGATATTTTCTATGCAATAAGAATGATAAAAATTGATATGAATCTATGCTAATATGAAATTGATATGCTATGAATGCTATTGAAAATTGATATGCAATGCTAATTTAACAATGATATGCAATATGAATGCAAAAATAAGATTGATCTCACAAAGATGTCAATTCGCAAGAGCTTTGATTCTTCAATTCCAATTCTCCAGCGTGATTGTGCAAAAATATGAGATGCTTGGATGCCAATTTGAGAGATGATTGAGAGATGAATTATGAAGAGCTGAGCCTTGTTTTTATAGAAATTCAGGGCTTTGGAGGTGCATGAGAAAAAGCCATAAATCACTCAAATAACTCAGGTTGATTTTTGAGTTATTTTTAAATAAAAGATAATTAACTCACAAAAACATGCAAAAGCTAAGCTTTAACTCAAAATAGAGTTTAGCTTTAATTGATAATTGATAGTTGTTTGCTTTTATGATTGTGCATGTTTTATTTATGAATTAATTTAATAATAAAGTGATTTATGCTCAACTTAACTGCTTTTAAAAATAAAATAATTGATTTATGGGCTAATCAATTATTTAATCAAACTTTTATTAAAAACTATATTATTAAATAATGACAACTTGCTTTAATTAATTAAATAAGAATTTAATCAATTATTCATATGATATTAGATTTATTGTCAAAATTAAATTATACAATTAATAATAGATATAATTAAATTTAATTACACAATTAAGTGGCAAATATTAAATCTAATCAATTAAATATGAAAATATTTAATTAATCAAACTTTAGGATAAATGTGATTTATTGCCAAATAATTATAAAATTAAAGATAATTATGATGATTAGGAATATTGCTAGGAATATTCCCTGATGCAGAATTTAAGATAATCAATTAGATTTGATGATGTTTAGATGTGCCTTAGGTTAGGACTTCGATGTCGATTTTGTTCGATTTGTTGATGTAGGAGGTTAATGAACTTATAGCCCATTTTTGGGGTATTACATTTTGCCCCTCTTTGAATTACTGTGCGAAGCGCAGTGGTTCAAAGATAGTCTGTGTTTGATAAAGATATGAAACTGATTCAAAAGATAAACCGATCTCAAGATAGAAACCGATTGAAAGATATTGAGATAGGAGTTGATTGATATTGAATTTGATATGAAGATAATAGGTCCTGAATGACCAAAGATAATGTTCACTATAACAGAAAATGAACCTATGATTGCGAAAAAGTGTCCAAAATGCCTGATTCCAAACCTTAGGATTGCAAAGAAGTGAGTGACCCATTCTAGACTCGATTGTCTTAGCAGAACTAGCAGATCACATCCAAACCCTGCAGTTGCCGAAGAACCAAGGAAAGAACACTATGATCTGATGGTTGCAAAAACTGATATGAATTACAAGATTAAGAGAATACTAGATTGATATGGATCGATGAATCTGATATACCCCAAGTGATGATAGATTTGCCCCGAGCGATGAGGTCTTTTTTTTTTATGAATCAGTAACTAGACGTGATTGTTTGTCTTGATTACTAATGAAAGATATTGATAGATTTGATTGACAGACTTCGAATGATGTGCAATACCATGCCCCCTTTGGGATTAAAATTGAAATTTGACAAGAAAAGTCAGCGTTATAGTTTAGAAGCATGTTAATTGATTTGAGAAGTGGTTATACACGTTCAAGAATGCATTCTGCATTGTTGGAAGGTCCCAAAAGACCAAGTTTGACTAGGTTTGACCATGAGTTGACCATAGTTGACCAAGTTGAAATTTTGATAGTTTGATGTTAAATAATCAGTTAAGTTGAATACTTGATTTCTGTGATGATTGAAGGTTGATTATGCAAGTAGTTAATAATATAAATGATCTCAGATTTGAATTTTGATCCCGAAAAAGGATTCTACTTGCTGTTTCATTGGAGGAACCTTTGTGTGAGAGTCAGCTCTTGTTAGACTTGAAGATGCGATTTGAAGAATCATTTAAGCATTGAAATTCATTTAATCATTGTGAGATCATGCAAAGATGCAAAATGCAAAGAGACATGCAAGATGAAATGCAATCTAAGACCTAGGACCTAGTCACTGATCATGTGTCGATTTGTTATCATCATTGAACTTTTAGGTAACTGGATAAATCAATACAATGCCCACTAGCTATGAAACCATAGACATATGAATATGGATTTGTATGCGCAAGAATCAATACAACACCCATTGGTCAACAACCATGGATATATGAATATTGATTTTGTTTTCGGAATGTCAAATTAGATATAAGCACCAAGGCACAAACGCCAGGATGACCTGCATATCATGTCCATTTTGATATAGCAATTTGTATAAACATCAAAACATGAATGTCGTAATGACCTGAATACGCCTTGCATTGCAAACACATCAAAGAGTCAATAGATCATTCTAAATCCAATGTGAATTACCCGTAGTGACCCTTTATCGTTCACATCCTTAGGCAAGATCGCGTTCCACAGTAAGAGAAAGAACTTACTCAAAAAGACAATAGTTAGATCAAACTTCCTTGAATTGTCTGGGTATCAATGGTCGAGGTACGCATGGCCATCCAATTCGAGATAGAGGCTCTTATAGTCGGACATCATTTCAATCCAGAATTTCCAAAGTTGTTAGATTTTCACATACAAGCAGAAGACAAAGAAAAGATTATGCCCCCAGTCATCACCCTAAATCTTATAAAGGACATCATCGAAGAGCTTGAAGGGACACAATATGCAAAAATCTCAATGCGAATTAGTAAGCATACAAGGAGATAAAAGCATGTAAAAAGCATAGATTGTTTTCAGTTGAGTTTTGATGTTTGATTGCGTTGTTGTAGATGCAAAATCCTTTCTGGAGACAAGACAGACTGACTGACTCACATGAAGCTTCAAAGGACTCTGACTAGATATGATCTATCTAAGATACATGGGAGACCATAGGATATGACATTGATTGCCCCCAAGTTTGAACATTGATAGGATACAGACGCTTGAGCTGGTTGGTGTACAGACCGACTTATTGAAAACTGGAAATGTTTGAAACAAACCGAGAGATATGTACAAACTAAAGCAAGACTGAAAGCTAGGAAAGACCAAGATTGTGCTGATAGATGGAGCATTTTGAACAAGTGGCACCCGTTTGCCAGGTTTTCACTATCTTGGTAGAGATTCTATTTTTGCTACCAAGGCGCCTGTTTCCAGGTTTTCACCAAGGCACTTTTTTTTTTTCTCATTTTTTTTTGTATTTTGTATTTTTCAATTTTTTTAAATTTTTGATATTTTTTTGATTTTTTTGTGAATCATCAAGGCGCCTATTGCTAGGTTTTCACCAAGATGTTCATTTTTTCAGGACTTTTTCTAATTTTTAAGATTTTTTAAGGATATTTAACCATAGACTGAATGCCTTAGGCATGAATTTCTTCAGATGAAGAGCGTTGATTGGTTCTCAGAGCTGGTCCTTTAGTCGTTGAGAGTTGATAGGCACCAGAGCCAAAAGTAGCAGTGATAACAAAGGGACCTAGCCAATTGGGTTCAAACTTCCCCTTGCGTTCTCGATGTGATTGATTTTTAGGATTTTCTCTCAACACTAGATCACCAACCTGAAATTCTCTATGTCTGACTTTCTTGTTGTAGCCTCTAGACATTCTTTTCTGATACACTCTGAGATGATCATACGCTGCTTGTTTGTGCTCATCTCGTAGTTCCAGTTCTTGTAACCTAGACACTTTGTAGTCATCATCAGTTACTAGACCATGCATTTTGATTCTGAGTGATGGGATTTCAACCTCAATAGGCAGTACCGCTTCAGACCCATAAACTAAAGTGAAAGGTGTAGCCCCAGTAGGTGTTCTGATACTTGTTCTGTAGGCCCATTCTGATACTTGTTCTGATACTGGTTCTGATACTAGTTCTGATATTGATTCTAATACTAATTCTGATAATTGTTCTGATACTGATTCTGATACTGATTCTAATAATTGTTCTGATACTGGTTCTAATATTGATTTTGATACTGATTCTGATAATTTTTCTGATACTGGTTCTGATGCTTGTTTCGATACTGGTTGTGATACTTATTTTGATACTGGTTGTGATACTTGTTCTGATAATTGTTCTGATACTGGTTTTGATACTTGTTTTGATAATTATTCTGATACTTGGTATACTTGATAGCATCTTTTTTCATTTGCAAACTCCCAAGCAAGATCATATCATGCAGTCCCAATGTCTAGCAAGGTGGAGAAAAAGAGGGATTAGCAAGCTAGTGGAAGAGATGGAAGACAAGAGAATGAAGGAGAATGAAGGGAAGAAATCCTCAAGGGAAAACTCCTCAAGAATACTCAAGCTAGGGAAAAATCATCATGTAAAGCATATTTGGATAAGTAGGGAAAGGCTAGTATAGGATAAGTCACAAAAGCGTAGTGCAAGAGCAGGAAAGAATGCAATCCAAAGGAGTAGACATGTCAAGAGGCTTCATAGCACTGTGTTTTACTCTTTCTTTCTTTTTTTATTAGATCAAGACCAAAGGGGAAAAGGATAGCGATAGGCAAAAATGAATGGAGGAAGATGGATATGAAGGCTAAACATGGAAGGAATGAAAGCAAGATCACCGTAAGATAGCTCACAAAATAGCCAAATATTCGTGTATAGATCAACATTGTCAAGATCAAAGAAAGAAGATGGAATGGATGAAATATGTAGAAGAACTATGCATGATGCCTGATTGCCAAGTTTTCATCATGGTACTTATCCAAGGTGCCACAAGGAAGTGGTTTTCACCATAGGACGAATTTATTTCTCTTTACTTTTGCTACCAAGGTGCCTGTTTCCAAGTTTTCACCAAGGCACATTTTCAATTTTAATTTATTTATTTATTTTATTTTTTTGGAAGAAGGCAAGCTTTTTAGATAATGCTCCTTGAAAGGATAAACCATGATATGCCAAGGATTCAAAATGATATGCTCAAAGATGCTGATAGAGAAAGGAACATGGAAGAAAAAAATGGAGGATAGGGTTTTATGTAAAGCGAGTGAGGTTGGAAGATAGGAGGAATAGGCAAATGAGGAAAAAGGATAGAAGGTAGAAGGTTAATGAATGGAAGGATTGTGAAAGGGTAGATGGAAAGGAAGGCAAGATCAACATAAACACACACCTTGAAGGGTGGCGAGAGGGTGGAGGAAACGTGAATGAAGGAATACGTGAAGGAATATGGCGAATGGATAGTAGAGGTTGAGGTTTGGGCGCATGAAATGGAGGAATATTTTTGGAAGGAGATGTAGTGGAAGCCTTTGGAAGCTTGAATGTCAATTTCACTTTTTGTTCAACACCAGACTCTTTCAAGAGAGACTTTGGAATCCATATAGCCATAGGATTTTTATTTCCTTTTGATGATTTAGAGATAATATCTTCAATGATGGATTTTAGAACCCATACTTGTCTTGTAGTTTTTTTTTTAGATATCTCTTTTGACTTTATGCCTCCATGTCGTTTAGAGGAGACATGGTGATCTTCTCTTTTTGATGGATTCTTGTATTGCTTCTTTTTCTTGTATTGAACATTCAAGTTACTTCCAAAAGACTTGAGATTTGTGGAAGAGGGAGGATACGACTGGTTTAGATGGGTGGGTGGATGAAAAAGATTCAAGGGTATGCATCTATGTTGATCTTGAGGAAAGATGGGAGATGGAGGTATGTAAGGACCCAAGATGGATGGAAAATTAGGAGAGTTAGGAGGGGAAAGTGAAGGGACATAAGGACCCAAGATGGAAGGAAGGCGTGAAGATCTTTGTAGTGGTGGAAGAGGTCCAAGGATGGAAGTGGAAGACGCAAAAGGATAATCAATAAGTTCATTAGCATCTATATGACAACCAAGGATATCAGCATCTTTAGAGTGAGCATTAGAATTTTCAATAGAATCGTGGACATCTTGAATATGAGCACCTTCTTTGATAGGATTGTTCAAAGCTTGCAAAGACTTAGGAAGAGTAGAAAGTGGAAGTGAACATGGAGTGGTAGAATAAGAAGATGGAAGACTTTGATCTTGACAAGGATCTTTGGATAGCACCAGCACATAATTTGTCTCTTGATTTTCAATAGGCTTAACATTGGAAGTAACGACACTATTTTTACCAACCTTAATGGAAGTATCATCTTTGGAAAGCGCAAGTGTAGTAAGGTCATTTTGATTGTCAATAAGCTCAACAGTCTGAGTAGTAGCTTGATCTTGCTTAGGAGAAGACTTAAGACATGGTGGAATGCATGAAAAAGGGTGTATAGGATCAAAAGAACCATGAAGCGGATAAGAGACATCAGGAAAAGGAGTGGATGAAATGGAGGGTTCTTGATCTTAATCTTTCTTTATGTTCTTTTCTTCATCATTTTTGGAATCCTCTTGACATGGAGCCACTTCTAAGGACAAGGAAGCATGTTGGGATTGTATGGATGACTTTGGAAGAGATGGTGGAGGACTAGCTTAAGTAGGGATTATAGCATATGAAGGCTTAGGCTCTTTAGGTTTAACATTATTGAAAGTCTTTGCAGCCAAGTGAAGGCTAGCTTGAGTTTCTTTAAGAGGTAGCCCTGGAGGATAACTATAGGGAACCACATGAAAAGTATCAAGGCTTGTGTCGAATGAAGGTTCTGTGAAAGATTTGAAAGACTTGGAAGCTTTAAGAAATGTACGGGTATTGGAGGAAGTAGGGGATAGAAGGGAACCATCACCAGACAAAGGTTCAGCATTAACATGATCTTGCTTGAGAGTTTAATCTTTATTTTCAGCCTGAGAGTTCTTAGAGGAGAGATCCTTATAGTATTGATGTTTCAAGCTAGCACGATGTATTTTATAGTCCTCAGCAGTAGTAGATGGATCATCATCAAGGTATTGTCCACAAAAGCCATCAAAATCTCTTTCAAAATCAGAATCATATGGATCACCATCATGATCTATCCAATGTGACGGCCCATTTGTAGTAAGAAGGAATGAACGATGAGGAGGACTCTTAGGAACAAAGGTGTCATAGGTATCATTACATTGTCTGTCGTCATAGTCATCATAGTCTCCAAAGCTAGATGTGTCACTCTCCGTGGAAGAGGTATCATATTGCTCAAATTTTTTTCGGGGGCATGGTGACATGTACAAGTCTTTATCAAATAGAAAAGAGTATAGAGGTTCCTTTTCTTTCTCAAGTTTGTCAAGCTAGACTTGCATAGCTTGCAGCTGCTTCATCATAGCAGCGATCAGAATTTCTTCCTCATGTGTATTGATTCTTTGAGACATGTGTACTGATTTTCAATAGCTACTGATTTATTCTTGACACAATGATATTTTTGACAGATTCTGGAACTAGGTTGGAAACATTGGATATCTTGCAATTTGACAATTTCTGACAACTCTCTCAAATTTTTCCAAATGACACTCTGCAGACTCGTATGACACTGGGCAGTCTATGAAATGATAGTTGCTAAAGTCGTACAACAGTTGGGTAGCAATGAAATGACATTTGTCAATATCATACGACAGTTGCTAACAATGTTTGACTTTCTTGAATTTGCTGGTTTGAAAACTCATACGACACTGGGTTCTCAATCATACGATAGATGGGCAATACTGAAATGACATTTGACAAAACTCGTACGACTTTTGACTTCCTGAAATGACTTTTGACTCCAGAAAGAATTTTACGTCAAATTTTGCAAAACTTAAGGTTTTTAGTTTTGGATTGTTTGCAAATTGTACTGTCCAGATTTTGAAGGTTATACCAAATTTGATCATTTTTAATAGCCAAGCAGATAAACAAGCATGCAGAACAGCAAGCAAGTGATTCCAAGCACCTCTGAAAATAATGAACAAGGGAAAAAGCAACCTTGCGCATGAACAATCAAGTGACCAAATTGTGCTAATCCTTGAGAGTACTAATTGTGTATGTTCTGAAAAGTTTTGCAATAACACACATATACCTGAAAGTGAAAAATTGGCCTCTCTAGGGTTTTTAGTAATGGTTTGACTCTACAACTTTTATGATTCAAAAGGGTGAACTCCAATCCCGACGCACCAGGGTTTTGACACAGTCTGAGAACTTAATCTTCAAGAGCTGCTAGGGAGATCTGACAACCCAACAATGAACCATACCCGCGGAGATTTCTTCCACAAGGACATTTATATAGCGGCTGTCACTACCATGATGAAAATGGATATTACCGCTTGAGGTTTCGTCAACACAGTTTTCCCTGTGAAGGGATTGTCCGCTACGGTTAACCCTCTCTAAAGGTGACTCACAGATTTATACCACAAGGGGACTTGGCTCCAGATCCAAGGTTTTTGACACCTTTTCACTTTTAACCCAAACAAAGCAAGCAGATTAATCTGACACGCTAAGACAAAGTTTTGTTCCACCAAGGTCTGTGATATCAACTCCACGTGATCTATCAACCTCTCCGGGGAGAGAATGTATCAATCAATAAGAGAAGATGCACTAACCAATTTTGATTCACTAAAGCTCATGATATCAACCCCACGTGATCTATCAACCTCTCCGGAGAGAGAATGTGTCGATCAATAAGAGAAGACTCACTAACCAAGTTGAATGTGAAACGCACTAAGTATCCTCCCTACCTACAAAGATTTTGTTGTCAAGGAAGGATTTCACTAGGAATCCAATCTCTCAAGAATCACGAATAGTGTTCATAGGGCCTAATTACTATGTGAGCATAGATATATTCCTGAAAGAAAATCTACCAAAAGCATCCAAAAAGTAGAAAGAGGAACACTTAACACTTAAAGCGAATATGAGATGAGTCCACAAGGTGGAACACTTAACACCTCACACAAGCTGAAAATGAGTTCCCAACTTAGAAAACAAGTGAGTTCCTAAAAGCACAAAAGGGTTGCCAAGTGGAACACTTAACACTTCTATCCTGTTGACCCCTCCCCTTTATGACGCTGAGATTGCAACCACGGGGTGGAAATGAGGGGCCGGTGGATTAGCGAGTCCAATAACCTAAGATAGCAATCAAGATCAATCACATGTATTCTAAGACTACTTAATGAATCCTTAAGGGATCACAACCTAGTATACAATTATGCAAGTGTGTAGAAATAGATCAAAAGCATGAAAAGAAGCACACAAGCTTGACACATAAGAGATTTATTTTAAGTCCCAAATTGAAATGTTATTAGATGAAGGAGAATACCTGGGATCCTTGCAACGCGCTTAGTAGATTTTACCTAATTTTTAGTAATTTTTGTTGAGCTTTTCCATGCAAGCAAGTGACGAACTCTCCAACAAGCAAACAAGCAAATAAGATATGCAAAATATATTCAACTTATGAAAACCCTAAGGTTAGATCTAAAAATCAATTGTTAAGAGCAATAATAACCAGAAATTAATCCAAATGACAACTCATATCATGCATTGAATCATATGAAAAATAAGTGCATACCCATCACAAAATTTTAATTTTTTTTGCACTACATTTGACCTAGTCAACAAGATCTAATTTTTTTGATATGATTTTGGCCACAAAAATAGAAATTTAGAATAGAGACCCCTACTAAAAAATAGAGAGCTTTCCAAAAATGCAAAAATTTTAGAAAAATCTCTTCATTTGTGCCCTAGAGACCCATTTTTATCAAAATAGACCAGTTTTTATAAATTGACTATTTGAGCTATTATATCACATCCAAATTTAAAACACAAAGAATGGACCCCCTGTAGAGCAAAAATCTGCTGAACCATCTCCAAAGAAGCCATTCAAATGATGGGATAATAAATGAAAGTTTACTCCCCTGGGAGAATCTTTGGAATCTGCCCTGAGAACCCTGATAGCTGATAACATGATCTCTTTACCACCAATTCGAAACCCTGATCCGGATCCAAAACCATATTGGTGGAAAGATAATGAATTCTGTGTTTTCCATCGGACTAAAGGCCATAGAACTAATGGATGCTTCCACTTGAAGCATACCATTCAAGACTTGATAGATCAAGGGGACATCACGATCGATAATCCTACCAGCAATAATGATCACACAGCATTTACAGAACTGTTTCCACAACATGGCAAGGGAGTTTCCACTTCTCAGCCTAACATGGGGGCAAAAGTCAACTATGCCTACATTGGAAACAATGCTGTCATCAATATGGTTGAACCATATCTCTCTGAGAGCTGCAATGTCATCACGATTGTACGAAGAGACAGAAATCATTCCTCAGCTAATGCGGTTACCAGATCACAAGCTCAGGCTCATCTGAAAGGACAAACACCAAGTTCATCTAATGTCCCTAAGATACCTTTCAATCTCACATCTACTTCTAAACAGAAGGTTGCCTCGAAATCTTCCAATCCAAAGGATACAAGACCTACATCTTAAAGCATCGTCCAACAACTCCAGCATACCAATGCCAAAATCTCTATGTTTGAGTTACTTCGAATATCTCCAGCTCACAGAGATATCCTAGACAAATCTTTTCTCGGCTCTAATGTTCCTGATGATCTAGATCTAGACAGGTTCTAGACTATGGTTGGTCATCTAACATCTCCGCAATATATCTCCTTTTTAGAGGAAGATGACAACTCCCTAAGTCACCCACATAATCAGCCCTTGCACATAGAAGTCTTGATCCAGAACCGTCGAGTCACACATGTGTTGATAGATGGGGGTGTAGGCCTCAACATTTGTTCTTACAGCTTAATCACACAGTTGGGATTCTCAGAGATGGCTATTGATCCTCGAAAGAAGATCACCATAAAAGCCTATGACGAACAAGAAAGAGCTTCTAAAGGCACCATTGTCTTACCCATCTGAGTGGGTCCGGTCATCAAAGATACCACATGTCAGGTGCTTGATCTACCATTGGCTTACAATATCCTTCTAGGGAGACCCTGGATCCATGAAATGCAAGCCATCCCTTCTACGTACCATCAATGCTTGAAATTTCCCTATGAAGTGGTAGAAGTTACTATCCCAGCAGATCTGAGTACAACTTGCAATACATTGAAGGAAAGTGTCAATAAGCTTGTACCTAATAACAGAGAATCTTCCATCAAGCAACAAAATGTGGCTTTCACATCCAAGATGGAAGACATTGCTAAAGAGATCAATATCAAAGAAAATGGGATGGGAGAATACACTATAGAGCCAGTCTTGTCTCTGACATCTCTCCCTATCTCGCCCAAGTCATATGGACAATCTTTGAAGCAATCTAAATCAGAACCTAAGGAACCTATGGAAGCATACAAAAGAAATTTTTTGGCGGAGCAAGTATCCAAACAAGAATTTGAAGAAGATGAAGTTGTGCTTGCATGGCTATACAAAGATGATTCTGAATCCAAAATTGTTCAACCTAGTGAATCTATAGCACCTACAATCCCTTCTAATTCATATGGTCCAGGAAACAAATTGATAGCCAAGATGGGATATTCCGGTCAAGGACCTCTAGGAATCAGTGGAAAGGGTCTTGTGACACCCATTTCACATATTGGTAGAGCCAACAAAGATACTGGTGGCTTAGGGTTTAAGAAGAAACCCTATCATCTCAAAGGTGGTTGTTCTCATGTCATAGAACAAATTGCACCAGGAGAACCCCTTCTTAAGAAAGAAGAAACAGAACCCTCTGATGATGATTCAAATAGCTCTGAGCTTATCCCCTATGAAAAATTGCCTAAAGAGATCAAAGATCTTCTTGATGATACAGATGATCCTATCAAAAGAATTAATGTAGTAGAAACACAAGAACCTACTGTAGCGCAAGAGATGGTTGCACCACAAGAACCAGCCAATCTTGAAGGCAATCAAATTGATCAAGAAGAAGGGGGTAGTTATTCTGACACTAATTCCCATGAATATGAATTCAAGTCAGAAACTGAGGGTAATCCTTCTTGGGGTATTCATCCTGATTTCACACATTTTCTAAGATTTCCTAGAGATCCTGAATCAGAAGCTGAGTCAAATGACTATGAATGGGGTGCCATTCCAGAAGAAGATGAGCTTATAATAGAGAAATATATTGATGTTATTCACCAATATGTATCTCAACCCAACGTAGGTCTAGAGAGAAACAATGAACTTAACGTGTCGGATCCACCTATGGCTGAAGAGGACTCCCATGATGATGTTGAGCCTATTCACGAATTGAACATTTTGAGCTGTAATATCACCTTTGAACTTGAGCGTCGGGTTAGGACCAATGATGACATATCCCCATCCATGAACACCATATCCCAAGCCTTTCCCGCTTTAACTATCCAACGCCCTGATCTTATCGACCAAACTTCCACAAACCCAAGCCATGGTGTTTACACCTTTTCCAGTGACTATGCCCTTGCTTGTTACCTCAATGCAATTGAGCCTATGAGGACTTCCATCAGCGAACCGAGCATTAGCATGACCGAGTCGGACATC
Source organism: Chamaecyparis obtusa (assembly GCA_027943335.1). Taxonomy (NCBI): domain Eukaryota; kingdom Viridiplantae; phylum Streptophyta; class Pinopsida; order Cupressales; family Cupressaceae; genus Chamaecyparis; species Chamaecyparis obtusa. The sequence continues at coordinate 1,308,369 of BSBK01004321.1, read as the reverse complement.
AAATATCTTAGTCAAAAAAATAAAAATAAAAAGAAAAAGAGTTCTGAGGGTGAAAACCACTTTGTGGCAGTCTCAGAACCTACAAAAGTAAAAAGAAAAGACGTATCTAAAGGTGAAAACCTCTCTAAGGCACCTAAGGATGAGATATTTGATGTCCTTCCGAGTCATTTACAGGATAGATCTCCAGTTCTGATTGAGCCAACTCAATCCATCAATTTGGGTACAACAGAGGAACCACAATTGGTACATGTAGCACAATCTCTATTAGAAGAAGAGAAACATAAATTCACTACATTTTTATTAGACAAAAAGATCAACTTTGCATGGAAATATTCAGATATGCCAGGATTGGATCCCAATCTCATTATGCACCATCTATCCATTGCTCCTGGAGTAAAACCAATCAAACAAAAACTGAGAAAGATGCATCCTCATGTTGCACTCTTAGTCAAAGCAGAACTAGAAAAACTCCTAAAAGCTGGATTCATCCGTGTCATAGACTATGCCAAGTGGATCTCTAACATTGTACCTGTTTCAAAACCAGATGGTTCAATCAGAGTGTGCACAAACTTTAGAGATGTGAATAGAGCATGCCTTAAGGATGAATTTCCACTACCTAACATTGATATGATAGTGGACATGACTGCGGGCTATGAAATGTATTCCCTTATGGATGGTTTTTCTGGATACAACCAAATCAAAATTGCTCCAGAAGACCAAGAGAAAACTGCATTCACATGTGTGTGGGGAACCTTCTGTTGGAATTTTATGCCATTCGGACTCAAAAATGCTGGAGCTACATATCAAAGAGCAATGACATCTATTTTTCATGATATGATGCATAAAATAATGGAGGATTACATGGATGATACCTTGGCAAAATCCATGATTAGAACTGAACATCTAATAGACTTGAGCATGATCCTAGACAGAATGGAATAGTTTAGTCTCCGACTAAATCCTAAGAAGTGTGCTTTTGGTGTCACTTCTGGAAAGCTCTTAGGATACATAGTTTCAAAGAAAGGCATTGAGGTCGATCCAGCTAAGGTGAAAGCTATCATAGAGATGCAACCTCCCAAGAATATCAGTCAAATGCAAACTTTGCAAGGGAGAGTACAATCCATCAGAAGATTCATATCACAGTTAGCTGACATATCACAACCTTTCACAAAGACATTACATAAAGGTGTGACCTTTGCATGGAATGAAGACTGTGCAAAGAATTTTGATCATATCAAGAATTATCTCTCGAATCCTCCTATCTTAATGCCTCCTATTCATGGGAAGACATTAATATTATATGTCTCCAACACAGATACATCACTGGGGGCATTGCTAGCACAGCATGATGAGAACAAAAAGGAAAGAGCCATCTACTATATAAGCAGAACATTGGTGGCATATGAAAAGAACTATTCTATGATTGAGAAAGCTTGTCTCGCTGTGATCTTTGCATCACAGAAACTGAGACATTACATGTTAGCTCATACCACTCATTTGGTAGCTAAGATTGATCCACTGAAGTACCTACTAAGCAAAGCTGCCCTCACAGGTAGACTAGCTAAATGGGTCATGCTCTTGAAGGAATTTGACATTGAATATGTTGAAAGAAAAGCTATCAAAGGATAGGTCATTGCTGATCAATTAGCTGAAGCACCACTGTTTGATGATACACCCATGCAAATGGAATTTCTTGATTCCTCTATCATGCACCTCTCTTCTAGAGCATGGTGGTTATTCTTTGATGGCTCCTACACACAGAATGGATCTGGAGCAGGCATATTGTTCATCACTCCTCAAGGATACTCGATACCCAAAGCATTCAGATTAAAGTTTCCTTGCACAAACAATATTGCTGAATATGAGGCACTTCTCAATGGTATGAAAATGGCAATACAGTGGAGAGTTACAGAGATGCACATCCATGGAGACTCACAATTGGTTATCCATCAAGTCAATGATGTGTACCAAACCAAAGATGAAAAGCTCATTCCTTACAAGAGAATGGTAGATGATTTAAAGAAACACTTCATCTCTATCACATTTGAGCAAATACCCAGAATGGAGAATAAGGCTGTCGATGCAATGGTGACATTATCTACTCTCTTACAGCAGCCCGAACATGAACTACGCTACGAGTTCTTGGTGGAAGCCCTATCCTATCCTGCATATGACTCCCCTGAAACCCGCATGATCTGCACCGTTGTAGGTTATGATTCATCCCGCTACAAAAATCTATTATCCTATCTCCACAACCAAATCATCCCTGAGTCCTTTAACCATTTTGAGAAATGAAACCTTATCTGATCCGCATCCCGATATGTCATCATTGGTAATGATCTGTACAAATGAGGTCTAGATGGTACACTGCTTAGATGTTTAGAACGGGAAGAGTCTCAACGTGCATTAGAGGAAGTCCACAAGGGTATATGTGGGTCACACTCGAATGGTTTAACGTTAGCTCGAAAACTTATTAGGGCTGGGTACTATTGGCCTGAAATGGAGAAAGAGGCTATTAAATTTGCTAAACACTGTCAACAGTGTCAAGTACATGGCAACTTGATTCATGCTCCAGGGAGAGATCTGATTCCCTTTACTACACAATGGCCTTTTCAACAATGGGCATTTGATCTCATAGGTGCTATCCATCCGCACTCTTCTAATGGACATACCCATATAATCATAGCCACAGATTATTTTACAAAATGGGTAGAAGCAGTTCCTCTAACACAAGCAACAGGGAAACAGATCTCTATGTTCATCCTGAACTACATCATTTGCAGATATGGGATCCCTCACTCTATAATCACAGATAATGGGGGACAATTCAAAAACAAGGATCTAGATGACTTATGTGCTAAATTCAAGATTACACAACATTGGTCTTCTATTTACTATCCTTAAGGGAATGGACAAGCTGAGGCTTCAAACAAAAATCTCCTGAAGATCTTGCACAGAACAGTGAATAAAACAGGAAGAGACTGGCATCTCATGATCAATCCAGCTCTCTGGGCATACAAAACTAGTATCAGAACGCCTACAGGGGCTACACCTTTCGCTTTAGTTTATCGGTCTGAAGCGGTACTGCCTATTGAGGTTGAAATCCCATCACTTAGAATCAGAATGCATGGACTTGTCACTGATGAAGACTACAGAGTGTCTAGGTTACAAGAACTGGAATTACTAGATGAGCGCAGGCAAGCAGCGTATGATCATCTCAGAGTGTATCAGAAAAGAATGTCTAGAGGCTACAACAAGAAAGTCAGACACAGAGAATTACAGATTGGTGATCTAGTCTTGAGAGAAAATCCTAAAAATCAATCCCATCGAGAACGCAAGGGGAAGTTCGAACCCAACTGGCTGGGTCCCTTTGTCATCACTCCTACTTTTGGCTCTGGTGCCTATCAACTCTCAATGACTGAAGGAGAACAGCTCCGAGAACCAATCAACATTCTCCATCTGAAGAAATTCTACGCCTAAGGCATTCAGTGCTTGGTAAATGTCCTGAAAAAATTTTAAAAATCAGAAAAAGTCATGAAAAAATGAACATCTGGGTGAAAACCTAGCAATAGGCACCTTGATGATTCACAAAAAAAATTAAAATATCAAAAATTCAAAAAAATTGAAAAAATGAAAAATACAAAAAATGAAAAAAGAGAAAAAGTGCCTTGGTGAAAACCTGGAAACAGGCACCTTGGTAGCAAAAATAGAATCTCTGCCAAGATGGTGAAAACCCGGCAAACGGGTGCCACTTGTTCCAAATGCTCCATCTATTAGTGCAATCTTGGTCTTTCCTAGCTTTCAGTCTTGCTTTTGTTTGTACATATCTCCCGGTTTGTTTCAACATTTTCAGTTTTCAATAAGTCGATCTGTACACCAACCAGCTCAAGCGTCTGTATCCTATCAATGTTTAACACTTGGGGGCAATCAATGTCATATCCTATGGTCTCCCATGTATCTTAGACGGATCATATCTAGTTAGAGTCCTTTGAAGCTTCATGTGAGTTAGTCAGTCAATCTTGTCTCCAGAAAGGATTTTGCATCTACAACAACGCAATCAAACATCAAAACAAATTGAAAACAATCTGTGCTTCATGCTTTTATCTCCTTGTATGCTTACTGATTCACATTGAGATTTTTGCATATTGTGTCCCTTCGAGCTCTTCGATGATGTCCTTTATAGGATTTAGAGAGTGATGACTGGGGGCATAATCTTTTCTTTATTTTCTGCTCGTATGTGAAATCTAATAACTTTGAAAATTCTGGATTGAAATGGTGTCTGACAGTAAGAGCCTCTATCTCAAATTGGATGGCCATGCGTACCTCGACCATTGATACCCAAAAAATTCAAGGAAGTTTGATGTAACTATTGTCTTTTTGAGTAAGTTCTTTCTCCTACTGTGGAATGCAATCTTGCCTAAGGATGTGAACGATAAAGGGTCACTACGGGTAATTCACATTGGATTTAGAATGATCTCTTGACTGTTTGATGTGTTTGCAATGCAAGGCATATTCAGGTCATCACGACGTTTATGTTTTGATGCTTATACAAATTGCTATATCAAAATGGACATGATATTCAGGTCATCCTGGTGTTTGTGCCTTGGTGCTTATATCTACTCTGACATTCTAAAAATAAAATTAATATTCATATGTCCATGGTTGTATAACCAGTGGGTGTTGTATTGATTCTTGCGCATACAAATCGATATTCATATGTCTATGGTTTCATGGCTAGTGGGCATTGTATTGATTTATCCGGTTACCTAAAAGTTCAATGATGATAACAAATCGACATATGATCAGTGATTAGGTCCTAGGTCTTAGGTTGCATTTCATTTTGCATGTCTCATTTCATTTTGCATGTCTCATTGCATTTTGCATGTTTGCATGATCTCACAATGATTAAATGAACTTCAATGCTTAAATGATTCTTCAAATCGCATCTTCAAGTCTAACAAGAGCTGAATCTCACACGAAGGTTCCTCCAATGAAATAGCAAGTAGAATCCTTTTTCGGGATCAAAATTCAAATCTGAGATTGTTTATATTATTAACTACTTGCATATTCAACCTTCAATCATCACAGACATCTAGTATTCAACTTAATTGATTATCTTACATCAAACTATCAAAATTTCAACTTGGTCAACCATGGTCAACTCATGGTCAAACCTAGTCAAACTTGGTCTTTTGGGACCTTCCAACGATGCAGAATGTGTTCTTGAATGTGTTTCACCACACTTCTCAAATCAATTAACATGCTTCTAAACTATAACGCTGACTTTCTTTGTCAGATTTCAATTTTAATCCCGAAGGGGGCATGGTATTGCACATCATTCAAAGTCTGTCAATCAAATCTATCAATATCTTTCATCAGTAATCAAGACAAATAATCACGTCTAGTTACTGATTCATCAAAAAAAAAAAGACCTCATCGCTCGGGGCAAATCTATCATCACTTGGGGCATATCAGATTCATCAAGATCCATATCAATCTGGTATTCTCCTAATCTTGTAAACTGTATTAGTTTTTGCAACCATCGGATCATAGTGTTCTTTCCTTGGTTCTTCGGCAACTGAAGGATTCGGATGTGATACTTGCTAGTTCTGCTAAGACAATCGAGTCTAGAACGGGTCACTCACTTCTTATCAATCCTAAGGTTCAGAATCAGGCATTTTGACACTTTTTCACAATCATAGGTTCATTTGCTACTACAGTGAACATTATCTTTGGTCATTCAGGACCTATTATCTCCATATCAATTCAATATCAATCAGCTTCTATCTCATATCAATTATCAATTTCAAACATCAGTTTCATATCTCTATCAAACACAGACTATCTTTGAACCACTGCGCTTCGCACAGTAATTCAAAGAGGGGAAAAATGTAATACCCCAAAAATGGGCTATATGTTCATTAACCTCCTACATCGACAAATCGAACAAAATCGACATCGAAGTCCTAACCTAAGGCACATTTGAACATCATCAAATCTAATTGATTATCTTAAATTCTGCATCGGAGAATATTCCTAGTAATATTCTTAATTATCATAATTATCTTTAATTTTATAATTATTTGGCAATAAATCACATTTATCCTAAAGTTTGATTAATTGAATATTTTCATATTTAATTAATTAGATTTAATATTTGCCACTTAATTGTTTAATTAAATTTAATTCTATCTATTATTAATTGTATTATTTAATTTTGACAATAAATCAAAATTTCTATCTTTAATTAATTAAATTCTTATTTAATTAATTAAAGCATGTTTTCATTATTTAATAATATAATTTTTAATAAAAGTTTGATAAAATAGTTAATTAACCCATAAATTAATTATTTTATTTCAAAAATCAATTAAGTTGAGCATAAATCACTTTATTATTAAATTAATTCATAATTAAAACATGCACAATCATAAAAGCAGACAACTGTCAATTATCAATTAAAGCTAAACTCTATTTTGAGTTAAAGCTTAGCTTTTGCATGTTTTTGTGACTTGATTATCTGTTATTATCAAATAACTCAAAAATCAACCTGAGTTATTTGAGTGATTTATGGCTTTTTTTCATGCACCTCCAAAGCCTTGGATTTCTATAAAAACAAGGCTCAGCTCTTCATAATTCATCTCTCAATCATCTCTCAAATTTGCATCCAAGCATCTCATATTTTGCACAATCATGCTGGAGAATTGGAATTGAAGAATCAAAGCTCTTGCGAATCGACATCTTTGTGAGATCAATCTTATTTTTGCATTCATAGCATATCAATTTTCAATAGCATTCATAGCATATCAATTTCATATTAGCATAGATTCATATCAGTTTTATCATTCTTATTGCATAGAAAATATCAAAAATATCCATCTTTTGCATTCAAATCCTTCATTTAGGTGTCGTCTAGGTCACTGATCTCGATTACAATCTGAGAACATCAATCTCGCACCTGCTAGAAGGCAGTAAATTGCTTGGTTAGATTAGATTTCAATTTTGCACGATTTTGATTATAGCTAACCTCTAATGTTTTACTGAGTGTTGTGTCTACAGATCAGGTACAATTTTCACACACACAGCTATAGGTGTAACCATTGCATCTCGTTGGGGTGCAAGTGCTCATGTGTAAATGTGTTCGTTTTAACTTAGGCTTTAGGTGTGGTTTAGTGACGCAACTAGTTCGAGTGCACATAGTATTCTGAATGGTTATAATCATAGAAGACATATTCCTTAAGGAATCTCACATGGAATATCTGTCTCCCATAATTATTCTTCCTCTTTTGCAACTTAGTTGTGTGTCGATGATAATATTTCACTTGCAACATCATTCGATACACATAACTTACTGCCATGTCAATCATGGGAGATAGTTGGCTAAGTTATTGTTTAGAAAACAAAATTGTTAATTGTGTTTTTAGCATTATTTTCTTCCACAATAGAAATTAAAAACCAAAATAACATTGTAACAAAAAATATGATAACCCAATATCAATAAACATTTCAATCGTCAAAATATGTAATTTCAATCTTAAAACAAAACTCAAAACTACCTTATCCAATTATTTTATTATAATAATCAATTAAAAAATATAAAAATTACTAACAATCTTAAATTATTTTATTTATAAAAAATGAACTTCCCTATTAGAAAGAAGAATCATAAAAAAAAAATTAATACCTTGGAATGACCATGAACAATTTAAAATTCCAAATATTTAGCATTATAAAAAGATTTAATGGATAGTAATAATATCACTCAATGACAATCTAATTATATTATGGGATGGGTAACCTTGGGAAGTCGAAGTGCTTCACCTTGTGAGCATCACCTAGATGCAATGAGTGATGAGTGCTCCATTCATTCTCATGAGAGATGGGTTATTATGAACTACTATTCATGAAACATGGAGTCAATATGTTTGACTCAAAAAATTACATAGTTGAATTTGGTAGCAATATCACAAATTGACTTGCTGTGAAAAATATATCCTAGATATTTATAAATATAATTATATTATCATAAAAAATAATAATGAAATGAAAGGCGCGTTGGGCTAATCGCCTCACCTCACTGGAATTCTTCATAATATTCTCTAGAATTTTGTTATCGTTAAAATCATTAGCCAAATTTTGTACTACAAAGTCAACCGGTAAAGATTTATTAATCACATTTAAAAGAAATCCACCGTCCGAGTCTCTAGGGGCAACACAATTCAAATAGTATTCCATTACAATCGGAGCAGCATACGATTTCTGTACGTCAGAAATGGAGAGGTGGACCCATTTCCATCCATAGCTGGGAATCAATTGAGAGGTGGACCCATTTTCATGTGAATTGATCAGTGTTATGGAAAACTGGCAAATATGTGATATGGAATAGCCTATCAGGTCCATTTCATATAATAATGGAGCTCGCCTTCAGCCTAGTAAAAGAGACAGACTCCAGAAACTATTTAATGTCAGGTTTGTACAAATGGTTAGTGGCGTGATTCCATCTTCCGTGCTACCATTATATCTATTGTACTTTTCTACTTTACGCTGCCAGTCTGTCCAAAATATTGGGGGAAACGCAGAATTTGAAGTTTAGACTGACCGTTGGCGTGACTCAATTATATCTATTTGTAAATAAACAAAAATTTATATCTATTGTACATTTTTTTAATTTTAGGCCGGCATTGGGCCACCTCTTCCACCAGCCAACAGAGTTGTGCAGTTGGCGTCTTAAACCACATGCATGACACGTCGCTGTCTACTAAAACAGCATAAAAATTGAAATCTACTGGTGATAGACTCAAGTACAGTGAATTGAAAACTTCTTTTCTTGAGGTACACGGCTTTAATCGAAACCTGCAACTCAGGTACAATGCCTCAAAATCCATCCCTGTATGATTCTCTAAATATATGCCTGTATAGACGCACAGAGTACAATGCAATTGAAGCCTTTAATTTTTTTCATCATTGTTGAATACAGAAGCATTTTTTAGTGACCACAGAGTACAATGCATTGAATTAGGTCGTAGATTTCAATTAAAGCCTTTAACTCGTCTAGGTAGTCATTACTTGTTCTATGACATAAGGTAAGTGTACACGCGTGTTTCCAACGGGACTTAACATTAAAAAATCACATAATAAAAGTTAACCAAAATGTTGCTAAAATAAGACTTTTTTATTTAATCAAAGCTAACAAGTCATGAAAACTAAATTTAGAAATTGCATGCCAAAAGGAGGTGCAGTGGAAAGAGGTGTATACCCACACTGATAATTAAATATATAATAAATGATAAATTGGAGGGAATGAAGTCTAGAGTGTGAGAACTCTATATATTAGAGATAATTGTTTGTAATGTAAATGAATTAATGTCAATTTTTTAATTTTCATTCATCAAAATTGATTTTACAAAATGAAAATTTGAGAACTAAATTTATATATTGTAAGGGAAGCATACTAGTAGTTACTATAGTTATCTTTACAAATCGATAGGGACTAAACGATATATCAGATTTTACGATTTTTTGTTGTTGTCTTTTTATGCAACTTAAATACTTATAGCTATTGTTCTAGCTTCCGGACAATAAAGACAAATGTTGTGGGATCCATTATGCATGCAAGGGTCAACAAGTGGTCATTTCAAAGTTTGGTATGGAACATATTTCATATTGCATGCACCATTACCCTTTCGCTTTGACAACTAAAAAATTTGCACAATTGATCCAAAACTTTTGCACAAGTACTTCAATAACCATTCCCCTATGTAATTGAACTTTTTTAATAGAAATCTTATGAAGTTAATATATTTCAGATGAGGAGTAGAGTAAATATATTTCAGACGAAGAGTAGAGTGCACTTGATGTTGGTATGTATTGATGTTGGTTTCATACTTTTTTATGTTTATGAATTGTGTTGCAACACGTAAGTTTTGGGGAATTATAATCTGATCTCATTTGTACTTGTTATCAAACTCATACCTATCAAGCATTTCAAGTTCATCTAGATTGATGTATTGTTAAATGTCTCATTCGCTCCTTTCTATTGTAACCCTCGTGCCCATATTATAATTATTGGTAATGTTGAGGTAGAAATAATGTTAAAAATTAAGATTTAAATTATAATTATGAATAAAATTAACATTAGTATTAGCTTTAATATTATATTAATTTATCATAATATTATTTTTTACATTAGTATTACAGTATGCTATATTATTATTACTAATATAACATATTATACTTATTAATGTAATAATTTAAGATTATAGAGAATTAAAGAAATAAATTATTATATGTTGAAAAAGGTAGATTTTAAGATATATAAGTTAATCACTAACCTACACAAATTTTTAATATTTCATTTATAAATTACATAATATTTTTTTAAAAAATTATTAATATTTTAAATTTTAATTTAAATATAATAAAAAGTATATTCCTACCATATCCTAAAGTTAGTTTTTCTTTCATAAAAGCTTCTAGTCATGTGCATTATTAAGTTTAAAGTATTTAATATCTAGTATCAACTTTGGCAAAGAGCCAAGGACTCAGGGTATCCATTCTGCCAAAATCTACTTGGGGCACAATCTCAACCTCATCACTTATGGTGTTGGATCCTTCTGCACTAAACAAGATTTGATCCCTGATGGGTTCATTGAGAACCAAACAACTTCACCAGCAAACCAAAGGCCCATTGACAATATAACAATTTTAAATAAAGCCTTGCATATTTTTATAAGTTAACAGTCAACATTTTTTATTCTTCTATATAAGAATCCCAAGTAAAATATTTATTTTAAAGACATCAAATTTTCACATTTAAAAATTTATATATTTTTTAATAAATTATTAATTTTATTAGTCACAAATTTTGACTTTTACATATAGGAATATCAAACAAATATTTATTTTAAAGACATAAAAATTTCACAATTAAACTAGAAAAATTCAACAAAAATATACAAGTTACCAACTAATTTTGATATTTTGAGAAACTTGGGTAGTTTTTATGTTAAACTAATTTAAAAAGTTATATTTTTTAATTGTTGAACATTCAACACTACTATTGACTTTTGATTTCTTAAATAGTGTTGATCATTCTAATCTCAATGCTACTAAATAATTAAACATGAACCTTTTTTTTAATTATGATTTTTTACACTAAATTAAATGTAAGTTACTCATGAACAAAAAATTTAGTATTAGGTGTAGACACCTAAAAATCCATCTGTCAATTAAGATTATTTTAATTGACAAAAGTCCTGATGACATCATCAATTATTAATTAATTAATTATTTAATTCATTCATTCATTTTTATTGTCATTATCCCTTCTCCTATTTTAATTAAAGACATTTAATTAAAGAATCCCTCCCAAAAGTATTTAAATCCAATTTGAATGATACTCCCTCCAATTTATTAATTATTTAATAATTTATCCCTCAAAACCCTTTAAATAAATTAAATATTTATTTAAAAGCCAAAAACCCTAGCTATCTTCTAGAAAACCTTAAACCTATCATCACTTTTCGAATCCCTCCATAAACCTACTTAGAGGGTGATTCCTAACCCTCTTAGTCTAAACCCTCATCCTTTGACTTCCGGTCAACCCCCTTATTAATGAGCCTTACATGCTCAGTAATCACCCCTTACAACCTCATTAATGGCTCTTACAACCTCTTAATGAGAACCAGTGTCTCTTCTTCCATCTTGGTCCCCTAGCACACTTCCCTAGTGTTTCTCACACATGTGTGAGAAACCCTTAGCTCTTATCCCCTTAACCATACCTCTAACCATAACCCTAACTCTACCCCTAACCCTGACTCTGACCCTAACCACGCTTCCTAACCCAAGCCCTTCCTCAAATCCTATAAATAATTATCCTTCCAAAAGAAATTTAGGAGCAATTCACATATCATATTAAGCATTGTTATCATGTCAATTTGCATCTAGACTTAACTTAATTTCTAATCTTGTTAGATTTAGCTCACATTTATGCTTTCTAACTCACTCTAGCTTAGCCTAATGGATTGAATCTAGTTTATTTCAAGAAATACTAACCATTTTCATTCATCTCATATTCATCTTTTGGTTAAAATCATCATTGCATACCCATCCTTATTACCTTAATCTAGAATCTGCATTTGGCTTCATTTGAACCTTTAGGACTCTAGGGGCAAATCAGGTTCACCATACCTGGTTTTGTGCCATTATGGGGTATCCATGGTTCCTAAATGATCCTAATCCTTCTTAAATGGCATTGGGGACATGTGCTCCTATTGTTTTGAGAGCACACCCACATCCCTATTCTAAGAGCAAATCAAACGATGATAGGGTGCTCTCGTTTAAGCTCTATCCGAGGTGTCTTGCATATAGTTTTTCTATATGTTAGGTATATGTTTCTTTCACTAGTTTTTTAATATCTACACATATTTTTAATAGGCTAGGTATGCGGGAATCACATTTTGGCATGCCTAGAAGAACCCCACCACGCTCTTCAAACTCCTTTTTTAGGGTTTCTGGCAAAAAAACTCACTTTTTAAAAGCATCCCAGGAATCATTTGAGGAAGAGTCATATGAAATTAATTTCCTAGCATGGATTTTCATATGGGAACCCCCCAAGTGTCGTACTAGAGCATGTGTATTTCCATATGGGCTTTTTCAAGTGTTTTTAGGCCTTTTTCCCACCTTCTCGCATGAATTATCGTATGGGAACCCCTGTATTGTCGTATGGGAACCTACATAATCTTGTAAGACACTATAGCATAGAATAACCTATCATGGATTTCTGTATGGGAAATAGAGGGCATATTTGACATCCTAAACTTGGTCTTTGATAGGTTTTAGGGCTCATCTGGGCCTCTTGGTGACCCTAAACTTCAAATTTTTAGGTTCTAACTCGATCCTCTTGCAGGTACTCCTTGGAAGGCAATTTGATCACCAAAAAATCAAAGCCTTAACTCTCATTAACTTTCTTACATGTTTAGGAACTAAAAAATCTCATTTCTTGGGCTTAAAAAGAACCTTTCATACAATCTTGAGTGCTTAAAACAAAGAATCCGCACATCTTTCCTAAACTATAAAAAATCAATCCTAGTCAATCCTAAAGGGATAAAAATCACTCATAATGTTTTTTTTTGGGCTAAAAAGAACTTCATTCCTCCAAAACTTAAGTGATTTAGGGTTTCATGCAATCTAGGAACACTTCAAATTTTGAATGCTTAAAAATGACTAAATTTGCATATCTCTCCAAAACAATCCAAAATCAATCCTAGTCAATCCTAAAGTTTCCTAAACTAATCTCGATGCTTTGTTTTTTGTTAAAATGAACCTTAGCTAAAGAATTTTCAATGTTTTAAGGGTTTTTATTGCAAGTCTCAAAGAGCAAATCTGGGAAAAGTTTTGAAACTTTTTGAACTAACACCAAATCTTGAATGACCTTAAAAGATGAACCTAAATCAAATGTATAGTCATTTCATTTGAGTCCTAAACAAACACAATCTTGAATGCACAAAGTAAAAAATAAAGCACATTCATTTATCATTCAAAAGTTCAAAATTTGGGATCCTAAAAGCAAAAAACTCAATCTTGAATGCTCAGAATAAAACACTTGCAAAAACTTTCAAAAGAATTTTTTTTGTTTTCAAGGAAAGAAAAAATAAAATCCTAAAACATGTGTGCTTGAAGGTATTGGCATGGAACACACTTAATCAATTTGGAATAGAACTCTTTTTGATGTGCATCTAGGAGTTTGTCAAATTTTGCAAAACCTATTTAGACTAAGTGACCTAAAAAAAATTGAACTAGGACAAGTTCATTTGTTTTACTTATAGTGAGGCCTATCCAAAGAGAAAAGAGCTTCCTCTTTGGAGAACGACCTGAAACCTGTACTTCCTCGACTGGTATAGAAATAAAGCATTGAGCAAACTCTCGCTTAATCTCCTCAAGCTCGGGAAATGCGTGTTGATGGTAGCCTAAGGTAGGTGAATATCCCAACTATTTCAGCATGGTCAACTAGGCTCTTAAGTGAGTCGCGCATGTACAAACTGATTGGGAGGATACCATGGACCAAATCAGACACTTTTTAAATCAGAGGCTTCTTGATATACTCTTGAAGGTATCAAAATCTTTGTGTAAGGATCGATCCAAGTGGTTTCTTGGATCACCTGAAGATTACTCACCATCTATATCCATTTTGGGGTACCAAGTCATGGGAAAATATTTTGATACCAGCTTGTCTTTTAGGTAGTTCTTCTTGGTGTGTTTTTGAAGTTTCAAACTCAGTGCACAACATTTGTTAGAACATATACATTTCTAGGAACATTATCAGTCTTTTTTCCTTCTTTTCTTGTATCCCACAAAGTTGCTTTGTCCTTTGTTGGGATTTCTTTCAAAGTATCTGTTGAGTCTTTTTGTCCTTTTCTATTAGAGAAAAATAAAAATTGGAAGTCAAATCAGAAACCTATCAAAAAAGATCATGGGATTCAAATACCCAAAGCATTAATTCAAACCAATTGCCAAAATCCTTCAAAAGCTATATCCGATTCAACCAAGTACCCAAATCCCATGTCCATCAAGAGAATAAAATTGTAGAAAGAGACCTAAAAGATCACCAACCTTCCCTAAAGTCAATCCAAGTGAAAATCGAGTATCAGGAGAAATTGGACAATGTGGGTTATAACGCAAGAGTGAGACAATTTGTAGCCCAATTCTAGGCCAATCATCGCTTTGTCAACCTAGAGAGAGAAGACTAGCGTGGCCCATCACATATCCATCATTCCTTGAGAATCCAATATCTTATCTTGACATCCTTACATCCTAAAACATCCTTAGTTGCATCCTTGCATTATCATTTATCCTTTCTTGCATCTTCATCATTTTCATAATTACATCCTTACATCATAAATCATCATCCTAAATTACATTATAAGTCATCTTCCTACATTAAATCATAGATCATCCTTGCACACTAGGTCATCCTCTAGAACAACATAATTTGGTCATCCTCTGTCATCATCCATTAAAAGATCCATAATCGAAATCCTTGTCTCATCCCATCATCCATCATCCCAAAACCAGAATCCCTCATCCTTGTTCCAAATCCAAAATCCAACATCCAAGTCAGAATCCATCATCCCTAAACCAAATCCACTGATCTAAATCCAAACACTTAGTGTCATATATTTTGAGTCTTCTTAATCCTTATCCCAAATTAGAATCACCCTAGCACTACCCTTTGGCTAAGAATTGTCTAAGGCATCTCATACTTGTCTTTGTAGGCTTCATCATCTTGAGCAAGAGATTGGCATACACTGACAAAAAATCCATCTTTCAAAGATCAACACTCTATCTTAGGTTGACAATCCTATCCTCTTTGATCCTACAACAAGAAGCAACAACTCATTGCCGACACTCAGTAATCCTCCACCATCCTCGTCATCCAAAATCTTCCATCATCCTCAATCTAATCATCATCCCACCATCCTTTAGCTATTCCAAATCCTTATGGTTGCATAGGATTATCCTAATCCACCATCCTTAAGTTTCTTTAAATATGCATCTACCATCCGTAGAGTTTTCCTAAGGAAGCATCTTGCATCCACCCATCATCTGCATCTTCATTTTTAGATTTGCATTTCATGCCTACCAAGACGCAAGCCAGGAAGAAAAGGAATATGGATCCCAACTTGGCCACTAGTTCACTTGATCCCAACAATCCTTATAGTGCAATGGTAACCTATAATCCACAACCCCCACAGATTGAGAATGTATGGGAAGATCCAATTGAACCCCCCACTTTATTCTCTATGGAAGCATTTATGAGCCATCTAGGGCATGCACAAATGGCAAGTGCAATTATTGATCAGAATCGACGGGCTCTATTAGAATATTGTACACAAGAGGGTACTTCCATTTCACCACATCTCCAACCCCTCATCCCCATAAAAACCATCAACATCTCGGCTAAAGCCTACACCCCCATCGTCCAACAAATCCACGATCTTGACTTGAAAATATCTTAGTTAGCCTCACCCATCCCCCATCTCTTGCAAAGAAGCTTCACAAGTCCCACAACACAAATAATAGTGAAATCCACTCCCTTTTCCATCATGGGAATGCCACCATCATCTACAACATCTCAAGCCATCACTCAGGCCCAAAGCTTCGCACAAACCCAACCTCCACCTCCCATGCAAATCGCCACACAAGCAGTTCCTCCACCTTCCATGAGCCAAGCCTCCTCATCAACATCATCCTTTTCAAGAGCAACACAATTGCTCCCCTTTTTCACTCAACAAGCTTTTGTATTAATACCATCCTTTTTAGGGGCAACATAATCGTTCCCCTCTTTCACCCAACAAGCTTCCACCTCAGCACCATCCTTCTTGAGGGCAATGCAAGTTCCTCCTCCTCCTTCCCAGTAAGCTTCCACCCAAGCATTCATTCCACCCATCACCCAGTATACTCATTCTACGTGCATCGCTCCTCCACCCTATATCACCAACACACAAGCCCAACATGCCACTTTCACAATAGGAATGCCCTTCATGGGATCTCAAAATCCCCCATCTACATCCCAAACTCTTGCCATCACATATGTATTTCTAACATCCTCTACATTGCAACTTCCAGCACCAACAAGCTCTTGTTGGCCTCACCGAAGCCTAAATGCATGCCCTGGGAATACAAACCCAGTCACACATATCCATTCTGACAAACCCACAAGCCACTTTCCCTCAAGCAACGCAACAAAAATCATCGTAACCTTTGCTAGCTTCATATTTTCTTGCATACACTAACTATCTATCTGTACCACCCACTGCTTCTCAAATAATTCTACCACCCCAATAATAGAGTTCATCTAATCTCGCCATCTACCTCGCACAACCACCTTCGATCACTAGCTTCCCAATAGTCATTCCACCTCTAAGCAAAGCAGGAATGCATCCCACCTACATTAGCCAAGCCCAAAGATAAGTGCATCAAGGGCCATCCTATCAGCAAACTGCACAATTATATCAACCTCCTCCAGAACAACCATACTTTCCAGTGTAGCAACAACATCCTATCATCCCCTAGCAACAAAAAGAATCATCCTATCCATCATAGTAACAACATCCCACCATCTCCCAACAACAACATGCAACTCCATATCCTCCACAGTAATACACCCCTGCACTTTAGCAACAATATCCTCCCCAGCAACCATCACCCCAAAATCCATTTCAATCCGCCTACCTTGCTAGGAAATCTCCATATGCTACTCAGTAATATCCTCCATAGAACCATCCACATTCACCAGCACTATCAGATCCTTTCCCAATGGGAGTACCCACTCCAACACCAATTAACATTGAATGGAAAGAAATGAAGAATGCTCTTAAGGAGCTTAAAGCTAGAACTTGGGGAAAGGCTTTCAAAATTGAAGAGGAATGTCCCTATCCCTTTGATAGATCAATCATAGAAATCCCCTTTCCTAATCACTTCGAGACACCCCAGTTCGACAAATATCAAGGGAAACAAGATCTAGTCAGCCATGTCAAGGAATTCTAAATGGCTTGTCAAGAGGTTACATACAGTGATAATTTCCTCATGCGCCTATTCCCCAAGATCTTGGGAGGGACTGCTATTGAATGGTTCTAAAAGATAACCTATGGGACAATCACAACCTTTATATAATTCTCTAAGAAGTTCATGGCCCAATACGCCCATAATGTTGAAAATGAGTTGTCCTTGTTAGACCTTTGCAAGTCAAAGAAGAAAGGAGGTGATAGCCTAGCTGATTACTTGCAACGATGGAAAAACCTCACCACAAGGTTATCATATCAACCACCTCAGAAACATCTTACCAAAATCTTCATTGATAACCTGCATCTTAATCTTTCCCATTTCATGAGGATGAACTACATCCAAACCTACCAAGACATCAAAGGAAAAGGGATAGATATCGAAAGAGGCCTCTTAGACAAAGGCACCATCTGACACTACAAGGATAATTCACATATCAAATCTATCAATGTCAAGCCTCGCTACTAGAAAAGAAACAAGAACGATGTCACTAATGGTGCCATAGACACTAAGCATGCCCAAATTGTTGTGGCCAGTCCTACACCTACTCTTGCATATCAACAACAACAACCTCAAATTAGCCAACAACCTATACATTACTATCAACAAAAAGAAAGCCAAGAAAACCAAGAAAATTAGGCCAATGTAATATCCATTACCTCAAATTAGAATAGGCCTCGAGTCTAGACTAATCAATGACGCACCTTCACACCCCTTGGTGAACCAATGGATGTAATCTTCCATTGAATGGATAAAGCCAATCTAATTACATACCCTCCAGCTTAGCAATTTGATAATGTAACTCCCAAGCTGACATGGTACAAAGATCATGAATACTATGACTATCATCATGCTAAAGGATATGCTACCCTTAGGTGCATGAAACTAAAGCACTATATCCAAGATCTCATTGATAGAATGGAGATCCAAGTGGACACACCAGCCCAATCTTCGCCTAATACCAATTTGCAAATCTATCAGAATGTGTTCTCTCAACACAACACTAGGAAGAACCAAGTCAATACCAATCCTCCACCCCAGCACCAAAGCAAAGGCAAACAAGGAGACCGTGTTGATGGAAAAGACAATACTACTGCCCACATCAACTATGAAAAATTTGTCGGATGCATAACCCAAGTTGATCCCACCATGAACATCATCCATATCAAGGGAGCAGATAGCCAATTTGTTGTTGCCACATGAAGAGGATCGATATTTGTCATTGGTGCTAATCTAATGCCTGCACATAATGCCCAATATAATCTTCTAGAGAACCTTGGGAATACACCTGCCCAAATATCCATCCTCAACCTTCTCCGCACTTCACCCATCAATCAAGAGATCCTCAATCGAGCCCTCCAAGAAGGACATGTCCCCACAAACATTAATACCATCCATTTTGAGAACCTTGTGGGACACCTATCAATATCATGTGCTCTTTCCTTCAAGCCATCTGACATACCATCTATCGAGCTTGATCACAATCTCCCTCTTTGTATTGCTGTCATGGTCAGAGATGTTTCCATCAAAAGGGTCATGATAGATAATGGCTCAACCCTAAATTTGTGTACCCTAAAGTTCATCCAACAAGTGGAATTCATAGGGACTAACCTATCACATGATGTCATCACTATCAAGGTATATGATACCTTGGAGCGTACCTCAGAAGGTACCATTCTTTTTCCAATCAAGTTGGGCCCAACAATTCAAGACACCATCTTCCTCATTTTTGATCTAGACCTACTGTATAATATCCTCCATGGTTAGCCATGGATTCATTCCATCAAATCCATTCCATCCACTTATCACCAATGCCTCAAATTTTTGCATCAAGACACTAAGATCACTATCCATGCAGATCCCCAACCCTTTTCATATTGTCATGCATTGGGAGCATCATTCCCTCATTATACTCATTGTCATGGAATCGACATTGGCACTTGCATTGCCAGCTCATCCTGATCCCATAGAGATCCAAAAACAATCCTACCCTCCACCTTCTCTTCTGTCAAGATCAACAACCAGGGTTGTGGAAAATATAGTCTAAATGATACATTTGTAGTAGGGCCCTACCACTTGATCCACATACACAAGGGCACTCAAGCCACCAAAGCAAGCCTACTCCAATTTATCCTGAAATCAAGTAGCTAGGGCTATTAAATTTTGTTTCCCGTAGAATCATAAATAGTCTAGAAATGGACCCTGACATCAACATGTGGCTATACAAAAATCTCCCATCTCCTGAAACTGAGCTCCTCAATTACTTCAAAGATAAATATCCTTCATCACATAAATATGCTATAGAGTAATGAAATTATCAAGGTGGTTGTCTAGGACCAGAAGAAGGTAGCAACAAAGATCTAATAGAGGCCTCATAAAATCCTAAACATCAAGGCCTTGGCTTTAATACCTCTTTCCTGTAAATACAAGAACCTAATACCATAACTAGGGGCACTAATTCGCCCAACGTCACCCTCTTGAATATCCAGGATGACCTTGTAGAGATCAAATACATTCCTGAAGAGGAAGAAAATAAATCTTACGATGACATCTTTGATGAAGATACCTTCTTGGGTAGTTCTGTCCTCCATCAACTCACCATTAATGTCATTGAACTTCCCCTCATCCATCCCAAACTCATAGACTGGGGACAACCAAGCATAACACATATTGATGAATTCCAAAGCACAAACACACTCCTAAGATTCATGGGAGCATGAGGCCAACAATCAGATCAAGAACAAGAATTAGCTCACGTCTGCAAGCTCGACCCTAAGGGATACTTTGGGGAAGAGGAAGTCTGTAGTCACAAAATTAAAAAATGAAAAAGAAAAGAATGAGTCCTTTTGTGAAAACCCCTTTGAGGTGCATTCTAACTCTAAAAAAGTAAAAATAAAGGGCATATCTTCTGGTGAAAACCTCTTTGAGGTGCTAGAAGATGAGGACTTGCCTCTCCCCCCATCCAGGATTATAGACCAGAGCAATCATCCATCACCATCATGGAAACAAAGCCAGTCAATTTGGGAATAAAAGAATACCCAAGGATCACATTTATCGCAGCATCCTTGACCAAAAGTGAAGAAGCGACTTTTATAGCACTCCTCAATGAAGCCATAATCAATTTTTCATGGTTATACGTACATATGCCAGGGCTTGATCCAAACCTTTTTGTTCATCATCTTTTTGTGGATCCAACCACCAAACCAGTCAACCAAAAGCTAAGAAAAATGTATCCAAAAGGAGCCTTGTTGGTAAAGACGGAACTAGAGAAGCTCCTACAAGTGAAAATAATCTAAGCTATAGACTATTTAGAGTGGATCTCAAACATGGTGCCTGTTACTAAGCCTTCAGGAGAGATTGGGATTTGGATAGACTTTAGAGACTTGATAAAAGCATGTCCAAAGGAAGATTTCCCCTTACCCAACACCGACATGATAGTAGATCTCACAGTAGGACATGAGATGTTGTCACTTATGGATGGCTTCTAAAGTTGTAATAAGATCTGAATAGAAGAGGAAGATCAACACAAAACAACGTTCACCATACCCTAGGGTACCTTCTACTACAATATAATGTCATTTAAGATAAAGAATGCAAGGACTACATATCATCAAGCAATGACAGCTATCTTTAATGATATGATACATAAGATCCTTGAAGATTATGTGGATGATATCCTTGTGAAACCTAAGGCATGGCTGGAACACCTCAACATTCTTGAGTATGTGTTTGATCACCTCCATCATTATGGCCTAAAGATAAATACAAAGAAGTGCATCTTTGGTGTTACATCTAGCAAGCTACTAGGATTCATTGTATCATAATGTGGCATAGGGATTGACCCGAAAAAGGTCAAATCCATCACATAAATTCCTCCTCCCATAACATACAAATAGCTCAGAAGCTTGCAAGGAAAACTGCAATTAGTGCATTGATTCATATCCCAGCTGGCAGACAAGTGCCAACCTTTCATGCATCTACTCCGCAAGGACACAAGATTCAAATGGGATCCCATCTGTCAAAGAAGCTTTGAGAAGCTAAAGGAATATTTGGCCAACTCTCCTATCCTTGTACCGCTAGTTCCAGGATGCCCTTTGATCCTATACATCTCTGCAACTACTAGAACAGTGGGGGTACTCTTGGCACAACTTGATGACAACAACAAAGAGCAAGCCATCTATTATATCAGGAAAACTCTTGTTATCTATGAGATCAACTACTCACCAATGGAGAAAGCATGCCTCACAGTTGTCTTTGACACCCAAAATATTAGACATTACATGCTCAGCCACACCATCAAGCTTATCTCAAAGGTGGATCTGCTCAAGTATCTTTTGTCAAGGACAAAATTAATAGGCTGAATGGAAAAATGGGTCATGATGCTAAGTGAGTTAGAAATCCATTACATAGACATAAAAACAATAAAAGGACAAGTAATTGTTGATCAACTAGCAAAAGAACCTCTAGTGGATGAATATCCACTAATCATGGAATTTTCCGATGAGCATTTATGGATGATCAAAGAACAACCAATATAGATGCTATAATTTGATGGCTCCTACACATTTCATGGATTAGGAGTAGGAATCCTATTTGTCACACCTCAAGGTGACTGTATCCCTAAATATTTCAAATTGGGATTCCCTTGCAGCAACAACATTGCAAAATACAAGACACTCATCTCAAGCCTCAAAATAGCTATCCAATGGAACATCACAGAACTAAAAGTGTTTGGAGATTCACAATTGATAATCAGGCAAGTCCTAGACAAATCCCAAATGAAAGATGACAAGCTTCTACCCTACAAGGAACTAGTGGATAGATTGAAAGAGAATTTCTTGA
The DNA here is from genome assembly GCA_027943335.1 of Chamaecyparis obtusa. Classification (NCBI taxonomy): domain Eukaryota; kingdom Viridiplantae; phylum Streptophyta; class Pinopsida; order Cupressales; family Cupressaceae; genus Chamaecyparis; species Chamaecyparis obtusa. The sequence goes on along the minus strand of BSBK01004321.1, from coordinate 1,285,965 downwards.
GTCTACAGTTCACACAGATACCAAGGCTTCAAAACAAAGTAGCTGACACAATGGAAACCATTGGATCCTTATTGGAGATCCCTCACGATTCAATGGAATACAAATTCTTAGTTAAGCATCTACACACACCTACTTATGGGAACATCGATTCAGAAATGGTGTGTGTCTTCGTTGGTCCTCAGTCCCCATGGTACCATGACATTCATGCATATCTTAAAAATGGTATCACATCTCCCCATCTCACAAACACCCAAAACCAAAACCTAATTCACAAAGCTTTCTGCTACACTCTTGTAGCAAACACCCTTTATCATCGAGGATATCACAACATCCTCTCTAGATGGTTAGATTTGAATGAGGTCATGTTGGCTTTACAAGAGTTACACACTATAATTTGCGGCACCCACATGAGTGGCATAGTCCTAGAAAAGTAGTTACTTCGAGTTGGGTATTACTGGCCAAAAATGGAGAATGATGCTTGTTTATTTGTAAATAAATTCTTACCATGTCAGCAGTATGCCATTTTGATTCATGTGCCAGCTTAAGACTTGTAGCCTATTGTGCCACCTTGGCCATTTTCATGTTGGAGCTTCGACCTCGATGGGTTAATCACTCCCCTTTCCTCAGATGGACACAAATATATCATAACAACCACAAAATACTTTACAAATTGGGTTGAAGCAATTCCTCTCATCCTCACTACTGGCATCCATATATCCAAGTTCATCCTGTACCATATTGTATGTCGCTTTGTCATCCATTCCACCATCTTCACAGATCATGGAAAACCTTTTGAAAACTAGAATGTGGATGATCTATGTATCATACTCCACATCCACCATCATTTCTCCATCCCATACTTCCCTCAAGGAAATGACCAAGCTGAGGTAAGCAACAAAACCATCCTAAAAATCCTCAAGAAGGTTGTCAATGATTTTGGTCATGATTGGAACCTCCAAATAAATCTTTCCCTCTAGGCCTATTTTACTTCTTATTATACTCCCACAGGAACCACCCCATACTCCCTTGTATATGGTGTTGAATCTGTCTTACCATTCGAGGTTGATTTCCCTTCATTGCGGGTCTCCATGAAGAATTATACCATAGATGAAGACTATCATGTGGCACACCTCACACAGCTGGACCTATTAGATAAAAAGAGGCAGCAAGCATATGATCACTTGGTTTCATACCAGAGTTGACTCAAAAGGATCTATAACAAGAAGATCCATCCAATACAATTCCAAGTAGGTGACATGGTCCTCAAAGAAAATTAGAAAGTGCAAGCACATCTAGAGAAAAAAGGCAAGTTTGAACCTACTTAGTTGGGTCCTTATGTTGTCACAACATGCTTTGGCTTTGGAGCTTATCAACTATCAACACTAGAAGGTGAGCCCTTGAATGATACTATCAACATCATACATCTGAAATAGTTATATACTTGAACCATATATTGAAAATTTTAGAAAATCCATAAAAATTGGAAAAATCTAGAAAAAATACACAAAAATAAAAAAAGAAAAAAAAAGAAAAATAATCGTCCAATGGTGAAAACTTGGCAATTCAAGCACCTTGGACAAGTATGTTGGTAAAAACTTAGAAACAGGCACCATGCATAGTGGACCAAGTCATTATCTATAAAACTCCCATCCCCCACCCATCCCAATCCCAATCCCAATCCTCTTTAGCCAATCCCTATCCCCACCACCACCCCATCACTCCCAAGGTGTTCTATCCTCCAGTCTATCCCATGCAACCATCAAGTTCCTATCCCCAATCCTGAGCTTCCTTTATATATCCTGTATAGTTCGACCCTCATATCCTAATCCTTGAGCTCCTGTAAATATCCATTGTATATATCTCCCTTTCCATTGTACATCTTGTTGCATCTTGTTGTCCATATCCTCATCTATCCTACAACAACTATGATCTGATAACTTGTCCCACCCAGACTTGTACTTTAGAAACATCTTTTATCAACTATCCTTGATTCATCATTTGCTAGCAACACAACATTCTCCTCATCAAACGGGTCCTTGCAGGATGCATCCTTCCTTGTGTCTAACCTAATCTTCCATCAATCAAACTAGGTCTGTGCAAGATGTATGCTTCTTCAGGTTCAAACCTATTCTTCCCTCCATCAATCTAATAAATCCTTCTCCTTGGAAAAGGATGTTTTGTAGATTTATCTTGGATTTTCTCCTTTGGATTTTGTTTATCTTTTACAACTTCTCATTGTTCATCTCCTCAAAGTTGCCATGATCCTTTATATCACGGTGTGCTGTGAATGAGTGCAATCTGGGGAAAGGTCTTTTGATCTTTTTCTTCTGCCTGTGAGTCAGTCAAACATGATCCTTGCACGTTTCACATGTGATCTTCTGGGTCACATGGTGCACTTGGGAAGTGTCATTTGTTTGTGGTTTCTCTAGCATCATTTCTACCATGCATCCTCTTATATTCATGCATGATGCTGGGGCAACCCTTCCATATCTTTTTTGTGTTAGTCCTATGCAACGCTGGTGACAAGGCCTTGTTGTTAGGAATGGGAACACTAAGAGGGGGGTGAATCAGTGTTCAATATATTATTACTTTTTATGATATCTTGAAAATTAACTTAATTGCTTAAGTATAAAAATGAACATCAATGTAAGTAAGATAAATAACCATAACACATGACACTAGATATGATTATGGGGAAACCCAAATAGGCAAAAACCTCGGTGAGAATTGACACCCACTAAGAACTGCACTAGTGTATTATGATCTCGGTTAGAAGATCTTACAACCCTGTTAGGAGTTGATCTTTACAATGCTTTTAGTATAGTGACCTGGTCAAGGGTCGGACCCTGTTAGGAGTCTTTTACAATAACCCTATTAGGGGTGGGGACACACTGTCCTAGAGCTCACTTCTTAAGTGGTGAAGGCTACAACCTTTTGGATCTCATATACACACTATATCTACAAGGTGAATTGTTGCTATGATACTGCTTGTCAGATCAGTTCCTTTTGTGCAATGATTCTTTAGCCTCTTGTAAAGATCTACAACATTCTCACTACTCTTCACATACTTCTACTTTGCTTCTATCAACTCTATATCTTGTTCCATGCCTAATTACAAAGGCACATGTCTTATTTATATGCGCATACAAAACTATTTACTAGGTTGGCCTTCAACCTATTACATACAATGCTTCCAAATGAATTGGATAAAGCATGTTTACATGCAATGATATTAACATGTCTATAACCTAAATACAATAGGCGCATAGCCTTTACAAAACAATATTATACACGCTAACGAAAATACCAACAGTTGGCTCCATACTCTATTTTTTTCTATCGCTCACTATCTATGTCACTTCATCAAGCTATAAATTTTTCATACTAACTCATATGATCATGCACTCTTAGACTTAGCATTATTACATACTCAGAAGCTTATCTTCAAGGGTGCATTCCATAGCTCGGTCATACGCATGTGCACTGATGCTCTATTCCTCTGGTGCTTTGCTGACTGTCCAGTCTTCATACTTAACAAAATTTCTGATCTTATGAGTAAGTGCGCTGACTCCAAAACTCCATATGACTTTGTTGCCATAATGAAAACACTAAATCATAATAGTATAGTCAACTTACCAACAATCTCCCCCTTTGTCATTAATGGCAACAATGGAATATGGCAAAGTTACTAACTGTATCTTACACAAAATTTTCTAACATATACTCTATCTTATATCTCCCTTTTTTCCCTTTACATCATATACATAGCCTCATATTCTCCCTTCTACTATGTACTATACTCCCTCTTTGACATTAATGACAAAGGTACACAAAAACTAAACTTCAAGTACTTACATTGATAATACATCATGATATGCAGTCTGAAGGTTTGCAATTTCTTGCTGCCAAAATGCCTTCAGTACATCTACTGTTTGGAGATGGGTGCACAAAGCATAAGTCAATTTCTCCATCTTCTCCAAATCTGAACTCAGACCTTGATCATTAGTCACAATAGTGGCATCGATCTCCTTGATATTCTTATTTAGCACATCTATTGATGGTGCAAGTGCATGTCTGAACTGAGCTTGCCTATCCTTGATCTTAACCATTTCTTTCTCTGCCTTCTCTATCTTATCCAATTGTCCTTGGTAGACATTATTGAACATATTTAAATTGGTGGAGGGATCTAGCACTGACTTCCTTACTACTTCCATCATTGATTCAGCTTCTTGAATCTTCTTTGAAAGGTCTGTAGTTAGTTTGTCCTTGTCCATACAATCAACTATGATTTTTCTTCCTTTAGCTGCAATCTCCTTCAATAAAGCTTGACCAACCTTTAGAGAGTTGAGGTCAAGTGCAAAGTTTTCTATCAGTTCATTCAATCTTTTCTTAAGGTATTTCTCTTCTTCTATCTTGGATACTGATTCCTCAAGACTTGAGAAATTTTCTTTAAAACATGTCATGATGGTGCTGACATCATCCACTGAGTGTATACTTAATACTTTCTTTTCTTCAGGCAGTAGGCTATTTAGTATGTTGAGTGATTCAAAAAACAATTGATTCCTCATCACCTATTTCTCCTTGGCCTTTTCCATTGCAACTACATTGATCTTTATCAGGTCTTCTTCTCCCCATGAGTCTAGACTTGTTGTGTCAGGAGTCAGACTTGACAACAATGACATTGAGGGCTTAGGGGTGAGGATTGAACTTTGACTGACATTCATTACCTCATTCTTTACAATCATAGGTTAATCTTTCTTCTCTTCATCCTCTTTGTCTTCTCCTTTCTCCTCTTCTTTCTCTTTATCCTCTTCTTCTTCTTGTCTAGTTAAATCTTCAATCTGTACTTCTTCTTGATGCTTAGGTGAATTATCACTGCATAGAGTTTCTGCTTCCTCAGTGCTCACAAAATTTTCTTCAAACTTATCCAAGTCCTTGTCTGTGGCCGCCATTGATATCTCTACATTATTGATCTTGATTGTGTCCTCCTTGGCTTCAGGCATAGGTGCAAAATCCTGTGGACCTGTCATAGGTGTATTTCGAGTCTCAGCTACTTTTACTTGATCAATGGGAACTTGGGTTGCAGGCGCCAATGATGGATGCATGTGTTGTTCCATAAATACCTTCTCAAAGGCTTTTTCGGTCTCCTTAGCAACCAACTCATAATCTTTATTCATAATCTGTAAAGTTCTCATCTTGGTTCTGAGTGAGGCTTTACCAAATTCATTAAGAAATATTTTTCTTCAATTGAACATACTGGTAGGTTATCATCCACTATTTTCTCTCTTATTCTAAAATCTTCTTCTATTTCTTGTCTTTTCAAGGAATCCATAATGTTCCATACATTGTTTGGAATGACTGTTTTGAGTTCCAGAAATGTCTTCTTAAATTTGATCATATGCTTTATAATCATACCATGGATCTCTGATATATCTATCTCATGGTACTTTTCATAGAACTTAGCTATTTGATCAATTCTGCCTTCATCAACTACTCTTGATCTTAGTACTTCTAGAATCAGTAGGAATCCTACCTTAGGAGGTGGTTGAACATTTCTACCTTGGATTCTTGTGGCTCTTGTTGATAGATGGCTTGAGATTGTCTGCTTCTTCCTCTTAGGCATCTTACTTGGCTCAGGAGATGCTTCAATGAACTCCAAGTCAATTGTATCTATGGGCGCAGGAGTGATATCATTTGTTTTACTCTTATTTTCCTTTGGATCATATACTTTCTTAATTTTTACTTTCTTCTCTTTAGGGTCATCAATCTTCTCTATTTTTGCTTCAAAAGAGGGTGCACTCTCAAGGTGCATTGTAATCTTGGCTTCCCTTTCCTTATCTAGGTCAGCTTGAGTGACACCATGAATCTGTTAGGAATGGGAACATTGAGAGGGGGGGGTGAATCAGTGTTGACTGTATTTTAAATTTTTACTTTAATCTTTATGTTGAACACAAATGCTTAATAACTGAGTTAAACATTCACATAAACATGAGACATGAAATCAACAAATGACACCAATATGGTTACGAGGAAACCCAAATAGGTAAAAACCCCGGTGGGACTTGATACCCACTAATATTCTGCGCTAGTGTTTTGTGATCCTTGTTAGAAGATCCTTTACCCTGTTAGGAGTAGCTTTACAATGCTTTAAGTATAATAGACCTTGTTAAGGGTCAGACCCTATTAGGAGTCTTTTACAATGATCCCTGTTAGGGGAGTGGACTCACTTTCTTAGAGCTCACTACTCAAATGGTGAAGGCTACAACCTTCTGATTTAGAGACACACTATATCTGTAGGTGAACTGTTCACTATGACACTACTTGTCAGATCAGTTCCTTTGGTGCGCTGATGCTTTGAGCTGTAGCAAAGCTCTAATACATCTTATGCTGACTTCTCATACCTCTACTCTGCTTATCACAACTCTATTTCTACTTCCATATCGAATACAATGGGTGCACCTTATATTTATGCACTTATACAAATAAAACAATTAGGTCGGCCCTATAACTAATTACAAACAACGCTTCCAAATGAATTGGCTTAAGTGTGCTTACAATTATGCATGTACATAATTTAGAAACCTAAATACAATGGGCACATAGCCTTTACAACATTAAATTATAATTGTAAACCAAAAATATAACTATTGGCTCCATGCTCTGTTCGCTGCTGGCACACACTAGCTGTGCAACTTCAACTGATTGTAACTTTCACATCTTTGTATATCTACTTATGCGCTCATAGACTAAGCATAAGTATAGTCTAAAAAAACTTAACTTCCAAGACACATACCATAATTCATCTGTACACATGTGCGCTGATGCTCTGAGTTGCTAGAACTCTGTATACTGTCCAATCTTCAACACTTAAGTGAATTCTGATCTTTACACTAAGTGTGCTGACTTCAAATTGCTATGACTTTATTGCCATAATGACAACACTATATCTAGTCATATACTTTAGTATAGACAACTTGCCAACAATCTCCCCCTTTGTCATTGATGGCAACAAAAGAATATGGCCAAGTTGCTAACTGTCCCTTAATACAAAAACTTTTTGTCTTTTATACATCTTTATACATAAACTTATATCTCCCTATACATATATGTACTCCATATTCTATACACAACTCCCCCTTTGACATTAATGACAAAGGTGTATCAAAAAACTGTATGTACACTTACTCACTGAGGGAAAACATCTGGATATGCAATCTTGAGGTTCTGGATCTCCTTCTTCCAAAAGGTTATCAGTGAATTGACTATCTGTAGATGGGCGCATAATGCATATTGAAGCTTCTCCATCTTCTCCAATTATGTGCTCAAACCTTGATCATAGGTTATCATGGTTGCATCAATCTCCTTTATGTTCTGACTGAAAATGTCTAGTGAGGGCGCAAGAGAATTCCTCAATTAAGTTTGTCTAGACCTTATCTTCTCCATTTCTTTCTTTGTCTTCTCAATTATGTCCAACTGACCTTGATAGACATTGTTACACATGTTCACATTAGTGGATATGTCTAGCACTGAATTCTTCACCTTCTCAATCATTGCCTCTGCATCTTTGATCTTCTTAAGATGGGCATTAGTGAGCTTATCCTGATCCATGGATTCTACAATGACTTTCCTTCCTTGATCTGAAAATTCCTTTAAGGATGCCTGACTAGACTTAAGTGAACTTAAGTCAAGTGTGAAGTTTCTCATTAGTTCATTGAGTCTCTTCTTCAAGTATTTCTCTTCTGCCACTATGGTCATAGATTCTTCTAAGCTAGAAAAATTAACTTTGAACTGTGAGATGACTGTGTTCACATCATCAACCGAATGTACCTTTAGCATTTTCTTATCCTCAGGCAAAAAATTGTTCAAAATATTCACTGATTCCACAAGGAGAGGATTTCTCATGACTTGCTTCTCCTTTGCCTTCTCCATAGCCAGGACACTGAACTTAATTAGGTCTTCATCTTTCCAAGAGTCCAAACTGCTTGTGTCAAGTGTCAAACTTGACAACAATGCAGAGGAAGGAGTGATGGGAGTGTTGTCCATCACCACTTCTTGTTTTACTATGACCAGTTCAACAACAGTTTCATCTTTTCTTTCTTTTTCCTTTTCTCCTTATTTCTTCTCTTCTTCTTTCTCATCAAAAACATCTTCTATTAGTACTTCTTGCTGAATGGGAGGTGTACTATTGCATAGGATTTCAACTTCCTCAGTGCTAACAAATGCTTCCTCAAACTTGTCCAAATCCTTATCAGTATCCGCCATGGCTATTTCCACATTATCTATGAAAATAGTGTTGTCTTTGTGTGATTTTGTCAGGGGCACAAAGTTGTCTACTTCTATTGATTTTCTACTATGGGGGCTGAGTCCTAAGGACCTATCATTAGTACATTAGTGGGCTCTGCCACTTTATCTTACTTATTGGGTGCATGAGCGATGGGCATAGCAGGTGGTTTTATCTTTTGTTC